>CAUYUJ010019239.1:22500-86565 GCA_963575745.1 Prorocentrum cordatum | reverse complement strand
AGACACACAGAGACAGAGAGACACACAGAGACAGAGAGACACACAGAGACAGAGAGACACACAGAGACAGAGAGACAGACAGAGACAGAGAGGCAGACAGAGACAGAGAGACACACAGAGACAGAGAGACAGACAGAGACAGAGAGACACACAGAGACAGAGAGAGACACAGAGACAGAGAGACACACAGAGACAGAGCGACAGACAGAGACAGAGAGACACACAGAGACAGAGAGACAGACACAGACAGAGAGACAGAACGAGACAGAGAGACACACAGAGACAGAGAGACACACAGAGACAGAGAGACAGACAGAGACAGCGGGACACACAGAGACAGAGAGACAGACAGAGACAGAGAGAGACACAGAGACAGAGAGAGACACAGAGACAGAGAGACACACAGAGACAGAGAGGGACACAGAGACAGAGAGAGACACAGAGACAGAGAGAGACACATAGACAGAGAGAGACACAGAGACAGAGAGACACACAGAGACAGAGAGAGACACAGAGACAGAGAGAGACACAGAGACGGAGAGACAGACAGAGACACAGCGACACACAGAGACAGAGAGAGAGACACACACAGAGACAGAGAGACAGACAGAGACAGAGAGACACACAGAGACAGAGAGACAGACAGAGACAGAGAGAGACACAGAGACAGAGCGAGACACAGAGACAGAGAGACAGACAGAGACAGAGAGACACACAGCGACAGAGCGACACACAGAGACAGAGAGAGACACAGAGACAGAGAGACACACAGAGACAGAGAGAGACACAGCGACAGAGAGGCACACAGAGACAGAGAGACACACAGACAGAGAGACACACAGAGACAGAGAGACACACAGAGACAGAGAGACAGACAGAGACAGAGAGACACACAGAGACAGAGAGACAGACAGAGACAGAGAGACACACAGAGACAGAGAGACAGACAGAGACAGAGAGACACACAGAGACAGAGAGACAGACAGAGACAGAGAGACACACAGAGACACAGAGAGACACACAGAGACAGAGAGACACACAGAGACAGAGAGAGACACAGAGACAGAGAGAGACACAGAGACAGAGAGAGACACAGAGACAGAGAGAGACACAGAGACAGAGAGACACACAGAGACAGAGAGACACACAGAGACAGAGAGACAGACAGAGACAGAGAGAGACACACAGAGACAGAGAGACAGACAGAGACAGAGAGACACACAGAGACAGAGAGACAGACAGAGACAGAGAGACACACAGAGACAGAGAGACACACAAAGGACAGAGAGACAGACCAGAGACAGAGGAGACCACAGGACACAGAGAGACAGACAGAGACGAGAACACATAAAAGGCAGACAGACAGGGACGAGACAGAGAGGCACACAGAGACAGAGAGACAGACAGAGACAGAGAGACACACAGAGGAAGAGAGACACACAGAGACGAGAGGACAGACAGATACAGAGAGAGACACACAGAGACAGAGAGAGACACAGAGACAGAGAGACACACAGGGACAGAGAGACACACAGAGACAGAGAGACACACAGAGACAGAGAGACAGACAGAGACAGAGAGACACACAGAGACAGAGAGACAGACAGAGACAGAGCGAGACACAGAGACAGAGAGAGACACAGAGACAGAGAGACACACAGAGACAGAGAGAGACACACAGAGACAGAGAGACAGACAGAGACAGAGAGACACACAGAGACAGAGAGACACACAGAGACAGAGAGACACACAGAGACAGAGAGAGACACGGAGACAGAGAGAGACACAGAGACAGAGAGGCACACAGAGACAGAGAGACAGACAGAGACAGAGAGACACACAGAGACAGAGAGACAGACAGAGACAGAGAGACACACAGAGACAGAGAGACAGACAGAGACAGAGAGACACACAGAGACAGAGAGACAGACAGAGACAGAGAGACACACAGAGACAGAGAGACAGAGAGACAGACAGAGACAGAGAGACACACAGAAGAGAGACAGACAGAGCAGAGAGAGACACAGAGACAGAGAGACAGACAGAGACAGAGAGACACACAGAGACAGAGAGAGACACAGAGACAGAGAGACAGACAGAGACAGAGAGACACACAGAGACAGAGAGACACACAGAGACAGAGAGACAGGCAGAGACAGAGAGACACACAGAGACAGAGAGACAGACAGAGACAGAGAGACACACAGAGACAGAGAGAGACACAGAGACAGAGAGACACACAGAGACAGAGAGACACACAGAGACAGGGAGAGACACAGAGACAGAGAGACACACAGAGACAGAGAGACACACAGAGACAGAGAGAGACACAGAGACAGAGAGACACACAGAGACAGAGAGAGACACAGAGACAGAGAGAGACACACAGAGACAGAGAGACAGACAGAGACAGAGAGACACACAGAGACAGAGAGAGACACAGAGACAGAGAGACAGACAGAGACAGAGAGAGACACAGAGACAGAGAGACAGACAGAGACAGAGAGAGACACAGAGACAGAGAGACAGACAGAGACAGAGAGACACACAGAGACAGAGAGAGAGACAGAGACAGCGAGAGACACAGAGACAGAGAGACAGACAGAGACAGAGAGACACACAGAGACAGAGAGAGAGACAGAGACAGAGAGAGACACAGAGACAGAGAGACAGACAGAGACAGGGAGACACACAGAGACAGAGAGAGAGACAGAGACAGAGAGAGACACAGAGACAGAGAGACAGACAGAGACAGAGAGACACACAGAGACAGAGAGAGACACAGAGACAGAGAGAGACACAGAGACAGAGATACAGACAGAGACAGAGAGACACACAGAGACAGAGAGAGAGAGAGAGAGACAGAGAGAGACACAGAGACAGAGAGACAGACAGATACAGAGAGACACACAGAGACAGAGAGAGAGACAGAGACAGAGAGACACACAGAGACAGAGAGACAGACAGAGACAGAGAGACACACAGAGACAGAGAGAGAGACAGAGACAGAGAGAGACACAGAGACAGAGAGACAGACAGAGACAGAGAGACACACAGAGACAGAGAGAGAGACAGAGACAGAGAGAGACACAGAGACAGAGAGACACACAGAGACAGAGAGACACACAGAGACAGAGAGACACACAGAGATAGAGACCAGAGATACGACAGAGACAGGAGACACACAGAGACAGAAGACACGAGCGCACGAGAGGACACCGAGACAGAGAGACAGACAGAGACGAGAGACACACAGGCGGAAAGACCAGAGACGAGAGAGACACAGAGACGAGAGACAGACAGAGACGAGAGACACACAGAGAGAGAGAGAGAGACAGAGATAGACACAGAGACAAGAGACAGACAGGACTAGACACACAGGACAGAGAGAGACGAGAGAGAGACAGAGAAGAGAGACAGACAGAGACAGAGAGAGACACAGAGACAGAGAGACAGACAGAGACAGAGAGACACACAGAGACAGAGAGAGAGACAGAGACAGAGAGACACACAGAGACAGAGAGACACACACAGAGACAGGAGAGAGACACAGAGACAGAGAGACAGACAGAGACAGAGAGACACACAGAGACAGAGAGAGAGACAGAGACAGAGAGAGACACAGAGACAGAGAGACAGACAGAGACAGAGAGACACACAGAGACAGAGAGAGACACAGAGACAGAGAGAGACACAGAGACAGAGAGACAGACAGAGACAGAGAGACACACAGAGACAGAGACAGAGAGACAGACAGAGACAGAGAGACACACAGAGACAGAGAGACACACAGAGACAGAGAGACACACAGAGACAGAGAGACACACAGAGACAGAGAGACACACAGAGACAGAGAGAGACACAGAGACAGAGAGACAGACAGAGACAGAGAGACACACAGAGACAGAGAGAGAGACAGAGACAGAGAGACACACACAGAGACAGAGACAGAGAGACACAGAGACAGAGAGACAGACAGAGACAGAGAGACACACAGAGACAGAGAGAGACACAGAGACAGAGAGAGACACAGAGACAGAGAGACAGACAGAGACAGAGAGACACACAGAGACAGAGAGAGACACAGAGACAGAGAGAGACACAGAGACAGAGAGACAGACAGAGACAGAGAGACACACAGAGACAGAGAGAGAGACAGAGACAGAGAGACACACACACAGACACACACACACACACATACACACACATACATACCCTTTCGGCGCTCCGCGTGGATTTCTCGCATGTGCGCTGGGGCTCCACTGGGGCGGCGCCCTTGGCGCGCCCCGTGCGCCAGGGAGGTGGGTACAGCGCAGATCCAAGAAATCCGCTCGGACCGTCGAGAGTTTGTGTTCACGTGCTTTTCTGAGGAGGGAAAAAAACACAGACACAATGAATCGTCGATTCCCAGGAACATATGGGAAAATATGGGAATTGGGTGGGAAGACAAAAGCCCAGAAGAGATGGGAAAATACGGGGAATCATCTCATTTGTGTGTATTTATTTCTGTGTCGTTGGGCCCCTTGATGTTCTCTCCCTCTGCAGATGGTGTCCGGGCAGACGGGGTCGGCGGGCCGCCCCGCCTCGCCGCTGCGTCGCCGCTGCGGCTCGGTGTGGAGCCCGATGCTCTTCACGCCGACGGCTCCGAGGCATCGCCGACGTCGGCGATGCATCGCCGATGCATCGGCGATGCTTTCGCGATGCGGCGCGACCATCCGACCCCGCCTACTCGGACCCATCTGGGAGGCCTCTGCAGAAGCCCTGAGGAGGAGCAGATGCCGATGCCGCCACCCGCTACCTTCCCTCGTCGCCACGGCCGGATTCGCCTCGACATTGGGGGTATCTTGTTTATGGTAGGAAACAATGGGTAACAATACCGCTACCCTTTCTCTTCTTTATTTCGCCTTTTCGGGACTCCTGGGAGGCCCTCGTCGCTACGGCTGAATCCGCCTGGCAATTCTGGTCAGCACGCACCCCAGGAGAGGTCCAGGCAGTAGCGGTACCGATGTTTTTCGCAGTCTCTCGAAGCAGCAACAGCACATTACGTTTCGAAGGTCCACGCGGATCCCTCGCATCGGCGCTGCTGGGCGACCATCCCTGGCGCGCGGGACGCGCCGGCGCCGCCAGAAAGGGGGGGGCGGCGCCAATGCGAACAAAACCTGCCTGGAACGCCGACAGTTTACGTGTTCGTGCGGTCTTTTTTCCCTGCGAGGGGGGAAGAGGAGGGGAACTGATACTGCTCGTGATCGTGCCTGTTTTCCCTTTTTCCCTGCCTACGTGCTCGTGCCGTTTTTCTCTTGTTCCCCCTACTAGAGCTCCTGCCGTTTCACGACGTGGAGGGGAGAACACCCACATCGAAAACCCAAACAGAAGACCCACACATAAGACCCACATAGAAGACCCACATATAGGCAACCCACAGGAAAACCCACATAGAAAACCAACCTAGTTCCCCCCCGCCGTGGGCCGCATCGAAGACCCGCAGGGGAGGGGGGGCGCAGAACCCCCCAGGGCGCCGTTCCCGGATCCCGCCGCCGCGCCGGAGACTTACCCTCACACGAGC
Source organism: Prorocentrum cordatum (assembly GCA_963575745.1). Taxonomy (NCBI): domain Eukaryota; class Dinophyceae; order Prorocentrales; family Prorocentraceae; genus Prorocentrum; species Prorocentrum cordatum. Next base: position 81,002 of record CAUYUJ010019239.1, on the reverse strand, counting down.
TGTTCGGGACGCCTGCTCTTGCCCCGAGGCCGGCCAGCTACGCTCTTCGAGTGATAAGAATGATGCTATACAGGATAAGAAACATTAGAAGAACAAAACGACTATTAAGACAAACGTACTAGTAATGGTACTGTTTTTAATATGGTTAATACTAATAGCACTACGAATGCTACGAATATGAGTCATAGTAATAACACCACTAATCATATTCATCATGTTAAGAAGACTACGAAGGATACTTACACAAGAAATAATACTACTATCATCATCAAGTTTCCATACATCATAATAAATAGTGGCACTTTCATTCTGAGTAGAAATAGTAATGGCACCATTTATACTAATAGTACTACTGACTAGTACCAATGATACGACTACAACTTATACTAGCAGTATTAATACTACAGAGAAGAAGCACATACACAGAATGATAACGCTCGTAAAAAAGAAAATCATGCCTTACACGTAGACTTCTGGCGCTCCGCGAGGATTTCTTGGGTCTGCGCCGGGACCCCCTTGGCGGCGCCTCCGGCGCCGCCCCTGGCGCGCTCCGCGCGCCAGCGAGGGGGGTCCAGCTCAGATCCAAGAAATCCGCGCGGACCGTCAAACGTATATTTCTATGCCGACGTTTGTTCCTCTAGCTCTTGGACCCGTGCACACGGCCCTACTCCCACCCCTGTTTCGATCAGCTTCTTTCACCTTTGCTGCTGTCAGGGTGCTTCGCGGGGGCAGTTTGTTGGGAGCTGGCGTTCGTGCTGTGCACAAGCGCTGGCGCGGCGTTCGTGCCAGCGTGAGCGCAATGCCCCCTCGGCCTCCTTGGCCTCCTGCTCCGCGGCTGCCTTCGTCGCCTCCTCGTCGTCCTCGCACTTTTTCAGCCTTGGCAAATAGGGCTGGCGCAGGCGTAGATGCTGGCCTCCTTGGCCTCCTGCTCCGCAGCTGCCTTCGTCGCCTCCTCGTTATCCTCACACTTTTCAGCCTCGGCAGTGGGGCTGGCGCAGGCCTAGGTGCTGGCCTCCTTGGCCTCCTGCTCCGCGGCTGCCTTTGTCGCCTCCTCGTCATCCTCGCATTTTTTCCGCCTTGGCACATAGGGCTGGCGCAGGCGTAGAAGCTGGCCTCCTTGGCCTCCTGCTCAGTGGCTGCCTTCGTCGCCTCCTCGCCATCCTCGCACTTTTTCAGCCTCGACAAATCGGGCTGGCGCAGGCGTAGTTGCTGGCCTCCTTGGCCTCCTGCTCCGCGGCTGCCTTCGTCGCCTCCTCGACATCCTCTCACTTGTTCAGCCTCGGCAGTGGGGCTGGCGCAGGCCTAGGTGCTGGCCTCCTTGGCCTCCTGCTCCGCAGCTGCCTTCGTCGCCTCCTCGTCATCCTCGCAATTTTTCAGCCTCGGCAAATCGGGCTGGCGCAGGCGCCTAGGTGCTGGCCTCCTTGGCCTCCTGCTCCGCAGCTGCCTTCGTCGCCTCCTCGTCATCCTCTCACATTTCAGCCTCGGCAAATCGGGCTGGCGCAGGCCTAGGTGCTGGCCTCCTTGGCCTCCTGCTCCGCGGCTGCCTTTGTCGCCTCCTCGTTATCCTCACACTTTTTCAGCCTCGGCAAATCGGGCTGACGCAGGCGCCTAGGTGCTGGCCTCCTTGGCCTCCTGCTCCGCGGCTGCCTTCGTCGCCTCCTCGCCATCCTCTCACTTTTTCAGCCTCGACAAATCGGGCTGGCGCAGGCCTAAGTGCTGGCCTCCTTGGCCTCCTGCTCCGCGGCTGCCTTCTTCGCCTCCTCGTCATCCTCTCACTTTTTCAGCCTCGGCAGTGGGGCTGACGCAGGCGCCTAGGTGCTGGCCTCCTTGGCCTCCTGCTCCGCGGCTGCCTTCGTCGCCTCCTCGTCATCCTCTCACTTTTTCAGCCTCGGCAAATCGGGCTGGCGCAGGCCTAGGTGCTGGCCCCCTTGGCCTCCTGCTCCGCGGCTGCCTTCTTCGCCTCCTCGTCATCCTCGGCAAATCGGGCTGGCGCAGGCGTAGGTGGTGGCGTCCGAGCTGGCGTCGGAGATGCTGGCAGAGCTGGCGTCGCTGCGAGGGTGCCGCCCGCCAGGCCGAGGCCGTGCCGGGGCGAGGGCGGCCCCGTCGCGCCTCTCGCGACCCCCCAGGGGGCCCCGCCGGAGGCCCCAGTGGCAGCGCCCGCATGGCGTCACCCCGCCCATGTCGACGCGCCCCTCGCTCGTTTCGTGCCCCCCCCCCCTCCTCCTCCCTCCTCTCCTCCTCCTCCTCCTCCTCCTCCTCTCCTCCTCCTCCTCCTCCTCCTCCTCCCTCCTCTCCTCCTCCTCCTCCTCCTCCTCCTCCTCCTCCTCTCTCCTCCTCCTCCTCCTCCTCCTCCTCCTCCCTCCTCCTCCTCCTCCCTCCTCCTCCCTCCTCCCTCCTTCGCCCCACTTGCTCCGTGGTGCTCGCACCTTCACGTATTCCGTGCGAGCGACGGAGGACAGCGGGGTCGTCTGCGCCGGCGTCGGCGCGCAAGCTGCCCGCGCAAGGTCTCGCGCGTGGGCGCTCTCTCGCTTCCGGTGGCGGCATGCCGCGCTGGCGGCCCGCGCACGCCGCCGCGCTGGGTCGCCGTGCCACCTCACGTCAGGCCCGCCTCGCTGCGTCGCCCCAGTGGTGGGGCCCTTCGCCGGGATTCGGAGGAGGAAGGGGTACCCATGCCGCTACCTTTCCTTCGTTTTCCCCTTTTGGGCCTCCTGGGCGGCCCTCGTCGCCACCGCCGGGTTCGCCTCGAAATTCTGGTCAGAACGCACCCCGGGAGAGGTCCAGGGAGTAGCGGTACCGGTACCTTTCGGTTTCCTCAGGGATGACTTTTTCACGGCCTCCTCTGCGAGGATGCCGCTCGCCAGGTCGAGGCCGCGCTGGGGGGCGGCGGGGGCTGCGCGACCGTGTCGGGCCCGCCGCTGCCGTGCGCGCCGCTGCGGGCGGCGCCCTCCGACGCGGCCTTGGAGGCGGGCGCCCAGGCGCTGGCCGGCTGGGCCGAGGCTCGGGACGATCGAACTGGGTACGGAAAGATTGATGGGCCTGTTTTCCACCACCACCATAAGTTGGAGGGGGGGAGCAGGTGGAGGATGAGAAAGAGGAGGAGGAGGAGGAGGAGGAGGAGGAGGAGGAGGAGGAGGAGGATCTCCCCCTTCTACTCATGGTGGTGGGGGTGGTGGAAGACAAGCCCACTGAAGATGGGGCACGATGCCCAACAGCAGTTCTTGCTCATTTTGAGCAGGGCTCGCTGTCCGCGCCGCCGCGGACGGTGTTCCTCGAAGACAAGAAAGAAGCCGCCCGCCCAGCAGCGGCCGCCGTCTGTTTTGGACAACATTTGCTGCTGGGCACCGTGCCCGTTTTTTCCGTATCCACTTCGGGCGTCCAGAGAGGCCGCGGCGGCGGGCCTGGAAGCGGCCGGGGCGGCGGTCCCTCGCGGGAGCGCGAGGATCAGAGGCAGCGCAGGTCAGGGCGAGGTGCAGGCTCAGGGGGGGCGGCGGGGGGGGGGGGGAAGCTTCGAGGCTCGAAGTTGTTGGAGGTCTTCTCTTGGCATCGCTCGGACGTGTGCGTTTTACCCTCGGCGAGGACCATCGAGGAGCATCCTTGACCATTTGGCGGAAAGACCGCGCACGAAACCGAACAAAAGCACAGGGACTGGACGTCCGAGCGATGGCGAGTTCTGGGTTGGAGGTCTGCGTCGGTGCTCGGCGGCCGTTCGGCCCTGGGATGCTCTCCAGCGGCTGCGCCTCGCCGAGGGCGTTCGGGGGGGGGGGGGTGCCTGGGTCGTCCCGAGCGGCCGCTGGGGGCCCGAGTCGTAGCCCGAAAGCCACTCGGGAGGATCAGGGGCAACGCTGGGGCTCCCCCGAGGGCGCGAAGTTATTCGCGCTTCGCGCTTCGCGGTCCTCGTTCCTCCTCCCCCTCCTCCTCGTCCTCCTCTTCTCCCTTTGGGGGGGCGGCGCGAGGGCGCGAAGTTATTCGCGCTTCGCGCTTCGCGCAGCGCGAAGCGCGAAGTTGGGAGCCCTAGGAAAGCCATTCGGGAGGATCAGGGGCAACGCTGGGGCGGCATGGGCTCAGGGGAGGGATCGGCTCAGGGGGCACGCACCCGTCGCGGCTTCTCGTACGGCGCGGGCGGGGTCCGGGTGTGTACGGTCGGAGAGCTACAGTTCCGCGTGTCGCTCCGCCGATGCTGGCCCACCACGCAGAGCAGAGCATTCCTGGCCGCATCGGCGTCACCCCAGCATAGCAGTGGTATGTGTGCGACCCCCAGGGGCGACGCGCGCACCGAGAAATCTTCCAGTATATGCTTCGTGGCGGACGCTTTCTGGCCGCACCGCTCGGGACACGATCTGCTACAAGACGGGTATACGACATGTTCGGGTCGGACGCGCGCCTCCAAGGGGAACGTGTAGTTTTAGTATGTCTTTGTACGTCCCACCGTAGGCTCTTGGCCAGTTTCGTTGGCCGCGCCCCGCTCGGCAAGCTTCGGAACGGCCTTCCAAGGCCCTTGCATCCTTATCGTGTATCCCTACCATACGGTTCGGCTGTGTACGCCAGAAAATGTGGCTCAGCGTGTTGCTCCGCCGATATTGGCCCACCACCACGCAAAGCAACAACTCCTGACCGTAGGCTCAGAGGGGAATGCTCAAGGGAGGAAAACCACCCGGACCCGATACCTAGCGTTTACCGAACGGCCTTGGGCGTTTCTTAAACAGCCCTGCCCTGTTCGATTCCTACTTCGGGAGCGTTTACTAAACGTCTTTGCGTGGTGATTGTTTTTTATCCATCGTTTTGCCGATCGGCGCGGACTCCAAACCCCCCTCTCCCCCTCCATGAAGTAGATCTTGGCTGTTTTTTGTCGCCTGTTTCGAGCGGCGGCACTGCTGCAAACAGTCGCACTAAGCAGAGGTCTGGAGCTAGACCTCCCCCTCCCTTGCCGCCCAATGTCGAAGCGCCGAGTAAAACAACTTTCGCGTGTCGGGGTGGCTGTGGTTGTGCTGCATCTGTCAGCCTCTCCTCCTCCTGCGCCTCGCTCTCGAATCCTCTGCCCCGCCGCTGCTCTGGCTCGCAGGGGCCCGTGAGAGCTACTTGGCGCGCTGGCCGCGGGCCCGCGCGAGCCCCCGCAAAAGGAAAGAGAACGTGCTCTCTCTCAGCACGGGTCCCCCTATCGCGAAGGCCCTACGGCCGGTGCCGCCGACCCTGAAGACGACGAAGATGAAAGGGAGGGGGGGGTGCAGGGGGAGGAGGATGAGTGGCAGGAGGAGGAAGGGGTGCGTCGGTCGATTCCCCTTGAGCTACTTGGCGCGCTGGCTGCGGGCGCGCGCGAGCCCCCATAGAAGGGAAGATAATGTGCCTCTCTCTCTCTCTTTCTCAGCACGGGTCCCCCTACTTGTGCCACGTACCTCTCTGTATTCCATACAGCTGCTCCCGTACGTTCCTCAATGGTCATTCGGGGGGGGGGGGGGTTGACGTTCAGACGCATCGACCCCCAAGCCGCCCAGTTATCCGCGCCGATGATGCGGGCCCGACCGCCCCGGTGCCCGCGCAGGGTGCGGCCTTGACAGTTCTCGGCGGCCTGTCGCCGATCCAGCGGCGATGCGTCGCTGGCTCCAGGGCGACGTTCCCCCCATGAACGGTCACCCCCAATTCGAAGAAGAGGGAAAACGCCACGCGCGTAAACTTTGGGCGCTCCGCGCGGATCTCTTGGATCCGCGCTGGGCGCCCCCCGGCGGGGTCCAGCGCAGATCCCAGAAATCCGCGCGGAACGCCACAAGCGGATGTTTGTGGCGCCCTCTCTTCCTCCAGCGGGAGGGGGGGGGGGCCAGAGCGCAGATGCAAGGCGTCCGCGCGGAATGCCAGAAGTTTTTGTGTTCACGGCGCCTCTCCTTCCTCTGCCGACGTCGCCCCTCGAGGCGGCCGGGGCGGCGGCCCTCCGGAGCAGCGCGGGGGGAGCGCGGGGGCCTCGGGCCTCCGAGGGTGCGATCCCCTGTCCCTCCCGCCCGCGTGCCTCGGCCTCGGCCTTCTGGGGCCTGTCCTCGGGCCCCCGGTGGATCTGGCATGTGTCCTCCCTCCTCCTCCTCCTCCTCCTCCTCCTCCTCCTCCTCCTCCTCCATGTCCTCCTCCTCCTCCTCCTCCATGTCCTCCTCCTCCTCTTCCTCCTCCTCCTCCTCCTCCTCCATCTCCTCCTCCCCCTCCCCCTCCTCCTCCACCTCCTCCTCCTCCTCGTCCTCCTCCTCCTCCTCGTCCTCCTCCTCCTCCTCCTCGGGTCGCCAAGGGCCCCAGGGGAAAGCGTGCACTCAAGAGACAGGGGTCAGTGCCAACGGAGGTCAGCCAGAGCGCCCGATCTTGCAGGATCCTGCAGGGCCAGGGTCGCAGTGACCCGGGTCTGGGTGCAGGCTCCTGCAGGCTCCTCCGCGCTGGCCCGGGCTTGGGTGCAGGATCCTGCAGGATTCTGCAGGATCCTGCAGGGCCCAACTGGCCCGGGTTTGGATTGACTCGGGTCGGAAGATCCCCGATCTGGGACGGGAAGCTACTCTTGGGTTATGATGTTCCAACCTATTCTAGCCTTCATCACCACGAAGAGTTTGGAGCACCAAGAAAGTACCGAAACTCGAAGGTTTTCACGTTTCACGTGTCGGGCCCTGGGAGGCGATTTTCGTTCGACACTGTTTCGATACTTCTCAGGGTGCTCGCAATTCTTTCTGGGATGTGGTAACATAACTCCTGGGGAGGGGCGGGTCGAGACTTCTCCGGGCCGCGCACGGAACAGACATCTCAGCGTCGGAGGTCCGCGGGCGCGGGGCGGCAGCGGGCTCCCCATCCCTTCGGGAGAGGAGGAGCGTGAGCAGGGCGGAGACGAAGCTGGGAGAGGGGGAGAGGAGGAGGACGAGCAGGAGGTGGAGGACGAGCAGGAGGAGGAGGAGGAGGAGGAGGAGGAGGAGGAGGAGGAGGAGGAGTAGGAGGAGGAGGAGGAGGAGAAGGAGGACCAGTGTTAACCCAGGACGCATCAACGATGGCACACTAAACTACATGGAACCCTCCCTCCAACTTGCCTCTTCATAGGCCCCTAGAAGGATTTGTTTTTTCATGTCGGGAAGGATCTCATTGGAAGGCATCCGTCCGAGATTCTTGAATCGCGCACGACACAATTACTGTGGTTCCCGTGCCGCGAATCAACGCGACTGTTGCGTCCTGACCATCCTGAACTGCACCATACTATCAACCTGACTGTTGCGTCCTGACAGTCCTGAGTCGATCCAGACTGCAGTTTCTGGAACTTCACACATACGAACATTTGAGACTGCTATGAACTTTTGAGACGAATGTGCTCTGCGCTAGGGCGATAACCACTTTTTGAAGAACTACCCGCCCTCCACTCTTGAGGCTGTTGTGCACTACGGGCCTCAGCAAGCGGCGAGGAAGTCTTGCAGCGAAGCGCCCAAGCCGCCCTGCCGACGCGTTTTTTGGGGTGTGACAGGGAGTAGCCAATTCTATAAGGAAGGAGGAGGAGGAGGAGGAGGAGGAGGAGGAGGAGGAGGAGGAGGAGGAGGAGGAGGAGGAGGAGGAGGAGGAGGAGGAGGAGGAGGGAGGAGGAGGAGGAGGAGGAGGGAGGAGGAGGGAGGAGGAGGAGGAGGAGGAGGAGGAGGGAGGAGGAGGAGGAGGAGGAGGAGGAGGAGGAGGAGGAGGAGGAGGCCCCCCCCTGTCTCTCCCTGTGCGCTCCTGCTCTGCAGGTCCTGTCCGACCTGGGCGCCCTGCTGCGCGGGGGCAGCTCCCCGGCGCTCCCCCAGCTGTACGGCTCGGTGGCCGAGGGCACGCCAGAGGGGAAGAAGCACACGCAGACACGAATAGCACCGCGGAAGGGAGAGGTTCGGGAGGGGAGACCCCTAAGATCCGACGCTCCCACAGGAATTGGAGCAGTCTTCGGCCTCCAGGGGCTCTCGCCGGGCCTCGGGAGCGTCAAAAACGACTCGGGAAGAAAAGCCGGTCCCGGTAAAGTGGTCCAGACCTGCTGGGTCCACGCACCAAAAAAATTGGAGCAGCCGGGTGTCTGGGACGGCGGAAGAGCGGGGATGAATGGAGAAGGGCCTCCCCAGCGGCGGCGCCTCCCGGGGCCGGAGGGGCAAACGCACACGCAGACACGCGGGCGATCCCTGGGAACACACGGAGCACACGGGCGATGCGCAAAAGCGAGGTCGTCTGTGCCGACAGTGGCGCGTAAGCTGCCCGCGTAAAGTCGCGCGTAAGCGGCCTTTCTTCGTGCCGCGCCAGCGGCCCGCGTAAGCCGCCGCGTAAGGTCGCTACGCCGTCTCGCGTAAGACCCGCCTTCGAGCGTCGCTCACATTGGACATATGGGAAGTGGTGGGGAAGCCGAACCTCCAGGACATTCGAAGAGTCACCATCGACATAAACATACGCTTTTTGGCGGTCCGCGCGGCTTTGGCGGATCGGCGCTGGGACCCCTCCCCGGCGGCGCCTCCGGCGCCGGCCCTGGCGTGCTCCGCGCGCCGGGGAGAGGGGGTCCAGCGCGGATCCAAGAAGAGTCCGCGCGAAGCGTCAACAGTTTGTATGCTCCTGCCGTTGTCTTCTTGGATATTTTGTCTGCCCCTGGTCGGGTATAGCCAGGACCCCAGTTAATGGGACCCGGTTAGTGGTGAGGCCCCGGAGCCCCTAAATTGGCCAGAGTCACCAAACCAGGTCTGCCGTAACCTCTGATGTTTCGGGTGGCGGCAGTTCCGGTTAGTAGAACGGGGCGGGGGGGCGTGATCCGATGTCGTGATTTTTTCAATACGGGGTTCCCGGAAGTCTCGACCCATTCTTCAGGACCAGCTTTTCATCCTGAGTCGTGTTTTGACGGTCCCGAGGCCCGGCGAGGACTCCAAGGAGCCGAAATTTGCGCAAAACCTCCGTCTTAATGTTTTCAATGCGTTGGATCATTGGGAACCAGGCCCCACTAAGCCCAGCTCTGCCAGCGCCCGACCTGGGCGTCTCTCATGTGCACATCACGAGCCAGGTCTGCCGTATAACCTGTGATTTTCCGGGTGACGGCAGTTCCGGTTCGTGGAACGGGGCAGGGGCTGGGGCGTCGCTCAGTTCGGGCCGAACGAAAGGGGGGCTAGGGAAAGGGGGGGTTACGAAATCTGCTGCATGCAGCTGGTTTCGGCCCCGTCGCCGGGCCTATTCTTCGATATACACGGGCGCCGCGCCGGGAGAATCAGCTACGTGAGCTGATTCTCCCCCCCCCCCCCTTTGCTATCCCCCCCCTTCCGCCCTGCCCGACCAGTGCACTCCACCAAACCAGGCCCCACGAAACTCCCATTCTGCCAACGCCGACCGGGGGCCCCGGTAGGCACGGCCTGCTTCGGCAGCGACCTGGACGTCAGCCTCCGCGTCGGCGCGGGGCCGGCGCGCCCGGGCGCGCCGGGGCGCGCGGCGGCGCCCGCCGCCGGGGCGGTGGTGCTCAGGGGCTGTCGGGAGCCTTGGGAGCGCCCCTCCTCCTCCTCCTCCTCCTCCTCCTCTTCCTCCTCTTTTCCGTAGCACCTTTGGCTCAAGGCCATACTGGTGCTCTTCCCACTGCCTGTCTGGGGTAGGCTCCCACAGCTACCAGCGATCTTCATATCCGCAGCCACACTCACGGGAGAGCTGCCGCCCACCCCATATCCCTGCCGTGCGCCGCTCGCGAGGGCACCTCGGGACGCAATCGGGCGATGGCCGCCGCTCGGGGCGGAGCCGCTGCTGCGGACGGAAGCGCTGCTGCTGCAAACGACGGCAGCCACAGACCGCGTGGACGCACAGATGGTTCGCGAGGTGTACACGGTCGAATGCATTTCCAACACCAGTACCAGTACACAATTTGCAAGCTGTGTCGCTACCGATCGACGTGGAAGTGGAAGTCCGAATGATTCATGTGCGGCAAGGCCTTGGCCCCATCACCAGCGGAGCTTCGTCAACCGACAGGAGCTTGGGCACGCAATGGCAAGCCACCGCCGTGGAGGGACACACAGCTGCCTGCCGTCCCCAGCAAGGACGCAATCTTCGAGGCGCTCAAGTCCCTCCTCGCCGACGCGACGCACGCCGAACTCGTCGGCAACATCAAGGACGCTCTCCAGCAGCCAGAGAAGCAGCCGCCAGCCCGCTCAGCCGAGCAGACAGTTCAGTCGGCGCTCTCCGTCCTCACCGACAGGGACAGGAAATTCCAGCAGGGTGTCGACGACGTCGAGGAGGCAAAGCAGTGGCGCGACAACGCCATGGCTGGGCAGGAGCAAGAGGCATTCGACCTCGTCCAAGCTCAGAACGCCCACGCCAAGGCTCAGGCAGAGCACGGCGCCAAAATTGTTGGAATCGCTGCACGAGGGGCCGCCGTCATGGGCCCCCAGGACACCTTCAGGATTGGCAGCGCGATGTGGGAAGACGTCAGAGTCTACGACGGCGCCACCAAAAACCAAATGGAGAAGTGGAAGGGTGAGCCCGACCAGCGAGTCCAAGCCCTCAACGACGGACAGGAACACTTCCGAGAGCTTCTACGACAAGCCAAGGAGTCGAGCACGAACCCCGCCAAGCACAAGGAATCGAGCACGGAGGCGACCGACCTTCAGCCAGCTCCCATGGGCCACGCCCCACCCGAAGGGGCACAAGGCAGTCCCCAACAGCCTCCAGCCGAGCATGGAAGACAAGCCCAGTCGGCCGATCCCCACCATCGTCCGCTGCGGCGCCACAACAGCCTGCTGCGCGTGATGCCCCCGCCGACGCCGAACCTTCCGAAGAAGATCGAAGGGTTGCCGCGAACCTCGTCGCGACCGCCAAGAGGGCCAAGCAGGTGGCCCGCGCCACCAAGGGGAAGGGCAAAAGACGCGCCCAGCGCGCAGCAGCGGTGGCAGCAGCCCACCGCCTTCGGGGTAATGAGAAGGAGCTGAAGGCCCAGATCCTCTCCGGCAGCATGACCGAGCGGGGTCCGCGAGCCGCCAACTTCTGCCGCGCCATCGGGTGCGCGTGCCGCCTCGTCGCGCTGGCCGAGACCCGCGTGGGCGCGGACGGTGTCCACGACCAGATTGGGAAGCTCGCCGTGGGCGGCTGGAAGCTGGCCGCTGCGCCGGCTCTCCCGACCTACAGATCCGACAAGCGGTGGCGAGCGGATTCTGGCCCGACGTGACATCGCAGCCAAGTTTCGAGGGGTACAGGGAGTATTACCTCATGCGCCACAACAAGCAGCCGTTCGCGGGCTTCGCGTCGACGATCCCCCATGCCGCGAGCGGCAACGTCGTGGTCAGTGTTGGCCCGCCTTCGACCTGGACTTCGCGACCAATCTGCCAGCTGGGACATCCTGGTTTCCATCTCCACATTCGTGGACAAGCTTGCCGACCCGTGGATCATCCTTGCCGACTGGAACTACGAACCGAACTGGTGCGGCGACAAGCGTTGGCTCGCCAGATGGAACGGCACCGTCCACGCCGACCCAGAGTGCAAGGCCACGTGCGACAAGGGCATGGGCTCCGTGTGCGACTGCGCGATCGTGCGCGCGGACGTAGCCGCGCACCTGGGCATCCAGGCGGTGCACGGCGCACCCTGAATGACCCGCTGCGGCGTCCAGATTACGGTGGGCAACGCCAGGTCGTGGGCGCACAAAGCAATCGAGGTTCTCGAGGCCCTTCCCGCCCGAGCCGGACCCAAGAAGGTCCCTGGCCCTGACAGTATAAGGTCCGAGGCTCGGGAGGGGGCGTTGAGTGCCAGGAGGGAAAGTTTGCCAGAGCACCTGCGCGATGAGTTCGACGCCCCCTGCAGCAACGGCACGGACGAGTCCAAGGAAGACCCCGCGCCGTTCACCATCCCAGAGGCCGTCCGGCACAGGGCCGCCGGCGAGGTGCGGAACTGTCCGGGATTCGAGGGCAACCGCGTCGGCGCCGAGGTTTGAGGGCGCATCTTCCACCGCAGCGCGCAGCGTGCTGCGTCGCAGATCAACTCATCCTACGCCCAGTGGATCGCGACCCTGGAGATAGCCCTCCTGGAGACGCACCGCGTTCCCGCCGACGAGAGGGAACTTAGGGCCAGGTACCAGAGCAAAGACGAGGGCTACATAACCACCACGCGGATAATGAGGGCATCACCTGGGAGAGCGTACTTGAAGGACCCTCAGGCTACGTTGTGGCAGCATTTCAGCACGCTCATCCTGAGGTTCACAGCGCTGGTCAAGAATGCGAAAGATCCCAAGGCACGTCAGCAGATCCACAGGGTCATCCTCGACGAGCTCGACGACCTGGACAACCCAGAGGCCGAGAATAACCATTTCGGCACGAAGGCGGATCCGAAGGAGATCGACGAGTGGGGGGCCCAGATCTCCACGCTCGAGTTCTGCGACGAGGGCGACCTCCATTGCCTCTGCGCCGCCGCCGCGACGCGGGCGCGCAAGGCCGCGGCCAGGGCAGCGGGCAGAGTTCGGAAGAGATACCTCGATTGGGCGAATCAAGCTTGGACGGGCTCTCCTGGGAAGGTCCATCGGGCCGTCGCGGACCCCAAGCCACGGCGGCTGGAGGACAAGATGGGTCGCGCCACGGTCGGCGACCCATGCCTGGTCATGAACGCGGCTTTGGGCGCGTGGCGCGACATCTGGAATTTCGATCGCTGCGACAAGAAACAGATCATCGACACATGCGAGAGGGCCATCAATCTCGCGAAGGAGGACCCCCTATCATCGAGCCGCAGCACATCCAGGCTGTCGCTGGCATCGCCAGCCCTAAGAAGTTGATGGGGGGCCGACAACGTCGGCCCATTGACATCCAGAGACTCCCTCAGCAGGGCATCCAGGAGCTCGCCAACATCTGCAACGCGTCTGGAGCAGAGCGGCCTGCGGCCGCAGCAGCTATGCGCCTCTGTCGGGGCCGTGGCCTCCAAGCCCGCTGGCGGGGAAAGGATATTGGGCATGCTTCCCACGATCCCCATGTCATGGGCCACGATGCGGGCCACCATCGCAGACGAGTGGTCCAATGAGTTGGCGGATTTTATTGGGGCACCGCCATCCAGGGCTCCAGCGCGCTCGGGGCCGCGCTGGTCAGGGCCCTCCTCGACGAGACGGCAGCGGCGTTCGGCGTAATCCCTGCCGCGATCCTCATGGACGTCGAGAAGTTCTACGACTCGGTCTGCTACGCGCTCCTCTTCGACGCCGCCATCAGGGTCAAGTTCCCGCCGATTGTCGTGGCGCTGGAGGTGCAGCTCTACCTGCCCCCCCAGGTACCTGCGCACGCGCGGCTGGGTCGGCGACCTCATTGGCCCGCGGCGGTCCGTCCTCGCGGACAGCTGCGACGGCGGCAAGCTGGCGACGGTCTACCTCGGGCCGATCCCCCAGAGGGCCCACTACAACTGTACCTACGCGGGCTTGTGGACCTTCGTAGACCACGCGGTGGCCAGGACGGAGGGGCAGACGAAGCAGGTCATCAGCGACCTCATTGGCGTGGCGACGCACCTCTGTGCTGGCATGGCGGACGCGGGCCTCCGAGTGTCTCCCAAGACGACGGTCGTCGCTTCCAGTCGGACGATCGCCCTCGCGGCCCACGTCGGCCTCGAGAAGAAGGGCCACTCCATCAAATATGTCAACGCATCCGTTGACCTCGGCATTGATGTGGGCGGCACCAAGAGGAGGGTCACAGCCGAGGCCTCCGAGCGGGCCAAGACGGCGAAACGCCACGCTGGCCGCATCATCAGGAAGGTCAGGAAGCACGCCTCCCTCGCCAAGATAGCGAAAGGTCAACGGGGTCGAGACCCCATGGCACCTGCGGCTGCCAGATCACGGGCCTGTCCCCGGCGGCCATCCTCGAGCAGAGGCGCCGGGCTATTCAGGCCTCCGTTGGGGAAGTCCCAGGACGTTGCCTCTCCACCGCGCTGGCCGCAGCCTTGGGACAGAAGGGCCCCGCCGTCGAGCTGAGGCGCCAGACGATCACGGAGTGGCTCCATTTCTGGTTCAACCACCCAGAAAACCACCTGCGGGTCGCGCAGGCGAGGGAGCTCCTCTACGATCAGCCGCGGCAACAACACAAGGGGGGGAAGGTGCTGGGGTCCATCTCCGCCATGCAGGCCATCCTCGCAGACGCGAGGTGGACGTGCCCTACGCCGCTCGAATGGTCTCGTCCTCCATGGGAGGGAGAGACCGAAGCACAAGAATGGCTCCCACCACGCAGCGGCCAACCATACTGGAAGGACAAGAAGCACGGCGTGGGCCCTGCTGAGTTCGCCCACGAGTTCTTCCCGTCCATCGAGAATGACCCGCGGAAGGGCGAAGCCGAGCCCGCGCGGAGAAGGACTACAGCGCGGAGGTCCAGACGCCCACATTCGCGCGTGCGAGATGGGGAAATTCACCAAGAAGGGCCAGTGCGACCAGCGGGCCCTCAACCTCGCCGCGGTCGCGGGAGCGCAATGGCCCAGGGGGCGCCTCGTGGAGACGGGATGCCAGGCGTGCAAGACATGCCCGCGCTGCGGGGCCTCCGACGAGGCGCTCGTGCACGGGATCTGGCTGTGCCCGAGCAACCGCGACCGTCAGGGTTACGCCGATTATGACGCATTCCTTCCCTCAGCCCTTGCTGGGGCTAAGGCGTTTCCTGCCTGGTGCCTCCGCGGCCTGCCTGTGCGCGCAGACGCGCGCCCTGTCTTCTTCGTCGGGGTGGGTGGGTGGGCGGGGAGGGGGGGGTTGCGGTGGGCGGAGCTGGGTCGGGCGGGGCTGGGGGGGGGGGGGCTGCCAGCGGCGATCCCGCCCTCCTCGGCGACGGGCCGGGTGGCAAGTTCAATGGCGACGCCCGTCGCCGAGGGGTGGGTGCCGCCTGCGTCGCTATTAAGAGCGTTTTGGGGAGTGTCCCCCCGTGGGGAGGCATTCCCTCGGGCCTGGGGGGCTTCTTCCAGACGGCGCCCCGTGCCGATCTCTTGGCCTCTGCGCTCGCGCTCGAAAGCTGGCCCGGCGATCGCTGTTTCATTGCTGACCGCGTGTCGCTCCATGGCGGGCGGGGGGCGAACCGACTCCTGCGCTCCCAGCGAAGGCGCGAACATATATTCGTGGGCGCGCGTTGTCAGAGCAATGCGCGCTCGTGGCAGCGGCGAGCTAGAGGTGGCCTGGGTGCCCTCGCACGGCGAGGGGGGGCCTGGCCTTGCCTCCGACCCTGTCCACTACTTCCGCGCGGTCGGCAATGCAGCGGCTGACGCGTGGACAGGCGTAGCCGCCCGAGCCTCCTACGAGGCAGCTCTCGTGGGCCAGGCGCCCCCCGCTGACATGCGCGGCGCCCAGTGTGCCCCCGCCCGCAGGGGTTTGCGCAGGGCGCTTGCAGACGCGGTTGCAGTTGTCCCCTGGGTCGCGGAGCGACCCTCGCAGGCCGAAGGCCCACGTCCCACCGAGCTTCAGCTAGCCACGCAGTCAAGCCAGCATTCCTTCGAGCTCCGCGCAGGCAAGTGCCTGTGCGAATGTTGCGGGCTCACTACCGACCCGTGTAAAGTGCGGCGGGCGTGTGCGACGCCCTGCCACCACAAACCGCCGCTGCCAACGGCCTGCGAACAGGTGGTGCCAGTGCAGGGCGCCGCTGCCATTTGCGGGCGCGAACTGCACGCCTCTCATGAGCTTCACTACATGCAGAAGAACTGTCTGCACTTCTGGCGCGAATGCGGCAAGACGGCTACGCAGGACCCACGCCATCTTGCCGCGCCCTGCATGGGAATCGCGTGGAAATGGCGAGAGAACCTCGCCAATATTGACAGTGGATTTGTCACCCGCGCTCAAGCTGGGCGCGACGGACTGACCCAATTCGTGCGGGCGGCCACCCACGGCATGGCCGTGGAGGAGTGCACTGCCGCCGCCGCTTTTGCCGCTGTGCCCGCAAGCGCCACGCAGCAGGTGAGTTAGAAGGCGCTTGGCTTTGCTCACAAACGCACCTTGGTGCGTTCGGATGTAGCCTCATGTGTCCTCCTCCTCCTCCTCCTCCTCCTCTTTTCATCTCCTCCTCCCCCTCCCTCTCCTCCCCCACCTCCTCCTCCTCCTCCTCCCCCTCCTCCTCCTCCTCCTCCTCCTCCTCCTCCTCCTCCTCCTCCTCCTCCTCCTCCTCCTCGGGTCGCCTAGGGCCCCCGGGGAAACCGTGTACTCAAGAGACGGGGGTCAATGCAAACGGGGGTCAGCCAGGGCGCCGGATCCTGCAGGATCCTGCAGAGTTAGGGGCGCATTTTTCCCGGGTTTGGGCGTGGGGTCTTGCAGGATCCTGCAGGGCCTTGCAGGATCCTGCAAGGCCTGACTGTCCCGGGCTTGGATCGACCCGGGCCAGAAGATTCCCGAGGTTGCCTAGCCGGCCCCTGGCAAGCCATGCTGTGACCCCAGCGTCTCAGTTTTTGCGAGCCCCGCGTTTGCGTCGGGTTTCAGGTTCTGGGGCCAGGATCTTGTTCGAAAAATTGCGCAGAAAGATGGGGTTCTCCAGTCGTGATTTTCGGGGTCGATTTTTTTGCGCCGTCGGATCTCAGGGCGTCCTTTTCCGTGACGTCCCCCTCGCTTCGCCGCTGGACGTACATGCTTCGGACGAAATTCGCGAGTTTTCATGCTACATTCATCTGTAATGCCCCCCCATGACCAATGTTGGCGGTGAATTGAATACGTTGCATGTCGACCGCAGTGTTATGTGCGCGTGCCAAGTGGGAGGTTTGGGGGGAGGGGGGGTGCTCACGAATTGTTTCCCTCTACCTATATGTGTGCTGCTGGAGGGACGCTTGAAAAAGGCGATGGTAACGTCACCGATCGGGCTAGTCTTAAGCCGTGCCTGTCTCTCTGAAGGAGAAATGTTCAAACATGGTCAAACAATAGTCAAGGAACCTTTTCTTTATTGTATTATGTTTTGGGTGGGCAAAAAAAAGGGCGCGTTCCGTGGTCGCTTGGAGAGGGTGGGGGCTAGAACAAGACCCCCCCCCTTGGATGGAAGTGGGGGGGTTTCGAACCCTCCCCCCATCCCGTGACGGAGAGGGGGGGCTCGAACCCCGCCCTCCCTCCCTTTCTTCTCCTCTCTCCCTCTCCTCGGGCTGGCGCTGGCGTCCGCGGCGGCTGGCGGCGGCGGCGGCGGGGGTGCTGGTGGTGGTGGTAGTGGCGGTAGTGGTGGTGGTGGTGGTGATGGTGAGGTGGTTTGTGGTGGTTGTGCTGTTGGTGGTGGTGGTGGGGTGTGCTGCTGGTAGTAGTGGTGGAGGTTGTGCGGTGGTGGTGGTGTGATAGATTGTGGTGATGGTGGTGGTAGTGGTGGTGGGTTGTTGTATTGGTTGTGGTGGTGGTGGTGAACTGCTCTGGTGGTGGTGGTGGTGGTGGCTGTGGTGGTGGTGGTTGTTTGGTGGTTTGGTGGTGGTGGTGGTGGGTTCAGGTGGTGATGGTGGTGGTCGTGGTGGTGGCGGTGGTGGTTGTGGTGGCGTGGTGGTTTCGTGGTGGTGGTGGTGGTAGTGGGCTGTGGTGTTGGAAGTGGTGGTGCTGCTGCTGGTAGTGGTGTTGGTAGTGGTGGGTGGTGGGTGGTGGGTGGTGGTGATGGTGCTGACGGTGGTGGTGGTGGTGGTTGTGGTGGTGGTGTGGTGGTTTGTGGTGGTGGTGGTGTCGGTGGTGGGTGGTGGTGGTGGTGGTGGTTGTGGCGGGGGCATTTTTTGGTGGTGGTAATGGTGTGGTGGTTTGTGGTGGTGGTGGTGGTTGTGGTGGTTGTGGTGGGTTGTGGTGGGTCGTGGTTTTGGTAGTGGTGGTGGCTTTTTTGGTGTTGGTGGTGGTGGTGAGGTGGTTTGTGGTGATGGTGGTGGTTGTGTTGATGGTGGGTTGTGGTGGTGGTGGTGGTTGTGGCGATGGCGGTGGTGGTGGTGGTAGTATGGTAGTCTGTGGTGGCGGTGGTGGTGGTGGTGGTGTGGCCTTTGGCTCTTCTCGCCATAGTGTTTTGGCAAAGGTCAGACATCTAATGGATGCCTCTTGAGGTCTCGTCAGAAAAGGTTTCGGGGGTGTCTGAGGAGCATGCGAAAGCTCGATATGGCGATTTGTGTGTTCCCTCTGCGGCCTCTGGGCTCTCTCTGGTCATCGTCGCTGCGTCCCCGCCGTCGGCGCTGGTGGCCGGCGCCAGCGCTGGCGCCGGCGCCGGCGCGGGGGGGGGGGGCGGGGGGGAGGTTTGACCCCCCCGTACTGGGCCCTCTCTGGTCATCGTCGCTGCGTTGGCGCTGCGGCGGCCGCCAGCGCATGCGCCAAGGGTGGGGGGCGGGAGGGGTTTTGGACCCCCCCCCCGCCCCCTTGGGAGGGGCGGGGGGGGGGTTCGGGAGGGGGGGGATTAGAGGGGAGTGGAGTCCCCCTAGTTCTGATCGACGGCGCCGAGTGTTGGGGGGGCCCCCCCCCCAGTTCGAAGCGCGCCGCCGAATGTTCCCAAGGCAAGCGCCCGTGAAACGCGCGCGCTCTTTCTCTCTCTCGCCCTCTCTTAAGCACAACAGAAGTATTTGCTTCATTTTATCCAGGGGTATATTTTTTTGGGGGGGGGGCGGGAGTCTTTTTATTTTTGCCCCCAAAATCCTGTGGGGGGACATGTGCCCGACCTGAGGCCAGTTGTAAGTCGGGCCTGTCCCTCTACAGGAGGAACATTCAAAGATACTAACAAAAACATTCGGGGGACGATTTGTTCGAGCTTTTTGTGACCTTTTTGGAGCATTTTTGGTGTATTTGTTATTTCTCTTCGAAGAGCTCCCTGTGGGGGGTCGTGCGCCCGACCTGTGTCTCGTCTGCCGGGGGTGGGCTCGTCCGCGCCCGAGGTGCTGCGGCAGCTGCGCCTGCAGGTGCACGCCTCCGAGCTCTGGTCGGTCCGCCGGGCCGCCGCGCTCGAGCGCTTCTTTTCCCTCCCTGATTCACGCAGCGGCGAGGCGTCCTGGCTCGCCTGGAGTCTCGCCACGGAATGTTCTCGGCACGAACGGAATGGGCACGGGAAAGAATGGGTACGATGCCCAACCGCAGTTCCTGTTCATTTTGAACAGGACTTGCTGTTGGTGTCGCCGCGGCTTGTGTACATTTGAGACAGAAGGCCGCCTGTCCAACAGCGGCCGCTGTTGGTTTGGGACAACACTTGTTGTTGGGCACTGTAACGGTTTGTTCCGTACCCATTTCGGGCTCCAAACCTAGAGGCCCACCAAAGAATGTTCGAAAAACCTCTTTCGGATCGGACGACAGGGGGGGATAGGGAAAGGGGGGGGTACGAAATCTGCTGCGTGCAGCTGGTTGCGGCCCCGCCGCTGGGTCCATCTGCTCGATATTACATGGCCACCCGCCGGGAAAATCAGCTACGTGAGCTGATTCTCACCCCCCCCCTTTGCTATCCCCCCCTTTCGCCTGGCTCGCCCAGAGGACCACCAAAGAATGTTCGAAGCACCTCTTGTGGTCTGCACGAACTGTTCTCAGAACATTTCTGGCTGGGACTGCCTCGTTTTCGCACCTCGGGCTTAGGGCTCACGTTCTAAGAACACTGTTTTAGTTCTTCGAACATTTTTGGGTTCTAAAACCATGCCGTGGTAGGCCTACAGGAATGCCGGGGTGGTCGGTCCCTGTTCAATAGGTTATGTGCTTTTTTATATCCCCCTGGCGATAACGGGCGTGACCGGGGGGGTGTCGGTAGCAGATCATGGGAGCCCGGTTTGCCCTCTCAATTCCGTCTTCAGCGTCGGTTAGCGTCGATTGGCGTCTAGAGTCGATGAGATAGCGCCGATTTCGCGTCGGTTTGCGTCGATCAGCGTCGAATTTGCGTCGATTAGCGTCGATTCGCACGAGCCGACAAGATGGTGCGGGAGGCCCCGATGAGTTGCCACCGACGGGGGGGGAAAGGACTTGGCCAGGTTGCGATTCACGCAGGCCCCCGCCCCCCTGGGAGCGCGTATGGAAATGGCAAATTCCCAGACGGCGCCGGCGCGAGTCGTGACGTGACCAGGGGCGGGGAGGAGGGGGAGGGGCGGTGCCGGTCACGGGCGTGACCGCCAAGAAGGAAGACACTTGCTCTTGTAGTGACTTATGGGGATGGGATCTAGAGGGCGGGTTTACTGCGCAAGCGCGCCACTGGATCACCCTGTAATTGAAAAGGGTGTTTGTGCTCGCAGAACCCCCCCCTTTTCAAAGGGGGGGTGATATTTTCGACTCCCACCCCCCCTTCCCACCTCAAGGGGGGGGGTCCGATCCCCCCCTCCCCCCCCCTTGAAGGGGGGGGGCGGTTCAGGACCCCCCCCCTCCCACCCTGGGCGCTGGAAGAGGGGGGTCCCGACGACGGACCAGGAAAGGGGGGAGGGGGAATCGTGAGTTGTGAGTATTGACTAGTGAGTTGTGAGTAGCGAGTAGTGTGTAGTGGGTACTGAGTACTGAGTACTGAGTGCTGAGTAGGGAGTAGGGAGTGGTGACTAGTGGTAGTGAGTAGTGGGTGATGAGTAGTGAGTAGTGATTAGCGAGTAGTGGTTAGTGCATAGTGAGTAGTGAGTAGAGAATAGTGAGTAGTGAGTAGTGAGTAGTGAGTAGTGAGTGGGGAGTAGCAAGTTGTGTGGAGTGGGAGTGAGTAGTGAGTAGTGAGTAGTGAGTAGTGAGAAGTGAATAGTGCGTAGTGAGTAGTGAGTAGTGGGAAGTGGCTAGTGGGTAGTGGGGAGTGGGTAGTGAGTAGAAAGTAGCGAAGCTGGACTAGCGAGTAATGAGTGGTGAGTAGCGAGTAGGGCGTTGTGAGTAGTGATTAGTGAGGAGGGAGTATACAGTAGTGAGTAGTGAGTAAGCAGTTGTGCGTAGTGAGCAGGGAGTAGCGAGTAGCGAGTAGTGAGTTGTGAAGAGTGAGTGGTGAGTAATGAGTAGGGAGAAGTGAGTAGTAGATAGTGAGAAGTGAGAAGTGGGTAGTGAGTTGGAGTAGTGAGGGTTGAGTATTGTGTGCGGAGTAGGGAGTAGCGAGTAGCGAGCAGTGGATAGTTCGCGGTGAGTCGTGGGCATTGAGTAGTGAGTAGTGAGTTCTGAGTAGTCAGATAGTGAGTAGTGGATCGTGGCTAGTGGGTAGTGAGTAGTGATTGGTGAGTAGTGAGTAGTAGTGAGTAGTGAATAGTGGGTAGTGAGTAGTGTTTCGTGAGTTGTGAGTTTAGAGTAGTGTGTGTGTGTGGTCAGTGGTGGGTAGGTAATGGATAGTGAGTTTTGGGAGTAGTGATGAGGGAGTAGTGAGTAGTGGGTAGTGGGTAGTGAGCAGTTGGTAGTGAATCGTGAGTAGTCAGTAGTTAGTAGTGATAAGTGAGTGGTGAATCTTGGGTAGTGAGGTGAGTCATGAGTAGTGGGTACTGTTCAGGTCTAGGTATAGGGTTTGGGGTTAGGGTTAAGGGTTAGGGCTTGGGGTGAGGGTGAAGATTCGTGTTAGGGGTGGTAGGGGTCGGGTTCCGCAGCCAGGGAGCGCCGTGGCGAAAGGGGGGAGGGTAAGGGTGATTTTTGCTGCCAAAAGGGGGGGAGTCGGTGGGAGGGTCCGAACCCCCCCGGCCCCTTGGGAGAAAGGGGAATGGGGGGGGTCCCGACGACAGACTGGGAAAGGAAGGGAGGGGGGGGGTCCCCGACGGCGGAACGGCAAAGAGAGGGGAGGGGAGGGGGGTCCCGACGACGGATCGGGAAAAGGGGGGGGGAAGGGGTTCCCCCACCCCTCGGGGAGTTCCAGCGGCGCGCCCGCGTTTATTGCAACATCGTTGATGCGCATTGGGTTTACGTGCGGTGGTCCCTGCTGCCTCCTCCTCCCCACCCCCCTCTCTTCCTGCCCTTTTTCCTCTCTGCCCCCTCCCTCTGCCTCCCCCCTCCGTCCCTCCTTCCTTCCTGTCACCCTTCTCCTTCATGGCGTCGCTGCTCACGAGCAGAATGTGGATCCGGCAGAGGTCTCCGCCGAGGGTAAGATTGAGGGAGCGGGGTCCGCTGTCTGAGTGTTTATGGCGCCTGTGCCGGGCGCCATTTTCCGGCCCGTGTGCTCAGCCTGGGGCTTCGGCTTTGGCATTTAGCAGGCTGCGTCTTCTAGCATATGTAATTTCTTACTCGCTCCCTCCTTCCCACTCCTGCGGTCATCTAATTCTTCACCCTTCGCGTATCCCCACAACTTGCCCCGGACCCCGATCTCGGCGACTGCTTTACGCGTCTGCCCGCTGACCAAAAAAAGTACCCCCACAACTCTTGACTCGCCGCTGGTGCTCTCGCCTGCGGCCGCTGAGAAAAAGTGTCCCCACAACTCGCCTTCGGAGTTGCAGGGTAGGTCGCTTCTCCGCGCCCGGGGCTTAATTCAGATCGTGGTTTTCTGCTTCGGTCTGACGGCGCCGCGCCGGGCACACCCGCGCGCTCGCGAACAAAAAAGTACCCCCACAGCGTAAGCCGTTGCCAGTCAGCCGCGTTTCTTGACGGCGCCCGGCATCCTGCTGCGCTTGCGAACAAAATGTATCCCCACAGCCCGTTCACAAACCTTGCCCATAAGAGCTGACGGGAAAAGGACGAAGAGACACATGTAGTGAAACAGAGCTGGCAACAAGGATTAACAGAGAGATCTGTCGGAGCAAGGTGGTGGCCTTGGAGGGCCTCTTCGGGCCATCCCTGCGGCCTGCGGGGGGGCGAGGGGAGGAGGAGGAGGAAGAGGAGAAGGAGGAGGACGAGGAGGAGGACGAGGAGGAGGGAGAGCAGGAGGAGGAGAAGGAGGAGGAGACGGAGGAAGAAGAGGCAAACCGTCTCTTAGGGCCCTCGTGGGACGCTCTTGGGGCTCTGTTCGGCTCTCTTGGGGCCGTCTTGGGTCCGTCTCAGGGCCCTCATGGGGCTTTCTTGGGTTCTTATTGGGGGCCCTGTAAGGCCTGTTGGGGCCATCTTGCAAGGCGTCGATCAAAGGACGGGGAGGGGGCCTTGATTTCCTTCTGAGGCCATCAAACTCGTTTCTTGGGGCCCTCTTGGGGCCCTGTTGGGCCCCTCTTGGGGCGCTCTTGGGCGCTTTTGGGGCCGTCTGGGGTTTCTCTTGGGCTCCTCTTGGGGCTCTCTTGGGCCATCTTGGGACAATCTTGAGGCATCAGCGAGAAGACAAGTTTCATTGCTTTTCATTTGTTTTTCAACTGATTATGGCTTCGTGGGGGGTCCTGAAGGGGCTCCGAGAGCATTTGGAACCGTCTTGTGGCCCTCGTCGGGCCTCTTGGAGGCACGTCGGGAGCTATCTTGAGCCATCTTCGGCTATATTGAGCCGCCTTGGAGGCCATCTTGGAGCATCGGAGACACTCTTTCAGCCATCTTGGGCCAACACCGTCCTTCTGCCACCTCGCGCTACCAAAACATCTCTGGGAGGGGAGGGTGAGGGTGCCAATCCCCGAAGGGAAGAGGGTTTTGGAAGAGGAGATGAAGACATCGTTATACCACACACGCCCAAAGGGCTTGTCGGACTAGGCTTCCTGCATGGATCCGAAGAGATGTGGGCGGACGCCATTTGAGCGACGCCAAAAAAACCGGGGTCGTCTGCGCCGACATTGGCGCGTAAGCTGCCCGCGTAAGGTCGCGCGTGAGCGCTTTTCATCGTCGGCCATTTGGGAGGCCTCCAGGTCAGCCGAGCCGCGCTGAACGCGAGGGCGCCCGTCCTGGCCCTCCTCCACGCCCCGACCGGCTGCCTCGTGGACCTCGCTGTGAACAATTGCGCCGCGGTGCTGCAGAGCCAGAGGATGCGCGACCTCACCGACGACCGGTCTCGCCGCCTCACGAGGCTGCTGGGGCTCACGTGGCTCGGGGGCGGCCAAGAGAGGGTTGATGACTAGAGGGGATGGGGATATCATGGCGGGGGCCATGATGACTCCTCAGATTTCAGGGCGCCTCTTCCTCTTTCAATACTTCCCCAGCCTCCCCCTGGGCCGTGCACGTGCCGCCGGCCATGACTTGCGCCCCTCCTCTTGGACGCCCCCTCTTGGACGCCCCCGGGTGGCTCTCCATGGAGCACACGGTGTTCATGTGCCTCTCTATGGAGCACGCGGGTCCTGAGGGAAGCGGGTTCTGAGGTGCTTCGCCGATTTCGGCCTCTCGGACGGTTCGAGGTTTGAGATTTTCGCCGTTCTTGGCGGGTTTCCATCTGCGGGGTGTTCTCCAGCAGCAGCTACGCCTCGCCGAGGGCGTTCCAGGGCTGCTTGGCTCGTCCCGAACGGCCGTAAAGAGACAATCCAGGAGAGCGCTGGTCCTGGGGAAAGCCACCAGGGTCCAGGGCCCATCTCAGGGCCCGTGTCCTTTGTGCCGGATCTGGTCAGCAACGGGGGTCAGCGCCGAGGGAGCCCAGCCACTCCGCTGCGAGATCCTCTGGCTGACCCGGGTTTGGGAGCCATCTGAGCGACGCAAAGAGGGGGATGTCTTCGCCGACGCTGGCGCCCAAGCTGCCCGCGTACGGTCCCGCGAGGTCGCCCTCGTCTCCGATGTGGCGCGCCGCGATGGCGGCCCGCGCGAGCTGCGCCGCAGGGTCGCTGTGCCATCTCGCCGGAGACCCGCTCTTGATCGCCGCTCATCTGGAGCCGACCCCGTTTACTCTCGGGCCGGACGAAAGGGGGGCATTGGGAAAGGGGGGGGTACGGAATTTGCTGCATGCGGCTGGTTTCGGCCCCACCGAGGGGCCCATTCCTCGATACATGGCCGCCTCCAGCGCCGGGAGGCGCCGGGAAAATCAGCTATGCGTGAGCCGATTCTCAAACCTCCCCCCTTGCTATCCCCCCCCTTTCGCCCGACTCGTTTACACTCCCTCCGCTGACCCGGGCTCCAAAGGAGGCGTGCCAGGGATGCCGGAGGCCAAGGCCGAGGCCCGAGCGGCTGGAGCGCGCGGCCTCGGCCAGGCGAGGCCACGGGGCAGTTCTCCTTCTCCTCCACCTCCTCTTCCTCCTCCTCCTCCTCTTCCTCCCCCTCCTCCTCCTCTTTCTCTCCCCCTCCTCCTCCTCCTCTTTCTCCGTCTCCTCCACCTCCTCCTCCTCCTCCTCCTCCTCCTCCTCCTCCTCCTCCTCCTCCTCCACCCCCCCCTCCTCCTCCTCCCCCTCCTCCTCCTCCACCTCCTCTTCCTCCTCCCCCTCCTCCTCCTCCACCTCCTCTTCCTCCTCCTTCGTAGCCATTCCGGCCCAGGCCGTTTTGGCTCCAGGCTGAACGTTGTGAAGGGCCATAGGCGCCCGAGAGTCGGCGACTAGCGTTGGCTGCATCTGTGGCCAAGGTTCGAAAAGGTGCTAGAGCGCAGCGCTATTCCCGGAAAATATGGGAAACTAGGGGAAGTGGGGGGGAAGACAGAAACCCAGAAAATATGGGGAACTATGGGGGATCCTGTTATTTGTGTCTATTTCTTTGTGCGTCCCAGGGCCCCTTCGTCCAGGGCAGCGGCGCGATGCCCCGCACCAGCCACGGCCCCGGGCCCGCCCGCTCCCGCAGCGTTGCGGCACGGCGCCTCGTCATCGCTGTCTGGTGTGCTCCAGGGCTGGCTTTAAGTCGGGCGTGTTCCCCTACAGGGGGGATTTTCGACGAAAAATAAAAATATTCCAAACTGGTCAAAATACCAGAAAATAGTCCCCATATTACTTTATGACTGTTGTTGGGTATTCCTCCTGAAGAGAGACAGGCCCGATTTAAGGCTGGCTGCAAGGGTTGGGAGTGGACCAACGCCAAAGCCTGTTCTCGCTGTGGCGATTCTCTCGAGCAGCAGCCTTCCTCGACGGGCGATCGAGGATCAAGCCGGCCTTCTTCCCGCCCGCCACGCCTCCATCGGGCAGGGCACCAGCAGCGTATTCGTTTCGAGCCTGAAGATACCGTCGCCGACGAACAGGAGCCAGCCAGCAACCCCAAGGCGCCAGACCCCGTGGCCCTGGCTGCGGCCCAGGTCACCTTTGGCGCAAGTGGTTTGGAGTGCACGCCAAGGAGTGTAACGACGCGCTGGAGGTTCTCAAAAGCGCAACGTTGGAGGCTCTACGTGGCAAAAGCCTGGACCAACAGACTCAGTCGCTCAGTGGGCAGGCGGATCACAACCATCAAAGCGAAGCTAGCTCGAACATCTCGAAGCCGGCCAAAGCACCGCAGCCCAGATCGCCGTGTTGGCTGCTACGTATCATAGTCGCACGAAGGAGATCGCAGACGCCTAGGAGGAGCTGCAGATGCTGGAGGCCCAGCGCGCCCCGGCAGCGGCCGCAGCAACGCAGGAGGCCACGGCCCAGAGCGGCTTCGCTGACCTGGTCTACGTGGCGCCGCAGGCTAAGATCCCCTCTGGCGGAGTGATCTCTCATGAGCTGCAGTAGAAAGTGCAGTCCCTGGCCGACGCCTTCGACAAGTTCCAGCAGCAGCACGAGCAGGCCATGGCAGCGCAGGCAGTGCCACCCTCAGCCCCAGCATCGGCCGCCACGCCGAGGCAGCAACAGCCACCGCCGTCGGCGAAGGTAGCCCCGCTCCAGGCGCTGCCGCCTTTCGCGGCAGCAGCGCCGCCGCAGCCAGAGACCTCGCAGCACATCCCAGTCGGCCCAGACTCGGAGGAGGAGGACGAGACAATGGCATTCGCGGGTTCCGGCGGTGGCGACAAGCGCACAGCAGACACGCTCTCGGAAGTGGCAGAGCTCATGGAGGAGAACGCCTACACCGAGACCGCCGAGAAGATCAAGGAGGCCGTCGTCGCAGCAGGTGGCGCGGATCAGGCCGCCCAGTCCAGCCTTTGACCTGAAGATGGTAACGTTCAACGGAAGAAGCTGGAACGCCTTTGAACAGTTCGTAGAGTCAGATTGGGCCAATGACGTGGCGGTGATTTGTTCTGGAACACAGACCGATCGATTGGGGCGTTCTTGCTCAGAAGATTCAGTGGTGCCAGGGACGGGGCTGGCTTGCTCATTTCCCGCCAGCAGCAGTGAACGAGAACTCCGAGCGCACCAAGGGGTTGCCAGCGTCATCAGAGACCAGCTCGACCTCGGGATCGAGCCCATGTTTTTTCCTGCCTCGGTCGACCCCAGCCGCCTGACGGGCGTCCGCCTAGAGGCGCCAGGTCTTCCCAAGGTGATATTTTGTGTGCGTGCTTCAAATTGTCAGAAGGTCTAGGTGGGCGAATCTAAGCCTGTTAGCAGACGTCGCAGTTCAGCAGAGTCTCAGCGAGCCCCCCATCATCGTTGCAGAGGGCTTCGACATGCCCCCCCTGGGAATATCGAAATCGCAGGTTTCCTCCGCAGGGCCTCGCTCCGTTTGGTCACCCCAGAGGCCCCCGCGCGTTGAAAGCCCAAATCGCACCGCGCCCTGGCTCATTTTCTGATCAGTGAAACCCTCGGGGAAACTATCGACAATATCCATGCGTGGACCAGCTATCCGTTGTCGCCACGCAGACCAGTCTGACGAGGCGTTCTATGCAGCATCGATGTCTTGATTCTGGCGCTGGAGAAGCCGCGGAGGTTACCTTCAACGGCGCCGATCGGGCCCCAGCCGCGCCGGGGCAAGTGGGCGCAGGGCCAGGCCGCATTTTAGCATGCCGACCCCCTGCTTACCGATGCCGTCAAGCCTCTCGGGAAGCAGCGGCAGCCGTCGGTCCTCGATTTGCGTTGATCCGCCGGCGTTCGCGACCTCGAGAAGTCGATCAGCAGCATCGCTGGCGCCCCGCTTCGGCACTCGGTCCCCCGAGCGACCCCCCCGGAATTAAGCGGGTCAAGGCTGGACAACAAGACAATAGGTCAAGAACTTGTGGGGGGTCCCTGGGGGGGAGGGGGGGCGTGCAGATGCCTTGGGGATCGACTCGTCGACATTAAGTTGGCAGTCGGCAGTCAGGGCCAGTCGCAGGTAGGTGGCGCATCTGATCGCGGGCCTGCAGGACCCGCGGGCAGAGTTTCATGCTGTCCTGAGCTTGAAGAACAGTCTGGCCGCAGCCACCAGGCTATGCGACCTGCTGCATGTTAAGGCCCAGTGAAGCGACCCCCCCCTCAGTTTCGTTCAGTGCGTCGCCCGAGCGTCGCCCGTGCGCCGGCCCTGGTTTGCGTCTCGTCTCTGTCCCGAATCCCGGCCTCCCAGAGTGCGTGGGCGACATGTGGCGCGACTTCGGAATTTCTCTGGCGATATATAGGTTTCCGACGCCGGTGTGCCAGCAGCCATTTTGCTTTCGACGGTCCACCGACGCGTTCTGACTCCAATTCGGCGCAAGAGGATTTGCTGGTGCTCATTTTCGGGGGCGCCAACCGTTGCTGAGGACGAAGACGCCTCGCGTTGATCGGGGGCTGTGCGTGTCGCGCCACGACGGGGGTTGCGTCACGTCGCGCGACGCGGCGCCACTTCGCCCCGTCGCGTCGCGCCCCGCACCCCCATGTCGTTTCGCGCCAATCTTCCTGCCCCCCCCCTCTTCCTTCCTCTTCCCCTCGTCCAACGCGCTGCGCGTTTTGTCCCGTTTGCGAAATTTGTATTCAGTTCACTTGTGTCAGGCTGCCGCCCTGTCCGCCTCCCTACTCACCCCCCGTTGTCCTTCCACCCTCCTGGAACTTCTGCTCGCCCTCCTCGCCCCCGCCGCCCCCCTTCGATCGCCTTCCATCGCTCCCACCGCCGCTGCGCCGCCCCGCGCGCACCCTCCTCGCCCGTCCGTTCCAATTTCCGCCGCCCTTCCCTCGCCTCACTTCCATCTTCTTTTCCCCCCCCCAATGCGTCGGCGGGCGAGACGTCGCCACATTGCTGCAGCGACGGACCGATGTTCAGAATCTGACGGGGCGTGCGCTTGAAATGGATTAGTCCGTGCGCGCTGCATCTCCGCGTCGTCTATTGGTCTCTGCGCGTTCGTAGTTCTCACGTGCGTGTCTCGCTATTTCCACGATTGCCGCGCGCGTCCCCTGATTGTTTCGCCGGCTGGCCGTGCAGTTCACATGCCGTCGGGAGTCCGCGGCGCCCTTCGAGCGATGCGCGCGCGACCTGCGCGCGACGCGCGAACGATCCGAGCGACGCCCGCGCGACGCACGCGCGACGCGCGCGCGACGCGCGCGCGACGCACCCCGACCCGCGCGCGAAGCACCCCTGCCAGCTCGCGACCCACGATCGACCCGCGCGACGCACGCGCGACGCACGCGCGACGCACGCGGGACGCACCCGCGACGCATGCGCGACGCAGTCGCGACTTTGCCCGCCCTTCGCATTTCTCCCAGCAGCAATGCGCAACGGCCGTCGGCCCGCCGTGCTTGCGCTGTTCACAAGTGGCGGCGGCTGCGTCCTCCATTGCGCCAGGAAGGGCGGTGCTTGCCCTTGTTATTTCCCTTTTCCTTCCTCGTCGTCCCTCCTCTTCTGTCATTCCTCCTCCTTCGTCCTCTCTCCTGCCTCGTCTTCCTCTCTCCATCCCTTCTCCTCCTCGTTTCTACCGGCCCTCCTCTGTCTGCCCCTCCCCCCTCCTCTCTCGTCCTGTTTTTTTTGCCCCTTGTCACCCCGTGTCCCTCTTCATTTTTTCTCCTTCGGCCCCCCTTCCACGGCCGCGGCGCGTCGCCGAGAGCGGCGCCCTCGCCTTCCGCGAACGGCCCCGCCGCCGGCGGTGGAAGAGGAGGATTGCGAGGAGAGAAGGAGGGGGGAGGGGCGGAGCGCGAGGCGGGCACGCCGGCAAGGGCGGCCCGGCAGGGGAATGGGGGAGATGGGGGGGAGGACGGTGCGGGCGGGTGCTTCTGTAATGGTCATGTTGGTGATCATGGTCGCGGTCGCGTTCGTCGCCTTGGTCGCGCTGGCGGCGGTCGCGCCGCTGGTGGTGGGCGGGCTGGTGGTGGTCACGTCGGTGATCGCGCTGGTGTCGGTCGTTGTGGTGGTCGCGAGAAGCGTGGTGGTCGTGGTGGTGGTGATGGCGCTAAATGGTGTTGGTCGTAATCGTCGCGGTGGATGTGGTTGTGGTCACATCCGTTTGTGGTGATCGTGGCGGCGGTAGTTTTGGCGCTGGCGGCGGTTGCGGCGGCTGTGGCGGCGGCCGCGGGGACCTGCTGGCCTATCGCCGGGGTGCGTTCCGCAGCATCGCTGCATTTGTAATGTTACTCTTCTCGCCAAGAGGGCCGCAGCGCGGGCGACTGTTTTTTTCCCGAAGGCGACCGGCCTTTCCAGCGGCCGTGGAGAGGGCGACGTGCGTGCGATCCGCCCCGCGGGTGTCCGCCGCGCCGGCGACGCACCCACCAACTTGCCCCCGTGCGAAGGCGACGTGCACGTTCGAGAGGGCGGCTGGCCTTTTCGGCGGCCGACGCACGGGCGGCGCACGGGCGACGAATGCGCGACGCACCTCCTGTCGCGACATGGGGGGGGGGTCAGCGCGCCGGTCGCTTTGCTGGGCCTTGACGCTGCTGCAGGCAGACGCTGCAGCGGCAGCCCTATCCGCGGGCCCAGCCGACCATGCCATGGGCGCCATCCCCCAGGATCTGGACAAACACATCGAGTACGAGCGTGGGAAGAGTTTCTCAGAAGCTTCCGGATCCTGCGCTTCGTGGTTTCAACCATCTCCCCAGGGAAGTGCCCGCTGAGCCCATAGATGGGCAGGGAACCTTGGCGCTGGGAAGCCAGCCACCACCTTTATCAGTGGCAAATGATCAGGGCGACCCGGCAGCGTTAACGACGATGAAGCAGAACGGCTGGCAAAAAATTGGGGCACTACCTCGGGGCCTCAAGTTTCTCCGACTCCAGAGGGCGTCGGCGACGTGGTTTCCCTGGGGCCCATGTCGGGCCAGAAAATCCAGGGTGCCGCCAAATGCTTCGCCGCGAGTGCGGCTTCCACGTGGGGCGGAGTCCACCCGGGGCACCTCGCCCTGATCACAGGGCAGCAGGCGGACCGGATCGCGCAGCTGCTCCTGATGGTCGAAGGGCTAGGTTTCATACTTTCTCAGATGCAGGCCATAATCTCGGTGCTTATCATGAGACATAAGCAGCAATGCCCCTCAGCCACGCAGCCAGCGGCGCGCTCGATTGGTGCGATGTCAGGCCTGCATCGAGTTTGGGCTCGAGTTCGTCAGTCTGCCGCGCGAGATCGGGGTCGGCAGCGCAGGGGGCCAGTTTTGGCCCATCAAGCTGGTCACTCCGCAGGGGGCCAGCTGTAGCCCATCAAGCAAAGCTCGGACTGCGAATTTTACAGCAAGCGAAAAACAATGTTTTCTGACATGATTTTCTACCATCTCAGCAACTATGATGAGGGCATCAACCGCGGCAAGCTTACAACCAGAGCTTTAACGAAGGGTTCCCAGCTACACTAGTAAGGATTGTCCTCAGCATCTACACTGGCCCCAGGTTCGTCGCCCTCCAGGACCTATTCGTTTCGGTAGGTAAAACCGTGCATGCGATAGCGGCAGGGTGTGGGTTTGCTACGCACCTCATACATATGTATACCATAGATCCCCTCGACTCCTGGACCCAGCAAGACCGCAATTTAGACCTCGGCATGTGCACAGACGACCTTTTGACTAAGTC
Source organism: Prorocentrum cordatum (assembly GCA_963575745.1). Taxonomy (NCBI): domain Eukaryota; class Dinophyceae; order Prorocentrales; family Prorocentraceae; genus Prorocentrum; species Prorocentrum cordatum. The sequence goes on along the minus strand of CAUYUJ010019239.1, from coordinate 49,660 downwards.
GCATTCGGTCCGCGTGAATAATGCCACCCAGAGGCTAGACCGAGGGTCGAGAAGCCTCATCCAGTGCATCCAGCGGGATCTAGACAGCTTTGTCGCCCCCGCCAAGACTCATATGCTGGCCTCCTGCACAGGGCCGCGCAAGGGTCTCAAGCGCGAGCTTCGAGATCGAGCAGGAACGTTGCTGGACATCTCGGGCCCCGGCCTCGGCTGCGAGACCGCCGCAGGTGTCCTCCCCCCCGTGCCGATGGAGAAAAAACAGCCTCGTCACCGCTAGGGTGAACGAGACCGAGCGAAGGGCGAGGGGACTGCGAGCTATCAGGAGGGCAGGAGGAGACGCCAAAAAAGACCTACAACGCAGGCATCTTCGCGGCAACATCTCTCGGTCACGAAGCTACGGGCCTCAACGACGCACCCTCAGTTTGGTTTTGGTGGGAGACCCTACTTGGCAGATGGCCATGGGTTCTGCTCTGGTTTGGCTTTAAATGGTCTTGGCGGCCGCCGCCAATAGAGGCCGTGGGCTTGCTGCCCCATCTTGGCTTCGGGCCCGCGGAGAGGCCCTGGTGGGCGAAGCCCCCGCCCGCTGGGGCGGCGTGCGTGGGCCGTTCGGCGCCGTGCAGTTATCCTTGCAGCGTCTCGGATGGAAGTTGGCCTCCCCGCTGGTGTTTCAGAGTAGAGGAGGCCATGCGTACCCTCTTCCTTTTGTTTTGTGTTTGTTGTTGTTACTTCCCCCTCCTCTTTCCTCCTTCTTCTCCTCTCCCCTGAGACTGTGCGCGAAACCTGGTGCGTCGGGACGGGGAAACAGCTCGCTGACACCGCGGCCTCAAAACAGGGTTACCCTGGGCCCACTCTGGACTCCAGAGTCGCCTCCAGAGTTTTAGCCAGCCCGACCCTTGGCAAGCAAGAGACGGAGAGTTCGTTGATTTTTCTCGCACTCGGCTGCTGGGCGAAGGCCAGGGCCAAAGACGAAGGATACAACGTCGAATGCACGTGCGTGCGTGGGGCGCCCTCGGGCCCCATCTGCCGCCGTCTTGTTGCCTGCCCCCTGGCCCAAGCGGAGAGATTCCATGCCTTTCATTCCGACAAGATGGAGTGGGCTGTCAACGGTGATAGAGACCCGCTCATCTCGTTCGGGCGCCAGCAGGCGCCAGATGACATTGGAGCTCCCGAGGTTGCAGTGTTGAGCTGTTGCGGTTTTTGGCGCAGAGGCCCCACGTGTACTTTAGAAAAAGCTTTTGAGGGGCATGTGTATGTGGGCGACGGCAGCGACCCGTCCCAACGCCCATCTCTACGCGCCGCAGGCTGGGCGGCAGTATTCATGAAAGCAGGAGAATCTGGGTGCGATCCAGTTGTGTCGCCACCCAGGTTGCCCCAGGAAGAAGGTGCGCGCTTGTCTCAAGGTCTTGATGGGCAAAGCTGTCGTGTCGCCAGGGCGCCGTCTCGTTGAAGGCAAGGCCCATCCGAACCTGAGCCAGGAGTTTAGTGATCAGGGAGATTTCAACCATGCCAAAAATAACGACGCGGCAGACAAGGCGGCCAAGAGAGCTGCCGCGACATTATGCAGGCCTTCCGAGGCCGAGCTGGATTTAGCCAAGTACAATGGAAGCCTCCTGTGCCGTTTCATGTTCTTTGGCGCGAGGACTTTACCGGGGTTGACCGTCTTGTCCCCGCACCCAGGGGAGAACGCTCCAGCTGAGCCGCAGGGTAGAACCCGACCGATGGGAACTGCCTTCGCTGCCTAGGCCTGGGGACCTGGGGCCGCTCCTCCTTTTCCGGGGCCTCCTCCTTCTCCTCCTTCCCCTGCCCCAGAGGAAGCTGGAGAAACCCGTCGGTGGGAGTTTGTCAGTGGCTGTCACCTATGTGCGCTGTGCCAGCTAAGAACGATGCCCAGTACCACATCAGACGCCGTGAGCGATGCACTGGAAGTTGCGCTTGTCTGGCCCCTCTATCGCAAAGACCATGGGGGCACCGTCTTTTTATTTTCGAGTACCTGCTCCATTCGAGCGCGGCCATCATGTGTTTTGATTGTGGCTCGTACTCCGAAGCGGGTACCATGGGGCATGCTGTTCCGCGAGTGTTTTCGAACACCACCATCAAGCAACGCCAGCCTGCAGCTGGCTCGCGCGCATGCGCTGGCCCACCCGAGGATCGGTCTTCGAGCCTGCCAGTTGCTTCGCCCGCCAGTGCCTTTCGAACAGTTTTGCCGCCAAGCTTTGGCGGCCGCAGCTGCTCCCAACACATCGCCCGAGGAGTAAAGACCCAAGAGGGTCGTGCGGATTTAGACTCGGCAGGTTATCCGTAAGGGCTTCGCCCCCTGCCGCCGGCCCCCTCTCTCGGAGAATGAGCCATGGAAGAGCTAAGTCATGAGGCCTTGGCGCTGTCGTGAAGCAGTATCGAAACTTCATGCGAAGCCGATTCGCAATCAGCAAAACCAACTGATCACAAGAGGGGTTACCACACCTGGCGATTGGTAAGACGTGTATGGTTTACGGGCTTGGTTACCACACCTTGCGATTAAAGGGCCGAGGGAGTTCTCGCAGTTTGGGTTACCACGCCTTGCGATGGATGCGTGTTATGTGAATTGAAAGAAATGTGGCAATCCCCTGTGTTTTTGGACCCTGACCCCGCGGATCTGCGTGAGGGGTGGCACCGAATTTCAGAAATGTGGCAAATCCCATGTGTTTTTGGACCCTGACCCCGCGGATCTGCGTGAGGGGTGGCACCGAATTTCAGAAATGTGCAAATCCCTTGTGTTTTTGGACCCTGACCCCGCGGATCTGCGTGAGGGGTGGCACCGAATTTCAGAAATGTGGCAAATCCCCTGTGTTTTTGGACCCTGACCCCGCGGATCTGCGTGAGGGGTGGCGCCGAATTTCAGAAATGTGGCAAATCCCATGTGCTTTTGGACCCTGACCCCGCGGATCTGCATGAGGGGTGGCACCGAATTTCAGAAATGTGGCAAATCCGCTGTGTTTTTGGACCCTGACCCCGCGGATCTGCGTGAGGGGTGGCACCGAATTTCAGAAATGTGGCAAATCCGTTGTGTTTTTGGACCCTGACCGCGCGGATCTGCGTGAGGGGTGGCACCGAATTTCAGAAATGTGGCAAATCCCATGTGTTTTTGGACCCTGACCCCGCGGATCTGCGTGAGGGGTGGCACCGAATTTCAGAAATGTGGCAAATCCCATGTGTTTTTGGACCCTGACCCCGCGGATCTGCGTGAGGGGTGTCGATTTCGAGCCCCCCCAGCAATTCAGACAACGCGCCCAGGAGACGCTAAAAATCCCGTTTGGGCCTCCCCCCCCCTCGCGCGGTCAATCAACTAGTTACAGTAAACAGCAGTAAGTCAACTAGTTACAGTAACCAGCAAGAAACAGAACTGTAACACTGGAAACTACAACCTACGACTGGTACAGGAAACTGCGAATCACGTGCCTACAGCCTGGTGGCCCCACAAGGGGGCCGGCGGATTGCTGTCTCGGCGCGGGTGCGTCGTGTAGTCGATGTTTTCAAGTTGTGCGATGGTCCTGCTCCTCCTCCTCCTGATTCTCCGCCTCCGCCTCCTTCTCCTCCTCGTCCTCCTCCTCCTCCCCCTCCCCCTTCTCCTCCTCCTCCTCCTCCTCCTCCTCCTCCGCCTCCTCCTCCTCCTCCTCCCTCCTCCTCCTCCCCCCTCTTCCCTCCCCCCTCCTCCTCCTCCTCCTCCTCCTCCTCCTCGTCGTCCTCCCCCTCCCCTCCTCCTCCTCCTCCTCCTCCTCCTCCTCCTCCTCCTCCTTCTCCCCCTCCTCCTCCTCCTCCTCCTCCTCCTCCTCCTCCTTCCTCCTTCTCCTCTTCCTGCTCCTCCTCCTCCTCCTCCTCCTCCTTCTCCCCCTCTTCCTCCTCCTCCTCCTCCTTCTCCTCCTCCTCCTCCTCATCATCATCCTCATCCTCCTCCCCCTCCTCCTCCTCCTCCTCCTCCTCCTCCTCCTCCTCCTCTTCCTTCTCCTCCTCCCCTCCCCGAGTTCCCGTGGGCCTCTCGCTCCCCATGGGGCGATGCGTGGGCCAGGATTGTGGGCGAAGCGAGGCGAGTCTGACCCCGGGTTTGGGAGCCGCTTCGTGGCCGACCTGGGTTCGGGTCAGGGCCTTGGCCGACCCGTGGCAGCGCTGACTCCAGTTACGGTCGGTTCGCGTCGCGTCGATTGGCGGCGACCCCGCCGGCGGCGTTCACCGTTGAACGCCGCTGGCGGCCCAGAATCGTTTTGGGTTTTGGGCGATGCGGAGCGAGTCTGACCCTGGGTTTATGCGGAGCGATGCGGAGCCTTTTCGTGGCCTGCCCAGGTTCGGGCCAGGGTTAGATCGGGCATGTCACTCGACAGGAAGAATCCGCAAACATAGTACAAAAAACATTCTGGAGACGATTTGGTTCGAACATTTTGTGGCCATTTTGAATATTGCTGGACTATTTTTCATTTTTCGTCCAAAATCCGCCTCTAGGGAAACATGCCCGACCTGGGGCCAGGGCCCTGGCCGACCTGGGTGACGGCGCTGGCCTCGGTTGTGCGCGCGCCAAGCGAGGCTGGTGAAGCTCTGGGCCCGCCACCGCGGCGTGTACGGCGATCGGGGACGAAATACATTCGAGCACGGGTCCGCTACAGAGTCGATATGCCGCAGAATCGAGGAGGAACAGGAGGAGGAGGAGGAGGACGAAAAGGAGGAGGAGGAGCAGGAGGAAGAGGAGAAGGAGGAGGAGGAGGAGGCAGAGGAGGAGGAGGAGGAGGAGGAGGAGGACGAGGAGAAGGAGGATGATGATGCTGATGATGATGATGATGAGGAGGAGGAGGAGGATGAGGAGGAGGAGGAGGAGGAGGAGCAGGACCCGGAGGGGGAGAGGGAGGGGGAGAACTAGGATTTTTTTTGAGCTCTACGCTCTGCACCGCAACATTCTGTCTGGCCCTCTACTGCGGGGGGAGAGGGACAGATGTGGGCCAGCGGGCCTGCTGTCGGACGAAAACCGACACAGTCCCTGCAGGCAGGAAAAAGAGGCGAGGAAAAACTCGCCACGGCAGACACCTGGGCCGAAAGAGATGGCCAGGAGAGCCGACTAGCCCGAAGAGGGCCGAGAGGAGCCCGAGCGGGCAACCTCGAGCAAGCGCTGGGCCAGGACGGCCTGGTGCTTGCTGCGAGCATCCTCCACCTCCGAGGACGGGGGAGGGGGAGGCTCAACCGAGGGAGCGGGGACCTCCTCCACCTCCACGGCAGGCTCGTCAGGCCCAAGGACTCCGTCCACTGAGCTGAAAAGGCTCATGATGTTCCCTGTGTGGACCCTGACCTCCCTCTTGCTGTACTGGGGGTGCAGGCCTCGTTTGCACAACGTGTTCCATCCCGTCCGCGTGGTCTTGGTCGGACGGCCAACACATTTCACAGACAAACCGCGAACTCTCTGGCCCGAGGAGTGACAGTGGCAACGCACACAGATGAACAGAACGCTGCTGTCGGAGCAGTCAAACGCTAAAACACGATGCTCTAGAGCCAAGAGACGGCCCTCATCTAGTTTGCTGCGACCACTGCAGGAACCAGGAGGGGGCTCAACGAGGGCTCTAGTGCCACGTAAACAAACTTCACACCTCCACGCTCCCGCCCAGGGTCTCCAGACATGTGGCAAGGGCGCTGAGGCAGCCGAAGGCTTACTGAGCAATTCAACACCCGACAGATCTATGGGGTCCCATAAAGGCAGGAGGCGGGCCGCGAGGCGCAGTGTGCAGCGGGCCGCCTTGATAACTTTGTCCGTGACATCATTGGCTTCGGCCGAGCTGGGATGCATGTCTAAAGCATGCTTGGCTCCAACGTCGGCCCAGTAGTTGCCTTGCCTGCGCCATCTCTCTTCGCTGGAGATGCCTTGCTCATCTCGGTCCTTATGAGCAGCAACTTTCTCAACGGGGAGGAGGGAGGACGCAGTGGAGTAACACTGGAGGAAAGCCCCCGAGTACATGCGCTGACCAGAAAGGTGGGCCGCCTTAGGCAGGCCAGCGATCTTAACAACGTTGAGGCAATCAGACAGGGCCGATGCGTGGCCTGGGATGCCGAGCATGTGGGCCCACGTGTAGGCCGAAAACTCAGCACTCTGCGGGGTCTGAGGATAGGGCGCCCAAACAGGGGCTCTGAATTCGGCAACACACCTACCAACAGAGTCGACCATGGCCACGCAAGACGCAGCCCGACTAAGTTCACGGATGGGGTGCCGAGTGCACGAGCCGTCAATGAAAAGGGACCCCCAGAGCTGCCTGTCTAGGGGGCCGCCGACAGGGGAGACCTGATCGGTGTCATGCCACACAACCATAAGACCATCATCGGCATCCGTCGCGGGCTTCGGGCTGAAGTCGGCGGGATGGGCGAAAGCCCCAGAGATAAACGGGAGCAAAGCAGACCTGTCGCCACCTTCAGCCTCGAGCGCGGCCTCTATCTCTCCAGCCTTGACCAAGGCGTTGCGTTTTTCCACTATACTCTCCCCCTGACACTTCCACAGCCTATGGAACATACTATCGGGCTCCCCGCAGAACTGGCAGCCAACATCCGTCTGGTAGCCGAGCTGGAGCGCACGCTCCTTAGTGAGGAAAGCTTCGGTGGCGAAGGCTCGGATCCTCCCCTTCTCGAGAGCACTGAACTTGCTGCTGGCAAGAGCTTCCTTGACAATGTCGTAACAAAGCCTGTGCTTAACCCCTCGCTTGGCCGCAGAGTCTCTTTCCAACATACGCAAGTAAGCCTCTTTGCACAGTTTTTTGACAAGGGCGGTGGAGAACAGACCAAGGGGGATGACGAAGCCACGGTCATCTCTGATGGTCATGAAATCCGTCATCACCCAACCAATCCTAGAGAGAGACATGCGCAGGGCGGAGAGGGGGCCAGCCACACTGCGCCAGGAACACGCTTCTTGGCAAAAAATGCTCGTCCAAGCTCGTCTGAGCTCGGGGAGGCCAATCGCCCAGGGGAACTCTCCCACCTGAGACAGCCAGATTTCCTTCGACCACCGAACAATGGGAGAGCACGCGGTTCTCCAACAAGGGTCCGAATCGAGGATGGCCGAGGTGGTGAGCGAACGAAGCTTCGAGAGAGGACGAACCGATCCGAAAAGCTTCCTGCGAAGGAGGAGGAGGTCATGATCGGAGGTCCCCGTGATCTCACTCCCGTAGCTGGCGCCGGCCAAAGGGCCAGCCGAAAAAACCTTGATGATGGCGCCCCTCTTGAGCACCTTATTCTGTCTGCGAAGCCGCTTGGTGCGCCTACAGGCGGCCGCTAGCCTAGACTTCAGCTTGGCACATCGGCCTCCGACCCTGAGGGCGCGACCAGCTGTGTAGTCGACACCTAGGTTGACAGCAGAGGATGAGGGTTGGGTCGAGAGCTCAGCCAACTGGGACGAGACCTGCTCCCCGACGGCACGCGAAGAGGCAACAATACAGGTCTTGTCCAGAGCGAAGCTACAACCCAAAACCTCTTCCACCACCCCCTTCAACTGCTGCGCACAACCGACCACAGAGGCGATGACCTTCGAGGGGGGGCCCACACACGAGAGGCCAAGGTCGTCGATGTAAACATCGAGCTCAAGTCTGGGCTGGCGAGTGATCCTGTCGTATCCCTCCATCCCGTGGACACGGATGAAGGTAGTGGCGAAGCTGCAGCCCGCCACCACTCCACTCAAAACAAAAAAGGGGCCTTCAACGATGCCTCCCAAACTGAGAAAGCGCCCACACTGGTAAGCAAACAGGGCCACCCTAGCTATGACGGGCGGGAACCCATGCCGAGCACATCTCTCCTGCAAGGCGGCCAAGGGGATGTGTTCGTAAAACTTACGAAGATCGAAAAGGACACTGCAGGCGGCATCTCCACTCTTGACGCCTGCTTCTGACCGAACGGCCTGTCTCCACACAACGTCGGCCGCCCCTCGATGTCTGCCAGCGGCCCAGTACCGTCTGGGGTGTTGCTGTTCCCAGGCCAGGGCCAGGGGGCGACGGAGACGCCCCCAGACCCTGTACCAGGAGCAGAACACCCCGATCGGCCTGTAGCCTCCAGCAGGCTTCGAGAGGAGAGCAAGCAGGACGACCGAAATCTGGGGGGGCAGGCAACCCAAGGCTTCAATGAGAGCAAAAATCATGCTGAGACACTCCAGCGCTGGATCTCCCAGGAGCGAGAAGTGACGGCAGTGGAACCCGTCCAGGGACACGGCCGAACCAGGCTTGTATTGTTTCGAGGCGGCTCTGATCTCGTCGACGCTGAGACGAGGAAGAGGCTCCAGGATAACCCCCGAAGGCACGGCCCCCAAACCCTGGCCCCACGCAGCACTAAAGCGAGCACCTTCAGCCCGCAACAAAGAGAGGGGGTCAGACACGGTGCAACCTTTGGCGCTAAGCGTGGTGGTCGGGGTCCACGGGGAGGGATCTCGGGTGATCTGATGGACTCGCCGCGAGCCCGAAGAGACGCCGACGTGCAGCCAGGCAGACCAGTCATCACGGGCCTGCTTGGCGAAGAACTTGTTGGCGGCCTCGAGTTCATCTTTTAACTCAAGCTCAAACTCCTCAATGTCTTCAATCGTCTGGTCGGAGGCGCCAGCAATGCGAGCAGCACGATAAAAAATTTGGGTCCTGGAGCCCATGTGCTGCGCGATGAGCGTCGGCGGCTGGCAAAGCAAGAGGCCCAGCTTATCCGACAAACGGAGGTCGCCTGCACGGCGAGCAAGAACTAAGGCATGCCACTGAGCCGCCAGCCAACGAATAGCTCGGTGCTCTGGGTACTTACTGCGGCCGTCGGCAGTGAGGAGTGAGCGCCAGACCAACTGAGGCCCCGACCCACGACAGCCCTTCTTGAGCAGCTCGGCCCCAAGAATCGGCACGAGGTCGGACTCGGCTCGGTCCGCCCACGCCTGGTACAACGGACCCAAGAGCTTGTGGGCCCCCCAGAAATCCTGTTTTTTAACCTTGTCCAGGGCCGCCTTGGCCAGAACCAGCTCACGGGCCCAGGAGGGACCTTGGGGCCGAGGTCCGAACACCGCCTCCACAGGCAGCGGGGGGGGCTTCCGAAACGACAAAGCCTGCAAAACGGCAAGCTGAGGAAAGAAGATCAAATTGACAGGTCGGTGGGGGGTCAAGGACGTAGAGAAATCGACGGCGCACTCTCTCACACCTTTGGCCAGCCCCCCCGAGCAAATAAAATAATCAAAGACAGAAGGCTTCCCCGACGGGAAATGCGTGCACGAGGCTGGAACCACAAGAACACCTCGCAATTTACTGACAAACTCGGTATCTTCCAGAAGAGGTGGCTCGAAGTTGTGGTCAGCACCGGCAACAAATGGCAAATCACAACTGGAGAGGAAGAGACCGAGACGAGACAGGATACCAAGATTGCGATCCGAAAGCTCTTCAGTGTGGTAGAGGTAGGACGAAACAACAACGATGGGGGAGGTGCCTGGAAGGTGCATGGAGCCAGCAAGACACCTGCCTGGAACAATCTCACCTCCTTCCATACCTTGAAGTCCTATCCAATCCTTAGCGAAAATGGCGACCCCCGCCGAGGTGTCGGCCTCGGTCTTCTCAGCCTCGGACCAGAGGGACTTCCAGCCCCTCTTGATACACCACGCGTTGGCCGCCTGCACATCTTCCCCTCTCAAGCGGTGCTCCTGACAAAGGACAATATGGGCGTGTGAGAGGCTTTCCAAAAGGCCGCGCATGGTGCCCCATGAGTTGCAGTTGATGGTCTTGATACAAAGCTCAACACTGTTGGGATCAGGTCTCGCACCTCCATCCTTGGCAGGAGCTTGCTTGGGAGAGGAAACAGACTGCACGGGCTGCCGTGGGGCGTCGGAGCCGACGCCCGCGTTCTGAGTCCTTAAAACAAGCGATCCTGGCAAAGGTTGGGGACGGGCAGGCTGGCGAACCAGAGAGGGAGGGCTGACCTTCGCCAGCTCCGATCCAAGCTCAGCCTGACCAGAGACGTGCAATCCTCGCTCATGGAGAAGGGACTCGAATCTATCGTCCACATCGGCCAAAGGAAGCTGAACCACAGTGACCGAATGGACACTCTTGCCTACGCCTGCACCGAGCTGAGCAACTGGGTAAAGCAGGGAAGGCCGAGAGAAATCGCAGGCAGCGCGCGTGCGCGTCTTGCCTGGCCTGGCGTCCAGCTGTAACGACGAGGACGGCGACACGACCGCATCGGCACGAGCAAGCAGCGACGAACGTCGCGACCGAACCGATCTATCCTTCGTCTGGACACCAGGACTTCTTAGAAAGCGTGGGAGGCCCCTCCTGCGCCAAAGATCAACACGAGCCAGATGCAGACAGTCAGCGACTATAACATCAGCTGGCCCAGACATTGGCTTTTGTTCCATCCAGCCAGAGGCAGAGTTGAACTCTCCGCGCCGTGCGCGGGGACGGGGAGCAACGGTGCGAGGGTCACTAACGGCGCACCGCCGGGCAGTCCCCACTCGCACCGCGCCCCCTGGCCCAGACATTGGCGGCCAGGCAGGACATGAAAGATTGCGAGAGTGCTGCAGGGGCCCCCCCTGAAGGCTGGCAAGCTGGCAGATCAGAAGCGGAACTTCATGACTCCATGGGCGTTGCTCCTCCAGGGGGGGCGGCCTGAGACTGTATCTGGGCGATCCTGTCCGCGCGCTGGCGAAGGCCTGCTGCAGAGGCGGCGCCATCAGCGTCCGCAGCAGCCGCGGCGGCGCCAGGTGCCGCCGCGGCGGGCCCGCTGGCCGCGGCTGCAGCAGCGGACGCGCTGGCTGCAGGGGCAGCACCTCCATCGCCTCCAGCAGGTGCTGCGTTGCCCTTGCCAGGGCCGACGACAGGACCCGAAGCGGCAGGGACCGTGACAGCAGCACCAGCGTTGGTCTTCCGCTTCTTCTCGTTCTCGTCTTTGAGGCGCTGCAGGTGGGCTTGGTGTTCCACCTTGATGGCCTCCACCTTGGACTTCGACTCTTTGAACAGGTTGGCGGCCATGGCGGTGATGCCCTCGCGAAGCTGCGTCGCCCTGCTCTGCAGCTCCTGCTTGTCCGACTCGCTAAGCTCGAACTCCAGCTCGCCCATATGGAAGAGCGACTCTGCAGACAAGTCCAGCCAAGCCTCCAACTTGGTGTCGTCCAGCATGTCGTCGATGGTGAGCTTGGCCCTCTCAGCGGACGGCCCGTCGACGTATTCCGAGTGCAGGCGGTGGAAGAGGGCGCTGTGCTGCTTCTCGGCGGCCGCCAGCTCCTCACGCAAGGATAGCACATGGGACTTCTGAGCCTCCAACTGCTCCTCGATCGACTCGAACTTGAGGACGGCCGCCTCCAGCTTCTTCTCGACCGAGCGAGCGTGACCATGCGCACGAGAGAGCTGGACCTGAAGGGGCTCGTGATGCTGAGGGCGGGGCGCCAGAGCCTGAGCCGCAACGCGAGCCCTCTTAGCCCCTTCCAAGTCACCGAGCTCCTCGCAGAAAGTGGCCATCTGCTGGTACTCTTCCATGGACAGCTTGGGCTCCGACAAAGGGGACTGGCCAGCAGGTTTGCCTCCCTTGGCAACTGGGTCGACGTAGCCGAAACTGTGGCCCTTGCCTCCCTTGATGTCCCCAGGAGGCTGCGCCAGACTCTTGCCGTAGCCGCCCTGCCAGACTGAGTTGGGCGGCAACCTCGTGGAGCCGCAGTGCTTGCACCAGGTGAAGTAGCTGGCGTTGCGCTTGCAGCCGCAGACCTCGCATGTCCAGCGTCCCCTGCCAGCAGCCGAAGGAGGAGCAGGCAGCTGAGGACCTGGAACGAGCGGAGGCCACTGCACGAGGTTGGCACGGTCCTGGGCCCACGGCTTGCCATTGGCGCCGCCGTCAACGTGCCCAGGCGAACCCTTACATCCTTTCGACATGGCGGAAGCGAAGCCGTGTCGCGCAACTGAAATGGAGTGCCCACGCTGGTGTGGCCAGCTGGGCGAAGACAAAGAGCCAATTTGGCCCGCAACAGCACTGGCCGTTTCGAAGGAGTATGCTGCTGCAAGCTCGAGCTACACACAAATCAGCTCGAGCCGAAACGGCTGGATGAGGAGGAGGAGGAGGAGGAGGAGGAGGAGGAGGAGGAGGATGAGGAAGAGGATGATGAGGAAGAGGAGGAGGAGGAGGAGGAGGACGTGGTGGGCATACATGGAGGAGGATGCGGAGGAGGACGAGAAGGAGGAGGAAGAAGAGGAGGAGGAGGAGGAGGGTAATTAGCTAGGATCATATTCACAAGGAGGGTGACGAGGTTACTAACGACGAGGCTGACGAAGACAACGCTGCTGCTGATGATGACGAGGAGGAATAAGAGGAGGGGGCGGAGGAGGCGAAACAGAACGAGGATGAGGGTGAGGATGAGGATGAGGATGATGCTGATGCTGATGCTACTGATGCTGATGATGAGGATGCTGATGCTGATGCTGATGCTGATGCTGATGCTGATGCTGATGCTGATGATGCTGATGATGATGATGATGATGATGATGATGAGGAGGAGGAGGAGAAAGAGGAGGAGGAGGAGGATACGTGATGATGATGAGGATGAGGATGAGGAGGAGGATGAGGAGGGGGAGGCGGATGAGGAGGGGGAGGAGGAGGAGGAGGAGGAGGAGGAGGACGAGGAGGAGGAGGAGGAGGAGAAGAAGAAGGAGGGAGGAGGAGGAGGGAGGAGGGATGTGGAAGAGGAGGAGGATGCCTCTCGGCCCGTGCGCCCTCACTCCTGTAGCGCCTCCTCCGAGCCGTCGGGGGTCCACGGCAGCAGGAGCTCGGACAGCGACGCCTCCCGCGTGCTCATCTCGCACGCCCGCTGGAGCTCCTGGAGGAGGAGGAGGAGGCACAGGATGTGTAGGGTGGGCATGATGCGCAGGAGGACGAAGATCAGGACTGTGAGGATGATGATTGCCACTCTGAGGAGGGGCCCGCCTGTTGGGTCCGCCTGCGCAGCCCGCGCGTCAGGGCCCACCCGCCCGCCCCGATTGCCTCACCCTGTCGAGACTTGCCCAAGAGCTGGCACGACAAACGGAATCAAAGGCTTGGGGTATACAGGTTGCGTAATACGTGACCGACTCGGGAACAAGAGGCCCCCATGAGGCCCGAATGAGGCCCCACGAGGCCCCCAAAATGCCCCAATAGACCCCTCAAAGGCACCGAAGACGCCCCGAGAAGCCCCCAGACGGCCACCAAGAGGCCCCCGAGAAGCCCCCCGCGACATCCCAATGAACATCCTACAAGCCTATGACCCACAACCCAAGCACGGTGGCAAGATGGGTCGAAAACAATTGAACATAGGTCGGCACGGGAACGGAACGAGTACTTCAGGAACTTGCCCTGGGAGCCTTGGTGTCAAGAGCTTGTTACGTCGCAGCTCTGTGTTGGGAGCCCTGGCGTTGAGACACTTTTATCTTGCCGCTCGCTCTTGAGAGCCTTGCTATTACGAGCTTTCTACGTCACCGTGCTCTGGGAAGCTGTGGTGTTCAGAGCTTCTTACGTCACCGCTCGCTGTTGGAAACTATTGTCTTTTGGTGACCCTTTTGGGCCGTTTGGGACCTTCTTGGGCCGTCTTGAGGCCAATCCAATCCTCACGCCCAAGCAGCTTAATCCCCACACCCCTTTTGAGCCGTCTTGGGGCGTCTTGGAGGGCTGTGGCAATCTTGGAGCTTTCCTTGGGGCCTCTTGGGGTCCAATTGGGAACCTCATGGGGCCCACTTGGGGCTCTCTTGGGAGCCTCTAGGGGCCCAGTTGGGCCGTCTTGGGGTTTTCTGGGGCCGTGTGAGGGCCCTCTTCGGGCGCCTCGGTGCCCTCTTGGGGGCCTCTGGAGCCGCTTTGGGGCGATCTTGGGGGCCTCTTGGACCGTCCTGGGCAGTCGGAAGCCCGAAGAGGCGAGAATCCCAAAAACGTACATCAACCTAAAGGAACTCCGTACTTTCTGCCTCCTGAGGGTCCTGTTGGGGCCCTGTTGGGATCTCCTGGGGCCCTCTTGGGCCGTTATGGGACCCTTTTGGGCCGTCTTGGAAGTTGTCGGCCGTCTTGGAGCTTTCCTTGGAGCCTCTTGGGGTTCTTTTGGGGGCCTCATCCCACTTGGGACTCTCTTGGGAGCTTCTAGGGGCCCTATTGGGCTGTCTTGGGGTCCTCTGGGGCCGTGTGAGGGCTCTCGTCGGGCGCCTTGGGGCCCTTTTGGGGGCCTCTTGGGCCATCTTGGGGCGATCTTGGGGGCCTCTTGGGCCGTCCTGGGCCGTGACCCGAAAAGGCGAGAATCTACATTACGCTACCGAGGAACCCCACATACCTATTTATTTCCCATGTGTACCATCGAACCTTCTGCTGCTGCTGCTCCTTCTCCTCCTCGGTGTCCTCCTGCTGCTGCTTCTGCTGCTGCTGCTTCTGCTGCTGCTGCTGCTGCGCTGCTGCAGCTGCTGCTGCTGCTGCCGCTGCTGCTGCCCCACCTCCCCGTCCTCCTCCTCCTCCTCCTCCTCCTCCTCCTCCTCCTCCTCCTCCTCCTCCTCCTCCTCCTCCTACCTCCCAGCGCCCCCCCCCTGTGGCGTCGAGGACATGCCACGCCTGCCACGCCCTGGGTGCCTACAACGCATAGGGCCCCCACCCCCAGCGCACCCCCTGTGGCGTCGAGGAAATGCCACGCCTGCCACGCCCTGGGAGCCTACAACGCATAGGGCCCCCACCCCCAGCGCACCCCCTGTGGCGTCGAGGAAATGCCACGCCTGCCACGCCCTGGGAGCCTACAACGCATAGGGCCCCCACCCCCAGCGCACCCCCTGTGGCGTCGAGGGCCACGCCTGCCACGCCCTGGGAGCCCAACGCATAGGGCCCCCACCCCCAGCGCACCCCCTGTGGCGCACGCCTGCCACGCCCTGGGAGACGCATGCGCACCCCCTCTGGCGTCGAGGAAATGCCACGCCTGCCACGCCCTGGGAGCCTACAACGCATAGGGCCCCCACCCCCAGCGCACCCCTGTGGCGTCGAGGAAATGCCACGCCTGCCACGCCCTGGGAGCCTACAACGCATAGGGCCCCCCACCCCCAGCGCACCCCCTGTGGCGTCGAGGAAATGCCACGCCTGCCACGCCCTGGGAGCCTACAACGCATAGGCCCCCCCCGCCCCCAGCGCACCCCCTGTGGCGTCGAAGGAATGCCCTGTGTGCTATGCTGTGCTGTGCTGTGCTGTGCTGTGCTGTGCTGCTGTGCGGTGAGCTGTGCTGTGCTGTGCCGTGCTGTGCTGTGCTGTGCTGTGCTGAGTTGAGCTGAACTGACCTGTGCTCAGCTGTGCCGTGCTGAGCTGAGCTGAGCTGAGCTGGGCTGTGCTGAGCAGTGCTGTGAGGAGGAGGGGAAGAGTGAGGTGTCTGAGAGAGAGAGAGAGAGAGAGAGAGAGAGAGAGAGAGAGAGAGACGGAGAGGGAGGTGTGGGTGTGTGAGTGTCGCGGGTGCGGCGCGGCAAGGAAGAAAACCAGAACCGTGGGGTTCCTCGGTAACATCAATTGTCGGTCGGGGAGGTGGGTGAGAAACGCGGGTGTGACGCGGTTGTAGAGAAAATCAGAACCCCACGTAGAATGTGGGGAAACACATGCAACAACATAATGACAATCAAGTGTTTGTGCCTCCTGAAAACCCCTTTGGGGCACTTTTGGATAGTCTTGGGGCCCTATTGGGCCAGTTGGGGCCCTTTTGGGCCCTCTTGGGGCGTCTTAGAGGCCTTCGGCCGTCTTGGGGCTCTCTTGGGGGCCTCTTCGGGCCCTCTTGACCTCTTGGGGCCATCTTGGGGCTCTCTTGGGGCCGTCTTCGGGCCCTCGTGGGCCGTTTTGGTGCCCTCTTGGCCCGTCTTGGGGCCCTCTTGGGCTGTCCTGGGGCTCTCTTGGGCCGTTTTGGGACGATCCTTGGGGCCTCTTGGGCCGTCCTTGGCCCGAAAATGCGAGAATCGAAAACATATAGAAATGCCAAAGGAAAATCAATGTTTTTGTCCTCCTCAGGCCCTCTTGGGGGTCCTCTCGGGGGCCTCTTGGACCTTCTTAGGGCCCTCCTGGGCCGTCTTGAGGCCATCTGACGCCATCTTGGAATGCTCTGAAACGATCCTGGGCTTTCTTGAGGCGCGTAGGGCCGTCTTGGAGCCCTCTTGAACCCCTCTTGGGCCGCCTTGGGCGCGTCTTGAGACGTCTTGGGCGCCTCTTGGGCCGTCTGGGGGGAGCCTTGCCATTAGATGCCAATCGCCCGGCCTCCTGAACCCCTCCCTACAGGGCTTCGCCCCACCAGAACGTCATCACTCGTACCTCGCTCTTTCCGTTACCTGGGCCGGCACGGGAAGAGAAAGAGCGCTTCAGGAACTTGCCCAAGATGGCTCATGGCACCCTTCGCTCCTGGGAGCCTTCATGTTGAGCGCTTGTTACCTCACTGCTCTCTGTTGGGAGCCCTGGTGTTCAGATACTTTTATGCTGCCGCTCGCTCTTGGGACCCTTGCTATCAAGAGCTTTTTGCGTCACAGCGCTCTGAGGAGCCGTGACGTTAAGAGCTTGTTACGTCACCGCTCGCTGTTGGGAGCCATGGTGTTACTTGGCGTCTCTGGGGCTTCTTGGGTTGGGGGCCCTTTTGGGCCGTTTGGGGCCTTCTTGGGCCGTCTCGGGGCCAGCCCAGTCCCCACGCCCAAGCAGCCCAGTCCCCACACCCCTTTTGAGCCGTCTTGGGGCGTCTTGGAGGGCTGTGGCCGTCTTGGAGCTTTCCTCTGGGCCTCTTGGGGCCCAGTTGGGAGTCTCACGGGGCCCATATGGGGCCTCTGGGCGCCCAATTGGGCCGTCTTGTGGTCCTCTGGGGCCGCCCCGGGGGCCCTCTTCGGGCGCCTCGGGGCTCTCTTGGGGGCCTCTTGGGCCATCTTGGGGCGATCTTGGGGGCCTCTTGGGCCGTCGAAAGCAAGAGAAAAGCGAGAAACGACAAAACTTAGAAACACCGTAAGAAAACCAATGTTTTTGGCCTACTCAGGCCCTCTTGGGGGTCCTCTTGGGGGCCTCTTGGACCTGCTTGGGGCCCTCCTGGGCCGTATTGAGGCCATTTGGAGCCATCTTGGAATGCACTTAGGCGGTCCTGGGCTTTCTTGGGGCGCGTAGGGCCATCTTGGAGCCCTCTTGGACCCCTCTTGGGCCGTCTTGGGGGCTTCTTGGGACGTCTTGGGCGCCTCTTGGGCGGTCTGGGGGGTGAGCCTGGCATTAGATGCCCGTCGTCCGCGCCTCGCCCTTCCTCTGGACCCCTCCCTAGAGTTAGGTCGGGCCTGTCCCCCCTACAGGGGGATCTTAGGCGAAAAATTAAGAATATCCCAAACATGGTTAAAACATGTTCAGCAATAGCCAAGAAATCGTCCACATACTATTTTTTTTGCATATTTTTGAACATTCCCCCTGCAGAGGGACAGGCCCGACTTAACCCTAGAGGCCTTCGCCCCACCGAAACGTCATCACTCGTGCCTTGCTCTTTCCATGATCCGCCGCCCCCCGTGGTTTTGCCACATGTCGGCGGCGAGCGAGGGGGGGGGGAAATGAGAAGGAGAAGGCCTTCTCAGAAGGCGGCGGGACTTCTCAGGAGCCCTCGCTCCTTCTGAGAAATTCTTTTCGTCTTCGGAGAAGGCTTAGTAAACTTCTCAGAAGGCCAGGGGACTTCCGAACCTTCTGAGAAGGCCTTCTCCTTCTCACTTCCCCCCTCGCTCGCCGCCGAACAGGGGTGCGTGGCGTGCTCACATCCCTACGGACTGGTTTTGGTCCTCTTCCAGCAGAGCTCCCCCTCGTGGCTTCGGGCTCGCGCGCCGACCACCCAGAAGGCCGCGCAGTCCGTAGAACGAGCTGCACGTTCGCCTGCAAGACATCCGAGATGGCCCACGACGGCCTCCCTAAGATGCCTCCAAGACGGCCAGGATGGCCCCAAGACGGCCAAGACGGCCCCTAAGACGGCTAAGATGGCTCCAAGATGTCTCCAAGGCGGCCCAAGATGCACTCCAGACGGCCGAAGATGGCCCCAAGACGGCCCAAGAGGCCCCCAAGAAGCATCCAAGACGGCCCAAGAGGCTTCCAAAAGGATATGCAGGAAGGCCAGAAGAGGCGCAAGTCATCGATTTTCCTTGGGTGTTTGAAGGATCTCTGTATTGGCTACTTTTCGGCTTTCCGAAAGCCCGAGACGGCCAAAGAGGCCCCCAATATCTTCCCAAGATCGCCCAAGAAGCCTCCAAGAAGCCTCCAAGATGGCCCTATGACGCCCAAGAGGCCTCCAAGAGGCCCCCAAGAGGGCCCCAAGACGGCCCAAGACGCCTCCAAGACGCCCAAAGTGGCCTCCAAGACGGCGATGGAGAACCCGAAGAGAGCTCCACGATGGTTCAGGGATGCCCCCAAGACGGCTCCCGACGCGTCAGATGGGCCAGGAACGCCCCAAGACGGCCCAAGAGGCCCTCAAGAAGGCCGCAAAGGCCTCCAAGAGGCCCCCAAGGAGGCCCCCAAGACGCCTCCAAGAGGCCACCAGGAAGCCCCCACGAGACCCCAAGAGTGCCCCAAGAGGCTCCCTAGAGGCCTCCTCCTTCTACTTCTCCTCCTCCTCCTCCTCCTCTTCCTCCCTCTCCTGTTCCTCCCTCCCATCCTCCCCCAAGTGTTCCCCCAAGAGTTTCCAGGGCGGCTTGGGGAACACACAGTCCGATAGCTTGGCCGAGCTAGGGCCCAACGCTTGGCCACAGAGGCGCTTCTCAGAAGGCAGGGAGTGGCGGTGATTCGCCGTAGGCGTCGTCGATGCGTGGCCGACTCCAGAAACCCTGAATCCGAAACTGTTGACGTCTCACTTTTGCTTTCGCGACCTTCCGCCAGCCTCCTGCGGGCGGGCCCGCCAGCCTTCCGCCGTCCTTCCGCCCAGGAAGGGGTGCCAACTCCTCCGCGTGAGAACGTGCGGGCGAGCGGCACGCGAGAAGGTCAGGGCGAGCTGTGTTGAGCTGCTTCTTCTTCTTTGCTCTGTCCCCCGCGCCGCGTGAAGGTGCTGCAGGCTGGCGGCGGTGGTGCACGCGCCGATATTCTTCGTGCCGTCGAAGGGATCCTCGACGCTGGGGCCCACCTCCGTGGTCTTGCCTGCGGGGAAGTGCACACAGCGGAGGGTCTGGCGAGGCAATCGAGGATGGTGTGGCGGCGCGCAGAAGGAGGCGGGGAGGAGGGGGGGGGCCCTGCAAGTCAACCGATTACGGGAGCCCATCACCGATCTGCCTTAAGGGATGGTCAGTGAGAGGCTGCCTTGTTTGGTTCAGTTGCAGGAGCCCTCACCCGTCGGAGCAGCTGGGGGTGGGAGATGGGGGGAATGGGACGGCCTGGATCCTAAGAAGGCAGGGGGGCTTCTTCGAAGGGATCGGATGCTTCTGAGAAGGCCTCGTGGACGGCGCGGGGGCTTCTCAGAAGCCCCGCTGCATTCTTAGGAGTCCGCTCCCCCTCTCACTGCCCCCTGCTGCGCGCCGCCGGATGGTGGGGATGACGATTGTGGTGGTGGTGGTGGTGGTGGTGGTGAGGTCAGAGCACTCCCGCGCGACGGCAACCTCAGGAGCCATGGTGGACCGCGGCGGGCAGGGAGAGAGAGAGAGAGAGAGAGAGAGAAGAGGATGCGGGGGAGGGAATATGAGGAGGGGAAGAGAGGATGGTGGTGGTGGTGGTGGTGGTGATACTGATAAGGAAGAGGACGATGAGGAGGCGGAGGAAAAGGAGGGTAAGAAAGGGGGAGGATGAGGGGGAGAGGGATAGTAGAACGGGGAGAGGGGAGGGGGATGGAGTAGGAGGGGGAGGGCGGAGGAAGAGGAGGGGAAAGATGACGAGCGGGAGCAACATGGTGAGGAGGACGAGAATGGCGAGGATCAGCCCAGTAGATGAGGACAAGGAGGACGATGAGGGCGAGTCTTAGCACATTCGTGCCCGCGTTGTTCGAGTAGGGGATTGGTTACAGGATCGGTTTGGATTCAAGACTGTGTGCTCGTCGACTCTACGGAATCTGTGCAGCTTGCTTGGTACATACCTACGAGCGTTGTGTGCACTCTTGCTCGGAGATCCGGCGGACAAATCAATGTCGGGGTGCATCAAATCTGCAGTCGATCCCTTGCTCGAGCTGTGAACTCCCTCCCCCCCGCGGCTGCCGTCGTCTCCGACCACGATGTGGACGGGCAGCAGCGGCAGCGCCCCGGAGGCCCCGCGCTCCCCCGAGCGCACCGACACGCTCTCGGCCCGCCAATCGAACTCGGAGCCGTAGAAGCGGAAGAACGCCCTGATTTGGCGGACGCAGAGGAACAAAACGTAGCATACATGCGGCAAAAAAGATACACGTCGTTCATTTCTAATCGTGCTCATTTCTAGTTGTGCTCGTTGCTAACTGTTCCTGGCCCCCTAGTGGCCAGGAAGAGGCCCAGGATGAACAATTTGAAAAAGGATCTTGCCCACCCCCAAAGAGCAAAGAACTTCGAAGAATTAGAAATGAACCATGTGTAAGCCTTCGGCGCTCCGCGCGGATTTCTTGGATCTGCACTGGATCCCTTGGGGCCCTCTTGGGGGCCTGCTGGCGGCCTCGGGGGTCCACTTGGGGCGGAGGGCTCGAAATGTGAGTTTGGGTTCCCCCTCTTGGGCCTCTCTTGTATTCTAGGCCGTCTTGGGGCCCTCCTGGGGGCCTCTTTGCCCGTCTTGGGGCGATTGGGGACCTCTTGGGCCGTCTGGAGGCCATCTCGGGGCGTCTTGGGCCCTATTGCGCCGCTCTCGTCGCTTATCGGTGCTCCCTGGAGGGTGTTTTGGGCGGCGGCCAGGGCCACCTGATGAGGCGCAGGAGGGCCCCGAAAGCGGAGGGGGTGCTAAAATGGGAGGGGGGGAAATCCGGGAGGGTGTCCTGGCCCGGGCCCGTGCCCCCCGGTACCCCAGCATATGATTATATTTACATATAGAAATAGCAGCATCAGCTACACAAGCTGCCTGTGCTGGAGCATTCGGAACGGCGAACATACACGGTGTATGTGCGTTGTATATACACAACCAATATAATCCTTCGGAAGCTAAGAAGTAACGCGCGAGGTCGACAGAAGGAATGGGAGGGTAAGGCACAAAAACGACAACGACATCACCTGGAAACGGGTAATTCAAAACATGTTATTTTCACTTGAATATTCCGTGCCAGTGTGCCGTTTGCTGTTCGATTAATGCCAGTGTGCCGTTTGCTGTTCGAGAAACGGTGCACGTTTCGAAATGCAAAATTGCTTTCGACGCTCCAACGTTGCCCTTGCGAGATGGGTCCTTCCAGGATCCCCAGGAGGGCCCCCAAACCCTGTGAGGAAACAACAATAATGGCCTCCCTGATCCCAATCCCGAGATTCCGCGTGCTGCAGCCATGAGCTGCAGTGCCCTCTAGCAGAAAGAGAGAGAGAGAGAGAGAGAGAAAAAGGGATAGAGAGAGAGAGAGAAACAAAAAGAAAGAGGCAGGACAATAGTGAGAGAGGGAGAGAGAACAAAAGAAAAGGTGGAACAAAAAGCGCCAGCTTGCAAATCTGAGAGCTTGCTCGCAAGGGTGGGAAATGAAATCCCTGGACCGCAACAAACCGAACACTTATTTCCGGGAATCACATTAATCTTATTCAATCTACACTGAGAAGCCAACGCAAACTGTCCAGTACAGCTTCTGACAGCACCCTGGGGAAATAAAATCACCCACCTTTGTAAGTAATTAAGCTCGTTCTACCGCTGAGGACACGCTGCTCGTGGATTTCTGAGCAGGGAACATGAAAAAGAACACGTGCAACCTCTTATCCCAAGAATACTCCGGTGATCTCAAACGGAACCGGGTGAACCAGAACCGCTCTACCCAGAAACCGAAACGGAGCGAACCGGAGTCGATGCGCCCCAAACCGAATTGAGCCGAACAGGAACTCTACACGTCGTTCATCTCCAATCGTGCTCTTTTCTAGTTGTGCTCGTTTCTAGCTGTTCCTGGCCCCCTAGTTGCCAGGAAGAGGCCCAGGATAGTACAATTAGAAATAAAAGGATCGTGCCCCCCAAAAAATCAAAGAACTTTCGAAGAACTAGAAATGAACAACGTGTAGCCTTGGCAAGACACGTCCTTCTCATCTTGAAGATGCGGCTTGAGTGTGCGCCGATCGTGGCCAGGTCCACCCTGGGCCCAGCCATGATTGGTGCATGTGCATGGTTCCCTCCGCCCGACCTGAACAGGTCACCCACGGAGAGGTCGGGGAGCGCATTGGAAGTCATCGTCGGAGCCTTGAAGTCTTGCCGACCCCGGCACAATCAGCACGTTCCTGTCGACCCGATCGCGCGACTGGTCGATCGCACGACCATGCCAAACCGATCGGATGGTCGTACATGGTCTACGTTCACTGAGCAGGTCGCCCATGGAAAAGAGAGGCCCGAGAGCACGGAGGAGGTCAGCACTGGAGCCTTCGAATCTGCGGATCACGCTGCAGTCGCGACCGAGGACAGAGAACATCCTGCAGGACGCAGGACTCTCCCAGGGGCAGGACGATGCAGACAGGCCAGATGACACATGGCGGGTTTCGGCAACCCTGAACCCAACAACATTGTCACCTCTTGGGGGCGCATCTTTTCCTTCAGCCGGCTTCCGCTGGCCTTCCGCCAACGGGGCCGCCCCTGTTTTGCTTCCGCCGGCCTTCCGCCGAGGACGAGCTTCAGGTCGGGCATGTCCTCCTACAGGCGGATTTTGGACGACAGATGGAAAATGGACAAACTCATATTCAAGAAAAACGTCAAAACTAGTCAAACAAATCGTCCCCAGACCATTCCTGCACTATTTTTGCATATTCTTCCTGCAGAGCCAGAGCGACATGCCCGACTTAAGCCGAGCCTCTCGATCCCTCGAAGACGAGGCCCTTCCTGAACGCCTCGCGCTGCGCAAGACGGCCAGGGGCTGTGGTGCGCGAGGGTCCTCGGCGGGCGGGCGCTCGAAGCGCGCTCACGGACCGCTCCTGGGCACCGCTCGCATCCCCAACGGACGCTTCCCAGCGAAGCCGTCTGTGACGAGCCGGGGTGCCCTGCGCGTTGGCTCACAAACGAAGGGCGCACTGGCAATCAGTGAAAACACACACATGCGACGTCTCCAAAGATAGATCGGCGATGAAAACACCACCCGCCCTCCTCCATCCGCGCTGCTGCTGGGAAACTGAAGACGTGACATCGCAGGGTGGGATGGCGTGCAGTGGAGGCCAGTCCACAAGAACCCTTCCACAAGAAGCCTAACCCTGAGACCCCAGGGCGTCTGCTGATTTTAGGCGTGGGGACGTCGCGCTGTCCGTCGCAAAACCATCGAAACCCAAGAAACCCAGGGCACCCTGGAGGCAATCAGGGTGTTTCTTGGCATGGGCCCCTACTGTAATGAAACTTCCCAGCGAAGCCGTCTGTGACGGACTGGAGTACTGGAACAGCTTCAAGCAAACAGAACAAACAGGCGCAGGACTGCATAAGACTGGCGATGCCGCGATAAGCGGATGCCGAGTTCGGGGCCCGAAATCCAGGCTGACCCTCCACAGCAAGGCCAGACGGCGTCTCCAGCCCTGCCAGCGGCGGCAGCAGACCTCCAGCGCCCGTCTGGAGGAAGAAAACCGTCAGGACCGTCCAGGAGTACAGCGACATGTGGCCCCTGGCGACGTGGCAAAGGCCACGGTCCTTGGCCCAACGCTTGACGAGCAGCACAAGTCCTTGCGTGCGCGGGTCCATGCGGGTGCACTCGGCGATGAGCATGGCGTTGCAGAGCGGCGTCAGCGCGTTGACTGACAAATTCATCGGCACGGACTGCAAAGCTGGCGATGAAACGATGGTAACCCTTGGCTCGTCTCCGCGAAACGCAGAGCGCCTGAACCTGAAACCGCCTCGAGGTTTGGAGTTGGTAGCCCCTTGGAGATGGCCCTGGCCTTGGGTGCCACATTTACTAGATCGAGGGCCTTGGAAAATTCGAATCAAGCTTTCGGTCCTCTTTGGCTCCAACTCGTCTGATTTGAAGCTGGTAGGGGCAGCAGGTCCCACCAGCCCTTCAAGGCTGCGGGCGGGTAAGTGCCATCTTGCCAGTCTCCTCCCCCCAAATCAGTCCCACTCCAAGGTGAGGGGCTTGCCCCTCCCTCCCCCTGCCCCCGGTGCCACAAAACTTCCCCCTGGGCTGTGGACTGGAAGTGGCTGCCATTCCGGCGTGCTGACCGCCCCAGGTCGCGGAGAGAGGGACTAGCCATGGGTGGGGTGCCCCGCGGAAACTGTTTGAAGGTCTTCTGGGATCCTCGTCGGGGCCCTCATGGGGGAGGTACGAAGATGGTCAGTTAGGCCGGGCCTCGGATTTCAGGGTTTTGGGGGCTTCTTGACGTTCTCTCGGGGGTCCACTTGGGCAAGGCAACCTTCAGGCCTCAGAGGCACACTGGACACCGAAAAGGCGATAAGGCGAAGAACATACAAGAAGCTGTTACGGTTTCGTTGATTTGGGCATCTCGGCGGTATGAGGTCCCCAAGACGGCCCAAATAGTTCCCCAAGACGCCACAAGATGCGCCCAAGACGGCCAAATTCGCTCCGACTAACCCCCCAGCCAGGCCTGAGAAGCTCTTCAAGACGGCCCAGGAGTCCACCAAGAGGCCCCCCAGCATGCTCCCAATGGCCCACTGGGCGCCTAAGATCCACCCGAATGTAATGATTTGCCCCCCGCTATGGGTTTGCGTCTGTGAAGGATCTCTCTCCCTTGCAGAGTTCCCCGCCAGGAACCTGGGGCAGATATCTGTCGCATGTCACAGCATTCTGGGCGGTCCTCCCGAAGGCGCCACGCAAAGTGCTGCGCTGGCAGGGTGGCGGAACCTGCTGCAGGAGGGAGGAGGCGGATACTGTCCCCAAAGAAATCAACAGCCACACGCTGGGGATGCGGGGACCACTTGCCATCATCCTGGGGCAACCGATTCCATGCCCTAGCCACCGTCGGACACCAAGCGGTCGGTGCACGCGCGGACCGCGGACTTGCGCAACTGTTGTGCAGAGCAGCCGCTGCCAGGCTGCCGGCCTTGCCTAGAAGGCACGTCTGCCCCAACTCAAACTTTCTGAGGTCCGTGCGGATTCCTCGGATCGGCGCCCGACCCCCCTCCCTGGCGCGCGCGCCAGGGGCGGCGCCGCAAGCGCCGCCAGGGAGTGGGGCGGGGGCCCGCGCCGATCCAATAGATCCGCGCGGGGATCCGAACATCTGTGCTCATGCAGATATCTTAGCCGCGCCAGTACACAACACGCAACCCGTAGCGTGTTGACGCCGAGCTCAACACGTAAGTTGAAGACGTAGGTCTGGAGCGATACGTTCGCCAAGACTTGGTCCATCATGTGCAGAGCCAACACGCAGCGTGTGAACACGGACGTTTTGAACACGGCACGTGTTGCGTCTCAGAACGGGCGTGTCAAGGCAACTGATGCAGATTTTTGGGAAACCAATGGGTACTGATACCGCTATGTACTCTCTTGACCTCTCCTGGGGCGCGTTCTGATCAGAATTTACGAGGCGAGTACAGCGGTGACGACGAGGGCCTCCCAGGAGGCCCAAACAGCGGAAAACGGGGTGAGGGTAGTGGTATGGGTACATTTCCTCCCCTGAGCTAAGGCAGATTTCTCTTCTTCGACTGCAAGCGGTTCTGCATCAGCGGGGCCCCGAGGTCGTCGCCGTATCCTCCCCGAGTCCTCAGATTTTCGCCAGGGCTTTTGGGCTCGGCTGCTGCAGAGTCTGAGGCGCGCTGGAAGGACAGGGGGAGGGAGGAGGATCGAGGCGGATCAAGGGGGATCGAGGATTTCCCTTCTCCAACTGCCAGCGGTTCCGCACCAGCGCGGCGTAGGGGGCGCTGATCACCACGTCCACCTCCGGCACGGCGACGCCGAAGGCCTTGCCGCTGGTGAGGCTGGCGCCGACGAAGCTGGTGACCTCGGCCCCCGGGAGGACCCGCGCAACCACGGCCCGCACCGCCTGGTTCTGTGGCAACTCGTGGGGGCCTCCCATACCGTCGGGCTGCTGCAACAGGAGGACGCATGCGGAACGCATGCCCTTTTTTGGCCTCGAAAGCGCCTGCGTGCACGAGGAGGGTCAGAGGAACAGCCGTGGGAGGACCTACAGAACAGTGAGCTCCTTCCGAACCCTAAGGGGTCGTGCTTTCATCGTCTTGGCTGTGCCATCTTGTTGGTGCTTGCGAATTGGCGCTGATCGACGCTAGTCGACACAAGATCGGTGCAAATCGACGCTAGATCGGCGCTCGCTTTGCCATCGGCTGCCACACGCTGGCCGACGCTAGTCGACGCTCCAAAGGGAACCAAGAGAGGGGTATGCGAGGCTCCCAGCGTTTGCCACCGAAGCCTGGGCCACCCTCGCGACCGCCTCGTGGGTCTCGGCCGTGGGCGTCAGCTGGGCGAGCAGCTCCTGCTGGCGGCCCAGCGGCAACGCTCGGGGGGGATCGACGGGTTCGAAGTCCGAGGTCTTCGGGCGCTTTCGTACGATCTCGGTGGTTCTCCAGCCTCGGGACGCTCTCCAGCAACTGCTCCTCGCCGAGAGCGCTCCAGGGGTGCCCGGATTGTCGCGAACGGCCGCTGGAGAGTCAAGTAATGACCCGGGAACTGGACAACGAGGCTCACGGGGGGCGGAGGAGGCAGGAGAGCCCAGAATCGAATCGACAAGTCGGATCGGCGATCGGAATGAGTCGGATCGGCGGAAAGCAACAGCCAAGTCGGGAGAAGTCGAATCGGTAGAAATCGGCAGGCTGGTAAGTAGGCCTCCATTGAGGAATCGGAGCCCAAATCGGAATCCGAAGTCGAATCGAATCGGAATTCGAGGCCATCGAAATATAATCGAATCGAATCGGAGGAATTGAAATGAGCCCTGAGGAGGGGGGGCGAGTTCGCCCCTGGGCAACCGAGCTTCGCGCATCGCGCCCGCGATGCGCGATCAGAGCCGCGCACTCGCGTCGCCGCCCTGGAGAAGGGCGCCTCTCCAAGCCACGCCGCGATGCGCGAAGCGCGGTGATGTTCTTGGCCTCTTGGGTGACTTCGGTCCCTGCCCCCGTGGGGGCGGAGACTGGCGGAAGGGTCGGGCGGAGCCCCCAGAAGACGCAAGCAGGATGAGGACAAGTTCGGACGAGGACGAGTCGGGGGTCTTGAAGAACCAACAGATCTGGAGGATGTACAGCTGGA
>CAUYUJ010019239.1:7500-20000 GCA_963575745.1 Prorocentrum cordatum | reverse complement strand
GTGCGCGGGAGACGCTCGGGCTCAGCGCCTGCACGGCCAGGAACAGCAAGGCGCCTCGGGGGCGACGAACCTATCCACATCCATGCCCTCGCGGTCTGGGCACCAGAGCGCGATCCCATGGATACGCGATCCCATGGATAAAGGCTCCGCGCGAGGCATCCGCGCAAAGCAGCCCTGTGTCCATGGGGTCGCGGGCGAGGAGTCCAGACCGCGAAGCCGTGAATACGGATGTGTGTTCCCGCCCGCGAGCGCCGGCGAGGAGACAGATGAGGTGGGAAGCGGACAGCGGCATGAAGGACAGAACCATCGCTCCCGCGATCATGGAGACGCTGCTAGCATCGACGCCGCCAGGTTTGATCAGGCCGAGGTCCATCGCCCCGGCGGCTGTGAGGAGATCGTTCATGCTGGGCATGGCTAATTGAGTAGAGCTTAACAGATCGTAACAGTTTTCGCTAGTTTTGAAGGTCGGACCAACTGGAGTGAGGGTTCTCCAGCTATCGAGTGAACTGAATCTTGATCTTGAGCCGCAGAAGACGGAGAGGTTGGGGAGGCGCAGCCCTTACCTTTCCACCACGGCTGCACCCGAGCCGTCGCTCACGACTGTGAAAGCGCGATGACGGACCAGCTCGCTCAATGCCGAGCCCTGCGCCATGCTGAAACGCCCAAGGAGCTGAAACGACGACAAACCATCCCCTCGGTCTCTCCCTGCCGATTCCACTCTCTGAGGGGGACCGTTGGGGGGGGGGACTGGGTCAGGCGGTGGGGGGGAAAATATTGATTTGGAATCGACGACGCCTCGCCGACAAATCGGCGACGTGTCCTCGATACCGAAATCGCACATTCCCCGGGTGGGGTGGGGCACCCAGGTCCCGATCCGCGATGGTCGTGGTTTCCAGCGCTGAAAGCGCAGCAGCAGAGGGCGCCTTGAAATGCTGACCCTCGGCGACAGCCGAACGCCTAATTACCGCGGCTTCGCGTCGTGCCGACCCTGGCGTTGGTGCCTGACGTTCTGGGGATCGTTCAGCCTTGAACGATCGGCCGCTTCCGAAACGTCAGATCGTCGACCGATTCTGGGTCGCCAGCGGCGTCCAGCGCGGAACGCCAGCGGATTGGTCGCCGCCGGTCGACGCCGCGCGAACCTGCCGCAGGCAGGCGCTCTGGCCGAGAATGCCCGCGATGGGAGCGCGGAATGCCGGCGTGTCGCCCACGGAGGGGTGGCGCGAGGGGGGCAGCGCACTGGGAGGGCGCGAGGGGGAGGTTTAGAATGAGGTGGGGCCTGTCCCCCCATACAGGGGGCTTTTTGGGCGAAAGCGAAAAATACCCGAATACATGCAAAACAAGCACTCCAAAATGGTCAAGCAAGATCGTCCCCAGACTGGGTTTGGACTATCTTGGAGAATTCCCCCTGTCGAGGGACAGGCCCGACTTACTCTTAGGAGGCAAAGGCCTTCCCATGACGCCCCCGGCTGCCTCTGAGGCTGCTCGGAAGGCCGCCCTCTGGGCGACCGTCGGGTCGACGCGCGCCGCCGCCCCCCCCCCCGCGGGCCCCGGGCTCAGGTCCCCGCCCCTTCGCTTCGGCTGCGCCCGGTCCCCAGGCCAAAGCGAGGGGCAGGGTCTAGGAGGAGGAGGAGGAGGAGGAGGAGGAGGAGGAGGAGGAGGAGGAGGAGGAGGAGGAGGAGGAGGAGGAGGAGGAGGAGGGGGAAGAGGAGGAAGAGGAGGAGGAAGAGGAGGAGGAGGGGGAGGAGGAGGAAGAGGAGTCACATCTTGCTCGCGGCAGGCCGCTCCCCTGGGGGGCTGCTGCACCTGACGCTCGACGAGGGATCCTGGCGGTCGCTTCTGGGTCGCTGCGGGCCCAGCCAGGCCAGCGTATAGCTACCATTCTGCGGGAGCCTCGCCATCGCTCGCACGCCCAGTCCCCGTGCCTGTCTCGACCTCGTGCGTGCTCGTGTGTTTTGGGGCCGGGCGATCCCCGGGGATGCTCCCCGAGAGTCCTCGCCGAGGGCAAAACCAAAACCACAAGTCCGCGCGGTGCCGCTGCCTCGGACTCGGCGGTGCCTCGCCCGACCGCTCGACGACGAGCCCCCGCGAGCGAACACGAAACCGCACGGGTCCTGGGCGGGGTGGGCCCCGTGGGCCCTGTCGGCGACGGCTGGGCCATGGCGGGTCGACTCCTGGGAGCCTCTCGAGGCACGCTTGGGGAGCTCCTGGGAGGCTCCTGGTGGTGGCAGGAGGAGGCCTCGTGGAGGCCCCTCGGAGGGCTTCCCTGGGCCTCCTGGGGGGCCTTGGGAGGCCCTCTGGGAGGCTCTTTGGTCGTCTGAGGGCGGTCCCCCCGTCGCCCCTCTCGCTGACGGAAGAAAAGCCGCACCTAGACGGCGCATCGGCAAAACAAATTACAGCATAGAAAGCCAGGGAAAATTCACGCAGAAGACGTGCCTATGCTGAGTGCACGTGCGCCGGGATGCAACCACCGCATATAGCAGTAGTGGGCGGCGGTGTGAGTTGCACCAGCTCCGGGAAGAAACGTCGCGCTGCAGTCAGCGAGTTACGCCGCCGAGAGATAGGCGACAGGCCGTCGATGGCGAATCCGCACGCGCCTGGGCGGGGCGGGCCATCGGCACGGAGGAACTCTCACGAGGGCAGGGGGCGGCGGTGGCTCGCCGTGAGCTGGCGAATCCAGCACCATGTCTGCGCACACGTGGGTTTGCTCAGGCTGATCCCGGGTTTCGGTTTGACGGCTTCCCCCCTCGATGTTTCACTGCATGCTCCTCGTTGTTGTTGTTGTTTGTTGCTGTTGTTGTTGTGGTGTTGTTGTGGTTGTTCTTGTTCTTGTTCTTGTTGTTGTTGCTGTTACTGTTGCTGTTATTGTTGCGGTTGTGGTTGTGGTTGTGGTTATGGTTGTTGTTGTGGTTGTTCTTGTTGTTGTTGCTGTTGTTCTTGTTGTTGTTGTTGCTGTTGCTGTTGCGGTTTCAGTTGAACATTATTAATTCTAAAGAATAATTATTGTTGGGACCCCTGGTGCACGGCCCCCCTGCGCCGCCTAGGCCGCAGCTA
This sequence comes from Prorocentrum cordatum, assembly GCA_963575745.1. Lineage (NCBI taxonomy): Eukaryota > Dinophyceae > Prorocentrales > Prorocentraceae > Prorocentrum > Prorocentrum cordatum. The sequence goes on along the minus strand of CAUYUJ010019239.1, from coordinate 16,949 downwards.
CATTTTCATCATTTTCGTGAGGAAGCCTCAGGTAATTCGATGTGATCAAGATCCGGTTGTTTTGTTCCCCCCCGCTTTCCCTTGCAAAAAACACTATAAAATGACATTTCTTGTTCTAATATAATCAAATTTCAAGAATCCTTTGCAAAAAATAAGGTAAAGTGGACATTCGCGCGCGCAAGACGAAATCCTTCCAAAAGCTTAGTGTTCGGAGCGATTTCAACATAAAAACATCAAAAAACTAATGGTTTTTCAACAAAAAAATGTCAAAATCTCATCCCGCGCGCTCTTGCGGATTCGTAGGAAACCCAACACTTTTTAAACATTTCTGTCAAACGGGCTTTTGCGAGCAACTTTTTCGAACTTCTGCAACAACGGTTGCGCACCTGCCAGGGCCATCATCCCTGTCAAATAATACCATGCGGGACACATTCGTTTTTTCTTCGCGCGCGCACGCCGTCGTCGTCGGCCGCGGGGCCCTGAATAGTAGCCACGGTCGTCCGCATGCCACGAAGTGAAGTGTCCGAACGTCATAGGGCGGGAAGCTGGGTGTGGGTGGTGGCGAAGAGTCGTTTGGAAATTTGGTAGAGCTTGAACCGGCCCCCCCACAAAGTGGGGGTATTGCCCGCCTCCTATGAAAACCCTGGCACTGGTGAGAACGGAGTGTCCCCACGTGCTAGTAATTGTTGTTGTTGTTGTTGTTGTTGTTGTTGTGGTTGTGGTTGTTGTTGTTGCTGCTGTTGCTGCTGTTGTTGTTGTTGTTGTTGTTGTTGGCTTCTCGTTTCTAAGGAACATTTGTTGATGATCACCCCTGCCAGGGGGAGGGGAGCTGCCCACGACACCGCCACGTCGGCTCCAAGCCAAGAGGGGGAGTGGTCGAATCTCCCCGGGCGAGGGGAGCGGCCGCGACCCGGGGGGGAAGCCAATCTGCCCCCCCCCCCCGGCCACGGGGGGGAAGCCAATCTGAGAAACGTCGTAGCTCACTCGAAGGGAAGCCCTTTCCCTTTCATCGCTTCCCCCCCAAAGGGGGGTGGGGTGGGGTGGGGGGTGTGGAGGGGGGGTCACACCCGGATACGCGGGAGGGGGGGCACACGGGCGGCTGGCTCCCTTTGGGAGAAGCGAGCGGCCGCGACGCGGAGGGGAGCGGACGCGACCCGGGGGGGAAGCCAATCCGCTCCCCCCCGGACACAGGGGAAGCCAATCTGAGCAACGTACGTCGTAGCTTACTCGAAAGGAAGCCCTTTCCCTTTTATCCCTTCTATCCGAAGGGGGGGTGGGGTGGCGGAGGGGGGGGGGTCACACCCGGATGCGCGGGAGGCGGGGCACACAGGCGGCTGGCTCCCTTTGGGAGAAGGGAGCGGCCGCGACGCGGAGGGGAGCGGCCGCGACACGGGGGGGAAGCCAATCCGCTCCCCCGCCGGACACGGGGGGGAAGCGAATCTGAGCAACGTCGTAGCTTACTCGAAGGGAAGCCCTTTCCCTTTCATCCCCCCCTCTCCGAGGGAGGGGGTCGCACTCGGATGCGCGGGGGGGGGGGGGACCCGGGCGGCTCCCTTCGGGGGAGGGAGCGGCCGCGACGCGGAGGGGAGCAGCCGCGACACGGGGGGGGAAGCCAATCTGAGCAAAGTCGTAGCTCACTCGAGGGGAAGCCCCTTCCCTTTTATCCCTTCCCCCCGGGGGGAAAGGAAGGGGGGGGGGGTCCCGCTCGGATGCCCCGGGGGGGGGCACTCGGGCGGCTCTTTTCGGGGGAGTGGAGCGGCCGCGACGCGGAGGGGAAGCCAATCTGAACAACGTCGGTATTTACTCGAAGGGGGGGGTCCCGGAAAGGGGTCCCAGGGGGGGTCCCGGGTCAGAATACCACCCTCCCGGAGCCCATGGCCCGCCTTCTCCATCCCATTTCCGTCGAGGGCCGAGGCCTCCAGGGTCGGCGGCACCGGCCGTAGGGCCTTAACAATAATTATTAATGATCGCCCCTGCCCGGTAACCATCCTATTTTTCAATTAACGTGCTTCTCCCGGGGCTCGCACCAAGGGAAAGCGAGGGGTCACCAAACTGCGTTGTTGGGCCCGTACAACAACAACGGCTCCCGCCTGATACATCCTCACAATGTATTCCAAAAGCGCGCTCTCGCACGGTATGTCTTCATAATTTATACAGGAATCGCGCTCTCGCGTGGGGCTTCATAGCCATCTATTCAAATGCCGCGCTCTCGACACTCAGGAATCACGCTCTCGCTCTTAATTTCCTGACGATTTATTTGGGCATCGTGCTCTGGCTCGACACTTCCTCACTAGTCATATAGGACGCATGCTTTAGCTACTCGCCTGCTCGACCTGGCCGCATGGGCCTGCTTCCCGACCCGCTCGTTAAGGTCTACCCGCCCGATCTGCCCGTCTGGTTCTGCCACGTGTTTTCTCCTCCTAACCCCCCTCCTGCTACTCTCTCTCGTGCTCCATCTTCCTCCCTTCCCTCAGTCCTTTCCTTCCATCTGTCCTCTGTTCCCCTGCCTTAGGGGCTGCACGAAGTACACGTTGCACGTAAGCAAGATATATACCCCCGAGGGGGCACAACCGAAAACGAAAACAACGGGTATCGAGGGTTTGAGCTATACGTTTTGAATGGCCGGCGAGCAGATAAGAGCGAACCGTCTTAAAATGATTGCTGTTTAACTCTGATTTCAAACAAATAATTATTGTTGATCCCCCCCGCCCAGTGCACATTGTATTTTTCAATTGAAGTGCCCCTCCTGGGGCTCGCACTCTATTTTTTGTCAGGGAAAGCCTTGAAGCTCAAACTGTGTCGTTGGCCCCCGGTTTACAACAACAGCGGCTCCCGCCTGATACTTCCTCACAATTTATTGAAGAATCGCTGCCACCGAGTCGCGGTTCCCGCCGGATCTTTTCTTGATAATTTATTGCAAAATCGTGTTCTCGCTTGGGACTTCCTCGAAACTTACCACCGAACCGCTTCGCTTGATAGTTCCTTACAATTTATTCAAATGCGAATCCTCTGCGGTCAGGTATCGCGCTCCCGCTACATAATGCCTGGCGGTTCAAGCAGGACTCACGCTTCAACGACCCGCCCGCTCGACCCGCCCGTCGGGGCCTGCCCTCCCGACCAGCCCGTTAATGACTGCAGTCGCCGCTCGCTGCCCTTCGCCCGCTTTCGATGCCCCTCGCTGCCAGTACTGGTTCCGCGGTCGCCTTCGCTCGCTGCCCTTCGTGGCCCCATTGCTGCCCTCAGTGGCTCCGTCGCTGTCCTTTGTGGCCCCGCACTATATGCCCTTCGTGGCCCCCGCTCGCACGTGCCCGTCGTGGCCCTATACGCATGCCCTTCGTAGCCCCGCTGTCGCCCTTCGTGGCCCCTTCGCTGCCCTTCGTGGCTCTTTGCTGCCCTCAGTTGCCCCGCTGGCGCCCATTGTGGCCTCATATACGAATGCCCTTCGTGGCACCCGCTCGCTCGCGCCCGTCGTGGCCCCATATGCATGTCGTGGCCCCGCTGTCGCCCTTTGTGGCCCCCTCGCTGCCCTTCGTGGCCCCCTCGCTGCCCTTCGTGGCCCGGGTGCTGCCCTCAGCGGCCCCGTCGCTGCCCTCTGTGGCCTCGGATTTTATGCCCTTCGTGGCTCACGCTGGCTTCTCACGATTTACTTAAGAATCGCGCTATCGCTCGAGACTTCCTCGCGATTCATGCAGGACCCACGCTTCAGCAACCCGCCTGCTCGACCTCGTCGCCTGGGCACGCCTTCCCGACCTGCCCGCTATGGGTCTGCCCACCCGATCTGCCCGCCTGGTTCTGCCACTTGTTTTCTGCTCCTTGCCCCCTTCCTGCTAATTTCTCTCGTGCTCCATGATTCTCCCTCCCCCTTCAAACCGTCCTCTCTTCCCTGGTTTAGGAGCTGCACTCAATACACGTGGCAAGTAAGGAAGATATACCCCCAAGGGGGTACGATCGAAGACGACGAGGGCGGGTACCGAGGGCTCAGGATATACGTGTTGATTAGCACGTGAGCAGATAGGAACGATCAGTCCTAATATGATGATGATGCTGCTGCTGATGATGATGTTGATGATGATGATGATGCTGATGATGATGATTGTTGTTGTTGCTGTTGTTGTTTATGCTGTTTTTGCTGTCATTCGTGTTGTGGTTGTTGTTGTTGTTGCGTTGTTTGTTGCTTGTGCCGTCGTCCCACCCGCGACCCACCCGCGACCAACCCCGCGACCCACCCGCGACCCGCCCCGCGACCCACCCCGCGACGCACCCACGACCCACCCGCGACCCACCCCGCGACCCACCCGCAACACACCCGCGACACACCCGCGATACACCCGTGACACACCCGCGACCCACCCACATTGCTTGAACGAAAACATCGGCGCCTGCGTGGCACGCTCGTTATGTAATATGTTAGAAATTAGGCGCCTGCGGCGGGCTTCTGCAGAGCCTCGCAGACTGCGACGTCTCCGTCGCCCCCTCACTCTTATCCGCAACTGCGGGGTGCTGCGTGCTCGACCCCTCTCTCGTTGCCCATGTCGGACGCTACAGCTTGGACGACGAGCGCACCGAGGTGCACGCTGGGCGTCGAGCGCAACCGTGCAATAATGCAGCACTTCAATCCCTGGTATGCACGCTCAGACGGTAGATGGGGAAGAGATACCCAGATACCGCCTGAATTCGGAGGTAGAGACAAGCTCCGGGAGTGGTGCATGCGCCCCCCCGGCATTGGCCAGGGAGGCGCAGGGACGTGTGCCGACCACGGGTCCAGGATGGGCCTGGCCGAGGCCGACTGCAACAGACAGATGTCCTCTGGGCTTTGAGCGGAGCCGAAAAGGAGGCAGGGGTGCGGAGAGGCACTGGCTGCGCTGCGCGCCTCTGAGGCCAGATCCATGCGTCAAAGAAAAAACGGTTACACCTCATCAGCAACAACAAGCGCTTGCGCGGCCAGCGTCCACAAAGCTCGACAGGCCTTGACACTCCTCGTAGTGGTCGGGCAGGGTGTGGAACACAACAGGAGTGACGGGTTCGGAGGGGGCTGCCCACGGCGCCTGTCGGGCCGTGAAATAATCTTGCGATGCAAAGAGCTCCGCGTGAACTGTACGAAATGCCACTTGCGCGGCGCAAGCGCTTGGCGGCTCAAGATTCGCGGTTTCGAGGGCGAGGCGGAGAGCGATGTGCAAACTGTGTGAGAAACGCTCAGACTCAGCATCTGGGCCAAGCTCTTGAGAATGGCAGCGAGGCGCCACCGAGCTCGATGGAATTGGTCACTCCTCGTAGTGGTCGGGCATGGCGTTGTGTAGGAGTCGCACCTGCTCGCTCGGGCTCATCCTGCAGAGGTTGGCACAAATCTGGCGCCACAAAGGCCCGCTAGACATCAGGAGGGGGGCTCTTTCATCGCCCAACATGTGGCTGGGATCTGACGCCGCGAGGAGTCGTTCAACATCGGGAAAGGGTCCAACTGGTCCCTGGGTGCGCTGAAGTCGCTGGAGGCGGTGGTCTGCCGAGAAAGCGGGCGCCCAGCCATTCTGAACTCGTCCTCAGTGACCAGCGTGCCGTCGGTGCAGGCCGCTGCTCTCTGCAGCCGCGCCTGGGCCGCAGCAGCTGCTGCTCGCTGCCGCCGTGCACGCACTCTGGCGCAGGCCCGCGCCAGGCGATGGCGCCAGCTGCTTCGTCACGGGCCCGCCCTGCCTGCCCCAGGAGCTCTGCTGCGGCGACGGCGCCCGGCGGCAGCGCCGGCGCCGCGTCCCGCGGCAGGGGCGCCCTCGCCACGGCCTGCGCCGTCGTGGTCCGTGCCTCGGCTGCGGCCCTGGCCGCTCCGGCGGGGCCCCTGGCGCCTGCGCCTGCGGGGCACGCGCCGGACTCGGCTCGGGGCAGCGGCGTCTTCGTCGAGGCCGTCCGGCAGGAAGGCGCCCGCGTGGCCGGGCCCCCGCCGCGCTGCGCGGCGGGCCTGGCGCGGCCTCCCCGCGAGGCGCCCGTGCCCCTAGGAGGGCCCCCCGTGCCACTGCTCGCGTGGGTACCGCTCGCCCGCTTTCTGCGCGCCCGCGGGGGGCGAGCCAGGCCCCGACATTGCGGGCGCAAAGAAAGCCTTCTCACTGACCCGCCGCAACGCGTCGTCGAGGGCGCACGGCTCAAGGGCCAGCTTCAGCGCCCAACCGCTGTTCTGAAACGGCCAGGCGACTGAGCTCAAGAGGCATCAGACGTCAGGAGGTTGAGGAAGCTACACTTCTGTGCTGGTGCACGAGGCCTCTTTATTGTTTTTGTTTGTTCCATCTCTCTCTCTCTCTCTCTCTCCTGGTCCTTGTCTCTCACTCTTTCTCTCCCTCCTGCTCCTCCTCCTTTTTCTCGTGCGCGTGTTCTGAATGCGCTGATGTTCAATTCAAGGTTCCGCGATGTCTCCTGGGGAATGTCCTTATTGGTAGATGCCTCTGCCTTGCAAACCCTGTCGACGGCATTCAAGGGACCCCGGGATGCTGGAACGGAACATCTTGGTGTCAATTGATGCTCTCCGCGAAACCGATGAAACCGCTTCGGGAGATATGGCAACACTCTAGAGTATATCCGGCACATCAGTTCTGGATTACATCAAGTCTGGCTTATTTTTAGTGTGTCGGCTCACCGAACAGAACCGAGTCCTCCTCTTGCGGATATGGGCATTCCTGCTTGGGTTCCAGACGGAATTTGCTCTCGCTCCCATGAACTCGTGGGCCGAAGCTCGAAGTACCCAGCGTGCTTGAGCTTGCCGCGGGGATCCTGGGACAACTTGCCATGCGGGCGAAACTCTATGTACCTATTCCAGAGAGGCCACTTCATTTGGCAGCGTGCACAAGGGGGTAAGGTGGAGGAACAGCTTCTTAGAAGGAGGCTGCTTCTTAGAAGGCGCCGGCACTACATCTGTAGACAAGGCCCGCGCCTTCTAAGAACCGGCCTTCTTCTAAGAAGCCTTCCCCCCTCGCTCTACCTCCCCTGTGCGCGCCGCCAATTCACATCATTTCCAGTCGTAAGAGCGGCTGAAAATCCACCCGGGTGCGGAGGCACCGTGTCTGAACCAGGTGGACCCCGTCGTCGGCGCTCTCTGCGTTAGGCGGGCAGGTCGACTCTGGCCTCGCCCAGGCGCTGGTCGAAGGTGATATCAATGATCACGGCGGTGACGTCGATGATCCTATGCACAGTGGTGGCCACTGGTTCTGGCCACCATGATCATGAATCTAGTCTTGTTTATATCGCTTTCGCTCCCAGGCCCTTAGCAAGCGACAAGCCGCAACACTTGTATTCGGCAATCGGATCTGATAATGCTCGTGGCTGCAATATGAAGGCAACAACTGCGACGGCGACTAGCGCTGAGGACTGTGGTGCAACTGACCGCGATGACCCCGATGGCACTGATCAGGACGGCGGCAAAGGAGGACGGCGAAACCAAATCACCCAGCCTGGTGCCTCGCGGTACGCGAAGCGTGACTGGCGGAACACGGCGGCTCTCCAGGCCAAGCCGCGAACCGCGTTTACCGCTGCGCCCTTGCGAGTGACCCACGCGAGTCGTACGAAGACGCGAAGAAAGGGCACGGCGCAGACCCAGAACTCCGACGACCCGACTTGTGGTTCGCAGCGTGGACTCCCAAACCTCTCGACCCCTTTCATCGCGAGTAGCGTTGGTCATGTCGGGGGCCTTTCAACCCTCCGCCGCCGAAAAAGCCAACGCGAATTATCGAGACGTCCAATGTTCTTACAGTATGAGCTCGACCACAAGAAACCTTCCACAAGAAACCCAACCCTGAGACCCCAGGATGTCCATTGATTTTTGGTTGTGGGAACGTCACGCTTTTCCTGGCAAGACCGTCGAAGCCCAAGAAACCCAGGGCACCCTGGAGACAAGCAGGGTGCCTCTTGGCATGTGCTTCCACTCTAGGACGGCACGGACCACGAAATCGACAGCCTTTTCTCTCCTGCGGCGGCAACGATGATAGGCAGTCGTGGGCCCGCGGCTCCATCTCCGAGGCCGCCCTTTGGGAGCTACGCGAGCCGCCTCCTCCCTCCTTGTTCCTCCTTCCTCCCGCTGCTCCTCTTCCTCCGTCCTCCTTCTTCCTCCTCCCTCCTCCCTCCTCCGTCCTCCTTCGTTCTCCTCCTCCCTCCTCCCTCCTTCCTCCTCCGTCCTCCTCCTCCGTCCTCTTCCCTCCTCCCTCATCCCTCGTCCCTCCCTCTCTCCTCCCCGTCTTCTCCTCTTCCTTTTTTTCAGTTTTTCCGCCTCGTTTTGTTGCCGCCGCCCGTTCAGGAAGGGGAATGGACAGGTCGCCCAAAATCGTAGCACCAGTGGTAACACGGCCCTCGACCTCGACATGTACAGCCCGCGGCGGCCACTGGGTGCGAAAGCACCTCCGCTGGCATCTGTGTCGGACGATTGGCATAGTTGGAGGGTAGCACAACGGGCGCGCGCCTCTCCCTGGTGTTTGCAACAGTGGTGTCACATTAAACGGAAAAGGGTGAGGCGGATGATGAAAGGGGAGGATGAGGATGAGGATGGTGATGATGCTGCTGCTGATGATGATGATGCTGGTGAGGATGGATGGTGATGGTGCTGGTGGAGAGGGTGATGAAGATAGTGGTGCTGATGAGGAGGAGGAGGAGGAGGGGGAGGAGGAGGAGGAGGAGGAGGAGGAGGAGGAGCAGGAGGAGGAGGAGGAGGGGGGGCGCCAGACCCGATGCAGGCCTGGGCGGTTTGCGCGTTTGCAAAAGGCATCCTTTTGTGGAGGCCGGACGACACCGAAAACTGATCATAAAACAAAAACAACAATAACAACAGCAACAACACAAACACAACAACTTTCGAATGTAATATGACGGTCGACTTCGGAATTCTATATGAAATTTTGTTGTTGTTGTTTTTGTTTTTTCAATGTCCTTCGCGGTGCACACTCGGAATCCTTCGGGAAGGGCAACAAAAGGATTCTGTTGGAAAGCCTCACAACAGGAGTCCCTTGGAAAGCGCCACAAACGGATTGTATTGGAAAGCGTCACATCGGAATCCTTTGGAACGCGCCACAGAGGGATCCCATTGGAAAGCCTTGCAATCGGAATCCTTTGGGAAGCACAGCAGGAATCCGTTGGAAAGCACCACAAAGGTATTCTATGGGAAAACCTCGCAGCAGGAATCCTTCGGAAAGCGCCACAAAAAAAGGATTCGATGGGAAAACCTCACAGCAGGAATCCTTTGGAAAGCTCCACACAAGGATTCTATTGGACAGCCTCAAAATCTGATTCCCATTGTGAGGCTGTCCTATAACATCCTTTTGTGACGCTTTCCAGAAGATTCCTGTTGTGAGGCTTTCCAATGGAATTCCTTTGTAATGCTTTCCAGAAGATTCCTGCTGTGAGGCTTTCCAACAGAATCCCTTTGCGGCGCTTTCCAAAAGATTCCTGGTGTGAGGCTTTCCAGTAGAATTCCTTCGCTGTGCTTTCCA
>CAUYUJ010019239.1:0-2500 GCA_963575745.1 Prorocentrum cordatum | reverse complement strand
CGGCTCCCGCCTCAGACTTCCTCATAACTTAGGCAGGACCCCCGCTCCCGCCCGAGACTTCCTCGCATTTTGTTCAGGAATCGCGCTCTCGCTTGGGACTTTCTTACAATTTACTCAGGAATCGCTTTCTCGGCGCTCTGGAAGTTTGCTCTCGCTGGGGACTTGCTTGCAATTTACTCAAACATATCGCCCTTGCGTTGGAATTTCCCGCAATTTACTCAAGCGCGGCGCTCCCGACACTCAGGCACCCATGAGTCGCGCTCACGCTTTGGACTCCCTTACAGATTACTGAAACATCGAAATCTCGCTGCCCTTCGTGGCCCCGTTGCAGCCCTTCGTGGCCCCCTCGCTGCCCTTTGTGGCCCCGTTGCAGCCCTTCGTGGCCTCCTCGCTGCCCTTTGTGGCCCCGTTGCAGCCCTTCGTGGCCCCCTCGCTGCCTTTCGTGGCCCCGTTGCAACCCCTCGTGGCCCCCTCGCTGCCCTTCGTGGTCCCCTCGCCGCCCTCAGTGGCCCCCTCGCTGTCCTTCGTGGCCACGTTGCAGCCCTCCGTGGCCCCCTCGCTGCCCTATGTGGCCCCGTTGCAGCCCTTTGTGGCCCCCCTCGCTGCCCTTCGTGGCTATGTTGCAGCCCTTCGTGGCCTCCTCGCTGCCCTTTGTGGCCCCGTTGCAGCCCTTCTTGCCACCTCGCTTCGGGGGTTGCAGCCCTTCGTGGCCTCCTCGCTGCCCTTCGTGGCCCCGTTGCAAGGCCCTTCGTGGCCCCCTCGCTGCCCTTTGTGGCCCGTTGCAGCCCTTCGTGGCCCCCTCGCTGCCCTTCGTGGCCCCGTTGCAGCCCTTCGTGGCCTCCTCGCTGCCCTTCGTGGCCCCGCTGCAACCCCTTCGTGGCCCCCTCGCTGCCCTTCGTGGCCCCCTCGCCGCCCTCAATGGCCCCCTCGCTGCCCTTCGTGGCCCTGTTGCAGCCCTTCGTGGCCCCATATATGTATGCCTTTCGTGGCCCCCGCTCGTTCGCGCCCATCGTGGCCCCATATGCATGCTCTTCGTGGCCCGCTGTCGCCCGTCGTGGCCCTCTCGCTGCCCTTCGTGGCCCCGTTGCTGCCCTCAGTGGCCCAGTCGTTGCCTTCCGCGGCCCAATATGCGTATGCCCTTCGTGGCCCCCAATCGTTCGCGCCCGTCGTGGCCCCATGTGCATGCCCTTCGTGGCCCCGCTGTCGCCCTTTGTGGCCCCCTCGCTGTCCTATGTGGCCCATTTGCCTATCTCAGTGGCCCCGTCGTTGCTTTCTGTGGCCCCGCATTGCTTGCCTTTCGTGGCCCCCGCTCGTTCGGGCTCTTCGTGGCCCAATATGCACTCCCTTCGTGTCCCCGCTGTCGCCCTTCGCGGCCTACTTCGTGCCCTTCGTGGTCCTGCTGTCGTTCTCTCTCTCGCTTTCGCTTTCGCTCGTCGTCGTCGTCGCCGTCGTCGTCATCGACGTCGTCGTCGTCGTCGTCGTCGTCGTCGTCGTCGTCGGTCCCCTGTCCGTCCCTCTTGGGGTCGGGTTGCCGCCGATCAGCGCTGCCGCTTGCCAGGCCGACTGTCCGCGGCCGCCCCGCCGCTTGCCGGGGCCCGGCCTGCAGGGAAAGTATACCCCCAAAAAGGGTACGGTCGAAAACGAAACGGGCGGGTATCGAGGGTTTGGGAACTACGCGTTAACGGACATTCGAGCAGATAGGAGCGAACAGTCTTGAAACTGTTGATGTTGTTCTTGAATCCCACCAGCCCTCTGGGCGTAGGTGGTCTAGAGCAGATCCTCTTCCACCCCTCCCTCTTCCCCCTTGGGGAGGGGTTTACCCCTCCCCCTACCCCGTCCCCTGGACCTGGACGGGGGGGGCCGCGGCGCGTTGGAGCGTCCAAGATGGCAAAAGATGGCTTCAAAAGCGCCTCAGAGAGCCCAAGATGAGCTCCAAGATGGCTCAAGCTAGCGCAAGATCGCTCACGATGGCTCCCAAGATGCTCCAAGAGGCCCCAAGACGATCCCGAGACGGCTCCAAGTGGCCAAAGAGCTCCCTAAGGAGGCCCCGACGAGGCCAAAATCGTCTCAAAACCTAAGGAAAAACAATGTTTTTTGCTTTCTCGCCTTTTCGCTTCCGATGGACATCCGAGGCCTCAATATGGCTCCAAGATGGCCCAAAAGGGCCCCACGAGAGGCCCAAGAGAGCCCCAAGACGGCCCCAAAAGCGCCCAAGAGCGCTCCAAGAGCGCTCCAAGAGGGGCCCAAGAGGCGATTTATGGGGCTCCCGAGGGGGGAGGCTAATTGGAGCTCCCCTCTTGTTTGATCGATCTCCTCCAAGATGGCCCCAAGAGCGCCCCTACAGCCCCCAAGAGCGCCCCAAGAGCGCCCCAAGAGGCGCCCAGGCGGCCCCAAGAGGCGCCCAAGAGGCCTCCAAGAGGCTCCCAAGAGACCCCCAAGAAGCCTCAAGAGGATCTCCGAAATGCATTTAAGACGCTTCTGGCTATTCGGTTCGCCGTCC
>CAUYUJ010019238.1:116946-184008 GCA_963575745.1 Prorocentrum cordatum | reverse complement strand
GGGGGTCTGAGAACGTCTCGCATGGCATGTCAGGTTGCGGGCCGAGAGCCTCGCCAGAGCGGGAGCCCCCCCTGGTGAGGAGGAGTGCGAGGAGCACGTTTCGCCAGTGAGCTGGAACCGTGTGCTTTGACGTGTGTTCCTCTCGTCAGTGAGCTCCAACCATTTTTGCTCGTATTGGATCCCTTTCGTCCGCGAGCAGAATTCACAGGATGTCTCGAGCGGGGGCTTCGTATGTGGGGCAGGAACCAGAGGATGTCTCGAGCGGGAGCTTCGCTTGTGGAGGAGAGTAAGAGGAGGAGGGGCTGACAACATGTGTTTCTTTACAGTGGTCTCTTTAGCCAGTGAGCCGAATTCGCACGTTTTTACATAGGTTCATGTCGTCCATGAGCTCGAATCGAATTGTTTTACATGGGTTCCTTTCGCCCGTAAACAAAATTCAGAGGATGCTTCGAGCAAGGACTTAGTCAGGGGTCAGAACGCAGATTATGTCTCGAGCGGGAGCCTCGTCTGTAAGGAGGAGTGCGAGGAGGGGGTGTTGAAACCATGCGTTTTTACATAGGGGTCCTTTCGCCAGTGAGCTGGAACTGCGTGCTTTGACGTGGATTCCTTTCGCCCGTGAGCTCAAACTATTTGTGTGTGCATAGGTCCTTTTCGCCCGTGAGCAGAATTCACAGGATGTCTCGAGCCGGGGCCTCGTTCGTCAAGAAATAGCGAGGGAATCCCGAGTGGGGCCCCGCCCGTTTCGGTTCGTCTTGTCTCGAATCGTTATGTCTCGATTCTGCCCTCGTGTCGGTTCGTATTGGTTCGGATCGTCTTGCTTCAGTTTTTCGCGTCTCGATTCGCAGCGTTTCGGCCCATCCTTTCGCGGTGCGTTTCTTCTCGATTCGGGTTCGCCGCCTCTCGACTCTTTCCGCTTCGGAATTGGGTCGGATCTTGGGCTCGAGCTGGTTCAGCGCCCCGCACGCATCGAATGCGACCAGCCCTGAGCAAGCCATGCGTTCAGGCATGTCGAGTTTAAGATCCATACCAGTTCGGTCACCACTTGGACGCCAAGGCCGCATTGCTTCACAACGGAAAGACTACGGCACAGTTCAATTCTTCGGCATGGCACAGCATTTTTCAGCATGGCGCGGCGCAGCACGGCACCGCGCAGCGCAAAACAGCGCAGCCCATGGTTCACCATCTATATGTTCAGCATTTCCATCGTGCCCATGAGAGGTGCTCCATGCTTTGCAATTCTGTATGTGATTATATATACACATGTGTACATACATATATATATATATATACATAAACACTTACACATATAGACACATATACCTTATTCCGAGTACGACCATGATGCTTCCCCTGGCGGTAACGCGCGTGACCTAGCGGGGAGGGGGGGAGGAGGCCTGACACACCACGATTCGCGGCTGAGCCGTCTGGGAGTGCCCAGGAATGGCTGATTCACACACGGCGCCGGCGCGAATCGTGACGTGACCGGGGGGGGCGGGGGCGGAAGGACGGGGGGGGCGGGGCTGGTCACGGGCGCTATCGCGAATATGCAGTAAATAGTAAACGGGCTTTGGAGGACCTCCGGAGGCCCTCGGAAGTCTCAGGAGCTCTCCGTGCCTCCGGAGGTCTCCAGCAGGGCCTCCCTCCAGAAGCTCCTGCCGGGGGCCCTCACGAAGGCCCTCGCCGAGGCGCCCTCGCGGCGTGGGCCCGCAGCGTGCCCTCTGCCCCTCGCGGCCTCGGGCGGCCCCCGCGAGGTGCCGGGCGGGCATGCCCGACCTGTGGCCGGACGCGCGGGCGGAGGCCGCGGACCCTTCGCACGCCACGGGGTTGGGCGCTGGGCGTCGCTTCATGGGGGGAAGCTGGAGGGTTTCTCCGAAGGGCTTTGGCGACCCCTCCTCCTCCTCCTCCTCCTCCTCCTCCTCCTCCTCCTCCTCCTCCTCTTCCCTCCTCCTCCTCCCTTCTCCTCCTCCTCCTCCTCCTCCATTTTCCATTTTTTTTACTCCTTCTCCCCCCTACCTCCCCCCCCTCCTCCCACCTTTCATCCTCCTCTTCCTCCTCCTCCCCCTCCTCGTCATCTCCTCCTTTTCCTCCTCCTCCTCTCCTCCTCACGTTCCCCCTCCCCCTCCTCCTCCTCCTCCCTTCCCTCCCTCCTCCTCCTCCTCCTCCTCCTCCTCGCCCTCCTCGCCCTCCCCCCTTGGGTCGCCTACAGCCCCGGGGGAAACCGTCCCCATGGGGGAAGCGTGAGACTCGAGTACGCCAGGACTCGGGTTTGCCGACTTGTTTTTTTGACGAGCGCGTCCTGGGTTGTGACGGTCCAGTTGTCCTGGGATTTCTGCAGCGGGAGTTCGCGTCAAATTGCAGATTGGGTCTCGTCATTTTCATGATGGCCCCGCCAGGCCAACCCGAGTCGCACGTCTCCCCGATAATATCGGGGCAACAAGCGGGGGAGGGACAGTTGCACTCTTCGGGGGGGGGGGTGGCAGTTGCATCAGTGGCCCTACGGGGCCCTTTTTCTGTGCAGCCCTCGCTGCACCCCCATTTATCGCCCCCCCGTTACGCGATGTCCGAGGGTCGGGGGGGGACAACGATAGGGGGGGATTCGGACGGGGCTAGGACGAGGATAAATCCGTTCAAGGGCGTTCTCGAAGCCACGCAAGGGGCAAGATCTAGGGCGAGATCTAGGGCGAGCTTGCAGACGATTTCGACGCGCCCGGCAAGGCTAGCCCGAGATTCCAGTCAGCCACAATGATATATACACAGACACCCTCCAATGGATTGCTCCTGGGCCACAGGGGAGGGTGGCGGTGGGTAAAGCACCACTGAGAGCCAGCGATGTTGTACACCGCCACCCTCCCTGCAGGTACAAGCAAAGTTCATCGGATGGTGTCTGTGCATCTATTTTCGTGGCGCATCCAGGTTTCGAGATTACGAGGCGCCTTTGTTTCGAAAACCAGTGATGTCGACAGCGAGTGCTGACGGCCAGCGGAAGGTATAACAGGAATATGTGCGACACACGTTGTTCTTCGAGAGTGTTCCGATGATTTGATCTCGAATGCGAGGTACAAGAGCTCCAGCAGCACCGCGGAGCATGGTTTGTGGTCCTGTGATGGAGCCCTGGTGAGGCTCAAGGTTTCGAGATTCAGAGGAAACTTGCGATTGATGCGCGAGTCCTAGGCGTGACCATGCTTGACCTTTCAATCTAGAACCGAAGTAATCAATCAATTGAGCTTGCTAGATATCGACAGCCAGCTCCAGGGAAACGTTTGAGCTGGCGACGACCGGTTGGAGTTCCGTGAGGTTCTCAAAAAGGCAAGTATTGACGAGTTGTGTTCCCCGAGTTTCGTGAGGTCGTCGAGTTCCCGTCTGTTGGCCAAACACCCGCAGTTGCGCGAGTTCAGGGCACATGGATCAGCATCCCGAGGCATGCAGCACATGTGCGGCCTATGGACGTTAGAAGAAACTCCGACGCGCAAGCTTGTCAGATTGAGAATATGGCCCAAGCCGAATGTCCGCATCGTCGTTGCTCGTTCGTACTTCACATCGTGTTGAATCAATTGCTTCACCTAGTTGTCCGTATCCACGTTCGTCACGTTTTCGGGGTACGTATCTCTTTACCCCTGTTCCCTCCCTGCCATCCTCCTCCTTGCCTCTCAATTGTCTGCCTGCTGCCACAGCTCGCCTTTGCATTCACGATGCTAGGCAAAAGACATCGGCCCACAGTCGCGTCTTGACTTGTCTCACCCCCTTCCCCGGACCCCTCGTGGGAAGCGCTCACACCAGGATTTCAGAGGCAATCCAGATGTGGCCACGAAGGGGCCCCTGGAGGCTCAAAAAGCCCAGGAGCGTTCAAATTTGGCTTCTCGAGCCTCGAACTTCCATCGTGACCACGACGACGTCGACGACGACGACGGTGGCAGGGGCGCCGGTCGCATGCCCGATCATCGGCCAGCCGCGCAGCCCTCGGCGGAGGTTGGTGCCGGCTGGCACGACCCCGTGGAGGCCGCTGCCCTGGCCGAGGCTGGCCAAGGCTCGACGGCGCGCACAACCCTCAGATCCAGGCGTCGCCGCAGATCAGTATCGTTTGACCGATCCCTGTCCCCATGCCCGTCCCCATCTCGACCCCATCATCCCACCGCCCCAGTTCAGAGCCCCGAATCATCAGGGGTAACTCGGGTCAGGGATAACTCGGGTTCCTTTTTCGGGAATCCAAACCCGAGTTACCCCGGACCCGAGTTACCCCGGATAACTCGGGCGTCCAGAGCCCCGAATCATCAGGGGTAACTCGGGTCAGGGCTAACTCGGGTTCCTTTTTCGGGAATCCGAGCCCGAGTTACCCCGGACCCGAGTTACCCCGGATAACTCGGGCGCCCAACCAGTTGGGGATGTACCCCTCAGAACCCAGGGGGAGCAGCCTGTATCCCCATCTAGGGCGGGTAGCTCGGCCAGTGGGCCCAGGCCACACCAGCGGGGATAGGGATCCGTTAAACGATGCTCCCAGATCCAGGCGTCGCCACAAAAAAAATTAGCCTGGCGAAGGACCCAACCATATGCAGTGGTGAATACCGTCGTTGTGAGTATCGCATTCGGCCCTATGGGGCTACGAAACGCTGTCCTGGGCGTGGGGGGCGCATGCGGGCACCCCCACTGGGGCCTTCGGTGGAGCTCCCTATGGCGCCACGAAACGCTGTACTGGGCGTGGGGAACGCATGCGGGCACCCCCACTGGGGCCTTCGGTGGAGCTCCCTATGGCGCCACGAAGCGCTGTCCTGGGCGTGGGGGACGCATGCGGGCACCCCCACTGGGGCCTTCGGTGGAGCTCCCTGTGGGGCCACGAAGCGGCGCCGCCGCGCTCCCGCTCGCCGCCGCTCGCGCCCTGCTGTCTGTGCGTGGGGGACGCATGCGGGCACCCCACTAGGGGCCTTCGGTGGAGCTCCCTATGGGGCACCCACGAATTTCGATGTCCCTGGCGCGTGGGGCGGAAACGCCAACATCACCCCAATACACATTGCGGGCACCCCCACTGGTGCCTTTTATGTTCGGTGGAGCTGCCTATGGCGCCACGAAGCGCTGTCCTGGGCGTGGGGGACGCATGCGGCACCCCCAATGGGAACTTCGGTGGAGCTCCCTATGAAGCCTACGAAAACGTGTGAGGGGTGTGCCAGAGAGCAGAGAGCAATGAGGGGGGGGGGGAGGAGGGGGAGGAGAAGGGGAGGAGGAAGGAACGCGGGGGCGCTGTCTCTTCAAAACGAGAGGACCCAACACCACGGATGGTTTGATAAATACAGCGAGGCCAGTCCACAAGAGAACTTCCAAAGAATAAAATCACAACCCCGAGACCCCAGGGGACTAGAGGGAACGAACAATGACATAAACATAACAACTCGGAGGTCCGGCGGCGGATTCTCGAATCGGCGCCGGAGGCGCCGCCAGGGGGCCCCAGCGCCGATCCGAGAAATCCGCGCGGACCTCCGAGTTGTTATGTCTATGTAATTCTTCGTTCCCCTAAGGACGTCCATCGATCTGGTTGGGAACGTCGCGCGTTCCATGGCAAGGCCCAGCAAAATCCCAGCATCTCGGGGCACCCTGGACGCAAGCAGGGTGCTTCTTGGCACGGGCCTCCACGGTATGCGGCGGTTTCCGCACCCTGGAGAGGCTGCTGCCCGAGTGCCCGGGAGGCTCTCCTTCGGGGCTCGAGGGGCTCGGCGGGGGGGGAGTCCAAAGCCCCGACCCCCCCTCGCTCTTCCTCCCTCTTCTCCTCGCTCTGCCTTCTCCTCCTCGCTCTGCCTCCTCCTCCTCCTCCTCGCTCCTCCTCGCTCCTCCTCGCTCCTCCTCCTCCTCCTCATCCTCGCTCCTCGCTCCTCCTCCTCCTCCTCCTCCTCCTCGCTCCTCCTCCTCCTCCTCCACATCCTCCTCCTCCCCCTCCTCCTCCTCCTCCTCCTCCTCCCGCCATAGGAGAAGTTCCCCAGGAGCATGTGGATGTGCTTCAGGAGGTCGACGCTATGACTGGTAAGGTCTTGCGGCGTCTTCTTGATGTCATTCGTGAGGTCGCCTTGACATGCAAGCGCCTCGTGGCAGACAGGGTCGGGCGTCCCCCTCGTCACCCCAAGGCATTGCCCTCCTACGCCACTCGTAAGCAACGTCTCGAGGCGGCTGGGCATTCTGTCAAGATGGTTGGCTCCAGATTTAAGTGTTGTCTGTGTCGTCGCCATTTCGAGGCGACTCGAGGCAAGGTCTCCGATTTCGTCCCTGGGCGGTGCTTGGGGGCGCGACAGATAAGACCCTTGGAAGGGCGTGAAGCCCTGGTTTCCCTCGGGCTCATTCGTCTCACGACCTTGCTGTGTATCGTGGTGTCCTGTACTGTCAAGTTTGTGGGAGATTTATGACTCTGAACTCCCAGCTCCTCGCGGAGGGCTGTCCACCAAGTCGCAAACCCACAGAAGCAGGCGCCGGCGTGTTGTCGCGCCTCCGACGAGGCCTACCGCCAAAGAGTGGGATGTCCTTT
This sequence comes from Prorocentrum cordatum, assembly GCA_963575745.1. Lineage (NCBI taxonomy): Eukaryota > Dinophyceae > Prorocentrales > Prorocentraceae > Prorocentrum > Prorocentrum cordatum. The sequence goes on along the minus strand of CAUYUJ010019238.1, from coordinate 177,509 downwards.
CCTGATCGGTGATCGGTTACAGGTGCATGGAAGACTGAAGTGAATGTGTGTGCGATGTTGGAAGCGCCCTGGCTTGACCAGGTCTCCGCCGAGTGCCCAACCAATCCCCCTCCCCTCATGATGGAGCATGGGCAGGCCAATCATCAGGGGTCCGAACCCGAGTTGCCCCGGGCCCGAGTTACTCCAGTTGACTCGGGCGTCCAGAGCCCCGAATCATCAGGGGTAGCTCGGGTCAGGGCTAACTCGGGTTCGTTTTTTCGGAACTCCGAACGCGAGGTTTCGTTTTTCGGGGCTCGAACCCGAGTTACCCCGGGCCCGAGTTACCCCGGATGATTCGGGCGTCCAGAGCTTGAACCATCAGGGGCAGCTCGGGTCAGGGCTAACTCGGGTTCGTTGTTCGGGACTCCGAACCCGAGTTACCCCGGGCCCGAGTTACCCCGGATGACTCGGGCGCCCAAGGGAGAAAGAAGGAGGCCTTCTCAAAAGGCGGCGGGACTGCTCAGAAGCCCTCGCGCCCTCAGGGAAGTGTTGCCTTCCTTCGGGGGCGGCTGTGAAGACTTCTCAGAAGGCCTGGGGGCTCCCGAACCTTCTGAGGAGGCCTTCTCCTTCTCACTTCCCCCCTCGCTCGCCGCCGAGAGACGGGGGTCAATGCGAACGGGGGTCCGTCAGGGCGCCCGATCGTGCACTGGCAGGTCCAGGGGCGCCCCGACCCATGTTCGGAGGTGCAGGATCCAGCAGGATCCTGCAGGACCTTGCAGGGTTCTGCAAGGCCTGACTGGCCCGGGTCTGGAACGACGCAGGTCAATAGGCCTTTGATTGTTCAACCAAAAGTCGGCCTTCTTGAGAAGGCCGTTGCCCGACGCCATCTTACCCAAGGCCGCCCCCTCGCGCCACCCTTGTTCAGGGGGGGGGAAAACGCACACGCACACACACACACACAGAGACACCATGAATCGTCGCTTCCCAGGGAAATAGGGGGAACTATGGGAAGTGGGAGGAAGACGGAAAAACTGGAACACATGAGGAAAATATGGGGGGTCCTGCTATTTGTGTCTATTTATTCGTGCGTCCCACACCTTTGCGCGCGCCGCCAACAGGCGGGCCACCGTGGGCGGTTGCGTACGCCACCTTCGTCGGAGGCGCGTACAACTTCGACGGCGGCTACCCGTCCTTCGACGACCTCTCCGGCCGTCGTGTTGGCATGGTGAATCTTAAGATTCTTGATGCTCTGCGTGCCATCCGCCCGCCCACCCAGGGGCAACTTGGTTCAACCGGAGCAGGGGCCGGCCCAAGAGCAGATCGCCGAGACAGCGTGCGGCGGGTTCTTGCGCCGCATATCGACGCGGCGGCGGCCGGCGAGCCCGCGTTCGACGTAGAACGCCGTAGTGGTGGCCCGGCGCCGGCCGACGTCGAAGGATCGGTGCTGTCCGAGAGCCGCGGCTGTTCGGGACTGTGCAGGCCCGGACCTCCCTGCGTCGTGAAGAAGTCACGACGGGAGGTTTTTCGCTACTTTCGGCCTCCAGAGGCCCTTCCCGGGCCTCGGGGCCGTCAAAAAACGACTCAGGATGAAAAACCGGTCCCAGGGAAGGGGTTCAGAATTTTGGGATTCGACGCTGTGTCGGAGGTTGATAGATCTCCTACCCTGACACGTCGATTAGCGAATTGGTCGTTTGCGGTTCGCGAGAGGGAGTCGCGGCCGTTATTTTTGCGGGTCCAGGTCCGTCGGTTTCGGTCCTGGGCCGTTTTCACTACACTAAAGGGTGGTTTGCTAAAGGGGGGTTTGTCCACCGCCGATTGTGAGAAAATCACGACGTCGGGGGTCTGGGGGGCGGGGCGAACGCGCTGCCAGGGGCCAAACGCCAGCGTCACGGCGGTGGGGGGCACGCCGTTGCCCGCCTCGCGCCCCGCCAGCGGCCCGCCCGAGACAGGCCTACGACGCGCCCGCGACCCGCACGCCCACCACGACCTGCCCCGCCGGCGACCCGCCCGCGGCCCTCGCGGACGGACCTCGGAGGCCCCCAGGCGGTGTTGTGACCACACCGCGTGGCTCTAGGCCTCCTAGATGGGTCGGGGTAGATGGGGTCGGAGGATCGCGCCGCATCGCCGATGCCTCGGCGATGCATCGGCGATGCGGCTCGATGTGGGGCCCAATTCTCTCCACGCCGACGTCGCCGATGCGTCGCCGACGCCGCCAGCTCGTCGGCGATGCATCGGCGATGCATCGGCAAGGTATCGGCGATGCGGCGAGATCAACCGACCGCATCTACTCGGACCCCGTCTAGGAAGCCTCCAGTGGTGAATCGGTGGGGATCCGGGGTCATCCCAGACATGCTCGCGCTGCACAGGAATCAGGACGGGCAGTTTCCAACAGCTGTCGGCCTCCATGGCCCAGGGGGGCCTCACCTGGCCCCAGGGCCGTCAGGGAACGGTCTGGAACGAAAAACCAGCCCCAGAGAAAGGGTCGGGGCTCGTGGGATCAGGCACTTTGAAACAAACAAACAAAAAGTGCAATCGGGTTCTTGGGACTCGGGTCGTTCTCCGAGGACGTCTCGGGCGACCGGGGCCTCCGAGGTCCCGAGGCCGTGCGGCGGTGGGCCGTGCGGTGAGGTCTCCAGGGTCTGTCGCCACACGGTTCTGGGTCCCCCAGGCGGTCGTCTCCCCCCTTTTCGTCGGCTTGAGCGAGAAGGGGGGAAGGGGGATGGGCAAGGGCGAACGCTGTTGCTTGCAACCGCGTTCGGCCCCGCGCGCCGGGCGTTTTCCTCGATCTTGGACGCCCGAAATGGGGACGGAAAGCATTTCTCTGGTTTCTGACCCCCCCCATAGAATTTTGTCAGGCTGGCGACCGTGGATCGCGGTCCCTCTGCTTGCTGGGCAAGATTTGAACCCTCACCCATCATGGCACACCAAGGACGCTCCATCTACTGCCGACGCCCCTGGCCCAAACACCCCTCGGAGGGGGTGGGAGGGGAAGAAAAAGTCGTTTCGGAAGAGTGGGCACTCTAACCCGCCTGCGCCTATAGGGCTGGTGGGATTGCGCCACATATCCAGCTGCCTGCGGCAATTCTCGCCACCGTGCCAGCCCAGCCTTCTCGGTGGCAGTTGCTTGAATCCCTGAAGATGATGATGATGATGATGATGATGATGATGATGATGATGATGATGATGATGATGATTGATGATGATGATGGATGATGATGATGTGTGATTGGGAAAATGGGTGATGGGTGATGGTGATGATGATGATGTGATGTGATGCTGATGCTGATGCTGATGCTAGATGCTGAAGATGCTGTGCTGATGTGCTTGCTGATGCTGATGCTGATGCTGATGCTGATGTTGATGCTGATGCTGATGCTGATGCTGATGCTGATGATGCTGATGCTGATGCTGATGCTGATGCTGATGCTGATGCTGATGATGATGATGATGATGATGATGATGATGATGATGATGAGGATGGCGACGATAATAATGGTGATGATGCGGATGCAACTGCTGATTAGGATGGTGATGGTGATGGTGATGGTGGTGATAATGCTGATGATGATGGTGATGATGATGACGATTGTGGGTATCGAAGACGCCTACGGCGAATCACCGCCGCCCCCTGCCTTTTTGGAAGCGCCTATGTGGCCGAACGTTGAGGCCAGACCTGCCAAGCTATCGGACCACGTGTTCCCCGAATCGGTTTGGAAAGCCTTCGGGGAACACGTGGGCATCTTGAAGGTCATCTTGGCCGTCTTGGAGGCCTCTTGGGCAAGCTTTGGGCGATCTTTGGGGCTTTTTGGGCCGTCTCGGGCAGCTTCGAGCCAACTTCGGCCATCTTGGTGGGTTCCTGGCACGTCTGAAGCCGTCGGAAGCCGTTTGGGGGGCCTCTATGGGCCGACTTGGGGCCCGCTTGGAATGCTCCAGGGCCGTCTTGGAGGCCATCTTGGGCGTCTTGGAGGCCATCTTGGGCGTGTTGGAGGCCTCTTGGGCCCTCTTGGGGCCTCTAGGGGCCATCTTGGAGGCCACTTGGGCCATCATGGGGCTCTCTTGGGAGCCTCTTGGGCGATCTTGGGGGCTTCTTGGGCCGTCTTGAGCCGTCGGAGAGCCGAAAAGGCGCAAATGCCAAAATCCTTCTAAAACCAGGGACAAATCAATGATTTTTGGCCTCTTCGGACGCCTCTGGAGGACCTCCTTGGAGGCCTCTTGGGCCGTGTCTGGGAGGCCTCTGGGGTGGCCTCTGGGCCGTCTTGGGCCGTCTTGACTCGCTTGGGCCGTTTTGGAAGGCCGTCTTGGACCATCTTGGGCGGACTTGGAGGTCATCTTGGGCCATCTTCGCGATTTTTTGAGGATGGCCCGAGCGAAGCGGCCGTTTCAGGGAGGATTTTTTCCGGAGTTTGTGCACGTGGAAGGGCCTCCTGGGACCCCGGCGGGACGGGTCGAAACCCACTGGGAGAGTTCTTTTTGAAAAAGAACCAAAACCAAAACCGAAATCGTCAAGCACGCCAGGCACCCCTGCGATGAATCGACAGGGGGCGGCGGATCGAAGACGCCTACGGCGAATCACCGCCGCCCCCTGCCTTTGTGGATTAGGCCTATGTGGCCGAACGTTGAGGCAGACCTGCCAAGCTATCGGACCATGTGTTCCCCGAATCGGTTTGGGAAGCCTTCGGGGAATACGTGGGCATCTTGATCGGTTCTCGTCGCCGTCTTGGAGGACTATTAGGCGATCCTTAGGCGTTCTTTCGGCGATCTTTGGGCTCTTGGGCCGTCTCGGGCCCGTCGGAAGGCCAGAAAAAGGGAAAGGCGGGAATGCCAAATCCATCAAAAAAAACCTTGGGAAAATCAGTGATTTTGGCATCTTTTGGCCTTCCTGGAGGCCTCTTGGGGGCCTCTTGGGCCCTTTTGGGCCAGCTTCGAGCCAACTTCGGCCATCTTGGTGGGTTCCTGGCACGTCTGACGCCGTCGGGAGCCGTTTTTGGGGCCTTTCTGGGCCAACGGGGGACCCTCTTGGGGCGCTCCAGGGCCGTCTTGGAGGCCATCTTGGGCGTCTTGGAGGCCATCTTGGGCGTGTTGGAGGCCTCTTGGGCCGTCTTGGGGCCCTCTAGGGGCCATCTTGGAGGCCACTTGGGCATCAGGGGGCTCTCTTGGCGCGGCCTCTTGGGCGATTTTTTTTTTTCTTGGGGGTGGGGCCTTTTTTCTTTTTTTTGGGGTGGCCGTCTTGAGCCGTCGGAGAGCCGAAAAGGCGCAAATGTAAGTGATGCACGGGAATGATTGTGAATGTCTGCCGCCATTTATCTCACAGGCACTTCTCTTCGGGAAGAGGCATCGTTGATGGCAGGGCGGCTCCTCGGCGCTGGCGCGCAGTGGGCTGCGGCCATCAGCGGGCAGGCGCTGGGCACCTGGCTGGGCGGGACCAGCCAGGGGCACGGGTGCGAGTGCTCCTGCCACTTCGAGACCTCGCCAGACGAGGCGCTGATCGGGCTGCTCAAGGGGCAGCTGGACAGGTGCGGGCCAGAGCACCTCCACGGGCAGCCCGCCTTTGCACCGGACTGCCCAGCCTGCGCCCCTTGCCCGCCCGGGCACACCGGGCTCGAGGTGGTCCTGGCACTGCTGCTGGGGCTTGTGCTGGGCGCGGTGCTGCGCGAGGTCGCCTGTGTGTTCGGCCGTCGCTCTGCTCCCGTGCCCTCGGAGCCGATTGATGTCAGCAGCGCGCACGGCCAGGGCGTTGGAGAGCCTATCGATCGGGTGCAGGGTCCTCGCCTACTACGATCGCGACGACAACTACTGGCATGAAAGATATATCATCGGAAAGGTTACCGACACGCGCTTCATTGTGGTCACCCCACACTTCGACATCTACGAGGAGGACTTCTCGGAGAGTCTCGCTCTCTGCCTCATCGGCCCCCGAGGGGGGCTGCCCACCAAGCTCAATGGGCACGTCCTGCGCCTGGACATGGACAGGTTCAGACGCAACGAGGCGCGACTTCTCGGGGAGGGCCGTCAGCTGGCCAAGGAGATCCGCGAGGCTGAGGGGCTCCCAGAGGGCCCGCCTGGCGCCCTCGCCGACGCCGCCGCCGACGGGGACGCTGCCCAGCTTCCCCTGCCGCCGCCCCCAGGCGCCCCTGGGGCCGCTCAGGGCGGCGCTGCTCGCGCTGGTGGCGCTGGCATGCCTGTTCGCTGGGTGGCTGCCGAGGAGCGGGCTGGCTACAAACCCGGAGACGAGGTCGGGCTGCAGCAGCCCGAGGCCGTTCTGGGCGACCGTGGCGTCTGCGAGCTCACCGACGGCACCGTGCTGGCTGTGGCCAAAGAGGGGACGCTGGAGAGCACCGCCACGCCACGGGCGGCAGCCGAGCAGGACTTGCGGACGCTTCCTGTCAGGTATGACGCGCGTGGCGTCCGCGTCAGGGACTTCACCGATGCGGTGGATCGGATGTCCTCGACCGCCATGCCCGACTGGCCTATCAAGGGCCCCCGCACGACCCTGTGGCTGGTGCAGCAGTTCAAGCGACTCGGTCAGACGCCCTTGCAGCGGCACCAGTGGTGGCGCCAGACTCAGAACCTCACGGCAGCGGACGCAGGCGTTGACGAGCACCAGTTCTTGTCGGAGCTCCTCGAGATGGGGGCTCAGACGGACCAGCTTAATGAAGGTGAGCTGGCAGTGTACGAGACGGTCGCGAGGCGCTACCAGCTCTGGGAGGAGATCTACGCCAACAGGCTGCGCGAGCACGAGAGTGGTGCGCTGCGCAGCTCAGGGAGTTCGGCGTGGCTGGATGAGCGCGAGATCTTTCTTGGCCAGGAGCGGGGCAGAGGAGGAGCGCTCGTCTGCCCTGAGCTGCAGACCTGGGTGGCGGACCGCCTCCAGGCCGAGGCAGCGGTGCTCAAGGAGCGCCGCAAGGGTCGCGAGGAGAAGATCCTGGCTCGCGGTGTCGGCCCGGGTGGAGGAGATGACGACAGTGGAGCCCCTGCCAAGGCCAGGTCAAAGGCCAAGGCGAAGGGCGTGGCTGAGAGGGCCTGACGCCCTCATCCTGTTCGAGAAGTGGCTTGGTCGCCCGCCTGCCCCCGAGCGGTCGACTATTTTCAAGGGGAGGCGCCGCGTGGGCGCTATGTTTTCAGATGAGGACGTCGGAGGCCGTCATCGAGACCTTCTGCCGATTCCTGTTGGCGCAGAGCTTCGTTCCTTGCTCAGTGGTGAAGGCGCATGGGGCACCTCTCCATCGGCGAAGCGGAGATCAGCCACGAGGAGGCGGCAGGACCAGTGGCTTCTCGAGGGCATCGCCTCCCTCAATGAGCTGGGCGGGCAGGGGCGACAGGTGCCCAGCCACGCCCCGCTGACGGCGGCCCAACGTGTGGCCGTGCGGCGGCTGGCCTCGCTTTACGGCAAGTGGTCTCCGCCCGTTGATCGTCCAAGTCCCCATGCGGCATGGTCGTTGCTGCAGGGTCTCAGGCCTGGCTACTCTGAAGCCGAGGCCGCAGGTGCTCGAACAGTCTACCAGCGGGGGAACATCTCGCTTCCCAAGATCGGTGCTGGCAAGGTCCCCCTCGTGGACGTCCTTCCTGCTGATCTGCAATCCAAGCTGGAGTCTGGGCACGGGCTGTTGCGTTCCCCTGAGGAGGCAGCAGTGCTAATTCGTGATGCAGGTGCTCCTCGCGCCATGGACCCAAAGCTGGGCCGCCTGGGCTACGACTATGGCCACGCGCTGGGCGAGCTCTTCGCGTCGGGGGTCATCGAGTGCAGCTCAGAGCCGGTGCTCGAAGAGGCGGGCATGTTCTTCGTCGCCCGCAAGGATAAGCGGCTGCGTCTCATCTGCGACACCAGGACTCCCAACATGCACTTCACTGTTCCTAACCACACCGCCCTTGCGACGGGCGAGGCTCTCTCCTCACTGGAGGCGTCGGGGGTGAACTTCATCGGCATGAGTTCTGGAGACGTTGACTGCTGTTTCTATCAATACTCACTTCCGCCCTGGTGTAGGCGCTACTTCAACCTGCCGACTATTCAGAGTCGCTTCTTGCCGCTCGAGGTCAGGAACGCCTGTGGGTTGTCAGGGAAGAGCGGCCAGGTCCGTTTTCGTTCCAAGGTCGTGCCGATGGGCTGGAACTGGGCCGTTCACTTCATCCAGGAGGCTCACCTCCACATCGTCAAGTCAGTTTTGCCGTCCCAGCCGTGGTGCGTGGACAAGCACCCGGGGATAGACCTGAGCGTGGAGGACGCCAAGGTTTTGTATATCGACAATTTCGCCGTGCTGTCTGCCTCGCCCCAGCGCGCTGCCCAGGCCGCCTATGACATGAAGGCGGCACTCGCGGCCAAGGGAGTGGTGTCCGAGTTGGACCCCCAGGCCAGCGAGGTGGGCGAGCTGCTCGGGTGCGAGCTTGACCTTCGCACAGGCTGCTGGCAGGTGTCTGGCCGCCGTCTGTGGCGCCTGTATGGCGCGCTCGAACACCTTCTCTCCCGGAGAGTCAAGGTCTCGGGCCAGGAGCTGGAGCGCCTGATTGGTCACATCGTGGCAGCGTTCATGCTGCGGCGTGAAGGTCTGGCTTTGCTTCATTCTTCGTGCGAGTTCGTGCAGGCCTCCTACACCAAGCGGCAGCCCCTCTGGAAGAGCGTCCTCCGCGAGCTGGGCTGGGTCAAGGCGCTCCTGCCCTGCCTCAGGTCGGACACCAGACGGCCCTGGTCGGAGCTCGTCACGTGCTTCGACGCCTCCCCTTGGGGGTATGGAGTCGTCGAGACCGAGTGGGACCTGGGCGACGTGCAGCGCGTGGGGAGGGTGTCTGAGCGCGCCCGCTTCAGAGGCGTGCTCGCGACCGAGGGCGCGCCTCGCGAGAGGGCGTTCGAGCACGAGGTCGCCTGCGCGCCCGACCCCGCCCTGCTGCTCGTCGGGCGCGCCGCCCGCTTTCCGGAGGTCAGCCACAGCACGCTGCAGTCCAGGACCTGGCGAGTGGTAGGCTGCGGAAGGTGGAAGCGGAAGGAAGCGATCCACGGGCTCGAGGGCGCCGCCCTCACCTGGGCCGCGAGGCGGGCCGGCAGAGATGCGCGCCAGCACGGCGCCCGCAGGCTTTTTCTGGGCGATAACATGTCTCTCACCCTCGCGGCTGCAAAGGGTCGAGCGGCTAATCATCGTCTTCTGGGAGTCTGTCGTGTGCTGCTTGCTGTGGGTATTGCCGCCGATCTTAAGATCCAGGTGAGGTGGATTCCGTCCGAGTGGAACCCAAGTGATGCACCCTCCCGTCGCTTTCAGCCCAAGCCTCGCGGCCCCGACGGGGTCCCCGCGGCTGCCGACGCCGGGCGGGATGGAGGTGGCGACGCTGCAGGCAAAGCTGCCGACGCCGGCGAGCCCAGCGAGGCGGCCCCGCCCCCGCTCCGCCCTTCGCGAGCGGAGCTTGCGCAGGAGCCGTTCGCCCTGCAGCCGCACGGTGGAGCGCCTGACGGTGCAGCAGCCGCGGGGCAATGGCAGCCCCCCTACGGGCCGCCCGCAGGCGCGGCCGCGGTGGCGCTCACCTCGTCGCCAGGCCCGCGCGGCAGGCGTCCCGGCGCTGGCTGGGCCAAGGAGCAGGCTCGTCGCGGCTGGGCGGCGCGCAAGGCGTGGCCAGGATCCCTGGGAGAGAGACCTCGACCAGAGGAGGCGGCGCCTGTGCCCCCGCCAGACGCGGCTTGCGGCGGCCAAGGTGCGCTTCGCCACGCAGCAGCTGTATCTTGGAGCTGTCCTTGGTCTGGTTCGCTGGCTGTGTCTGGGCTGCCTCCCGGACTGGAGCCGCCAGACCTGGGACGAGACCCTCGCCGAGTACATCGAGTCGATCTACGACAGGGGGGGCTCGAAGGCGTCGACGCAGCGGCTGGCCCCGGCACTGTTGTGGGCGGAGCCCCACCTGCATACGGCTGGTATCCGCGAAGTCTTCCCGCTGACCCACCAGACGCTGCGAGGATGGGGGGTGCTGGAGCCCTCCAAGTCCAGGCCGCCCGTGCCGTACCTCGTGATGCTGGCGGCGGCAACCTGGCTGTGCCAAGCTGGAAAGCCGTTGAGCGCCCTCGCCATCGTGATAATGTTCGAGACCTACATGCGCCCATCGGAGGTTCTGGCTTTGCGAGCCCGCCAGGTGGTGCTCCCCCTTCCGGAGGAAGGTGGCGCCTCAGCCTTTCTGACCTTTGTGGTGCGAGCATCGGAGTACGAGGTCCCCACAAAGACCAACGAGTACGACCTCTCAGTGCCCCTCGACCTCCAGAGGCAACAGTGGCTGGTGAAGCCGATCTCCTTCGTTCAAGCCCTTCGCGAGCCCGACGCGCTGTTCCTGGGCCTGAGCTACACAGAGCTGGCGGAGGACTTCCAGAGCGCGATCGAGGCGCTGGATGTGGGTGTACTCAGGCCCACCCTCTACTCCCTCCGGCATGGAGGGGCCAGCCAGGACCGCAGCATGGGCGTCAGAAGCTTAGGCGGCGTCCAGCAGCGCGGGGGATGGAAGACGTTCAAGTCAGTGCTCAGGTACGAGAAGCATGGCCGTCTGTCCCTCGAGCTTCGCAAGCTGTCGTCCAGGCAGCGCGAGGCCCTGCGAGCCAGAGGACAGGACTGCGCGCTCGCCTTCAACAAGTCCTTGGTGCTGCACTTCGCTCCGCGCCGCACCAGTCCCGCGTATGCATAGAAGTCTTCTCTGGATGTGGGGAATTGAGTAAACACCTGAGGCAGAGAGGAGAGGCAGTCATCGAGTGGGACCTTCGCCACGGTGCCCATTTTGATCTGACTCGCCCGGCTGTTTTTAAGGTTTTGAGAGGTTGGATTTCTTCTGGCCTTGTAAAGCTCGTGTTTCTTGGGACGCCCTGCAGTGGGTACTCGAGGGCCCGACGGGCCCCTAGGCACAGCAAGATGCCCTCCGCCCTCAGAAGCCCCTCGTGTCCCATGGGTCTTCCAGGTCTTTCGGGCAAGGACCTCGAAAGCCTCACTGTCTCCAATAGGCTAGGGTGGGTGTCCCAGCGAATTCAACGCCTGTGTTATAAACTGAATGTGCCAGGAGCCGAAGAAAATCCCTGGCAGAGCTTTCTGTGGCTGCGCCCTGACCGTCGCTCCTTCGCCAAGCTCCCTCAGGTGTGTGATAAGGTTGTGGACTACTGTGCCTGTGGGCGCCCCTTCAGAGCTCGAACCAGGATTCGGTTCTGGAAGTGCGCGCCCCACCCTGGTCTTGATAAACTAGTATGCACTGGCAGAGGTATATGTAGCTTCTCCCGTAAGCCCCACGTGGAGCTCACAGGTTTTTCTGGCAACAAGTTTTGCACGCTTATGAAAAACGCCTACCCTTCTGCTCTGTGTGCACTCTTGGCTGACAGCCTGCACAAGTCGTGTATAGCCCAGCAGTCCATCGGAAGGTGGAAACACATGCGAGGAATATAACTCCCCAGTTCAATGCTTGAGGTCGGGCTTTTTGAAGGTTGGCAAATCTGTGTCGCACTAGCCAGCCTAGCTTGCCCGTGCTTCGTTCGTTTCCTCAAGCAGCATGTGCCACTGGCAAAATGGACCAATCATGTAAGTGATGCACGGGAATGATTGTGAATGTCTGCCGCCATTTATCTCACAGGCACTTCTCTTCGGCCCTCGCCAGCCCAATGCCTCCTTTAAGCCGTGCCTGGAGCAAATCTGTGTCGCACTAGCCAGCCTAGCTTGCCCGTGCTTCGTTCGTTTCCTCAAGCAGCATGTGCCACTGGCAAAATGGACCAATCAATGATTTTGGCTTCCTGGTGGCCTCTTGGGACGCCTCATGGGGGCCTCTTGGGGCTTCTTGGGGTGCTCTTTGGGCCTCCTGGGAGTGTCTTGGGGCGAAAGGCAAACTGTTCGGTTCGTGGTCCCCCTCTTGGGGCCGTCTTGGGGCCCTTCTGGGCCGTCGTGGGCGCCTCTTGGGCCGCCTGGGGGCCCTCTTAGGCCGTTTTGGGGGCCTCTTGGGAGCCTCTTGGGCCGTCTTGGGGCGGTATTGGGGGCCTCTTGGGCCGTCGTCAACGCCGTGAAAGCCGAAAAAACGTATATGCAAAAAATGCACGTGTTCCGAAGGAACAACAATGATTTTGGTTTCTTGGGGCCCTCTTGGGACGCCCCTTGGGCGCCTCTTGGGGGCCTCTTTGGGGCCTCTTGGGCCGTCTCGGGCGGTCTTGGGCTCTCTTGGAGCGCTCTTGGGCCGTCTTGGGGGGGGAACCCGAAAAACATGCAAAAGCCCGAGGGAAAACCCGAAAGTTGCCATTGCCAACCCTGCGTCTGGCCTTCGCCCCACAATAAAACGTCATCAGTCGTACCTCGCTCTTTCCGTTACGTGGGGCGGTCTATGTATATTGTAGACTATTTCGGCGCACTACGTGAGAACATAAATCAAAGAGGGGGAGCTCCTCCGTAATTAGCGTCGCCCCGGGCCCAAGTCGCCTCTCGGAGCACTCTTGGGGCCGTCTTGGAGTTCTCTTCTTGGGCTTCTCTTGGGTGTCTCTTGGCCGATATTCTTGCCAAATTGGAGCCTCCCAGGCCCATGGGAACGAAAAGGCAAAATATAACAATCATTGGCTTCCTTTTGTTTAAGGAGGATTTGAATATCTCGGAGGCATCAATGGGAGAGTTCGAGGTCACTTTTAGCAGTCTTGGGGCGGTATTCTGCCCCCTTGGACGCATCTTTCGGGTCATCTTGGACGACGTCGATCGAAGATGGAGGGATCCGTAATTCGCCTCGCCCCATAGGAACCTTCCAAAGTTGAATTTGGGTGCCCGCTTGGGCGTTCTGGGAGCGCCCTTTGGCGCTCCCGGGGCCGTCTGGGAGCCCCCCCTGGGCCTTTCTTGGGTCATCTTGGATCGATAGTGTGGCCTCAAAAACAAATCTGAACCGAGAAGGGGGCATCTTCGGAAGGTTCCGTGGACACCTGGACACGCATTGGGAGGATAGTGGGGCTTCTTCGAGACATGTTGGTTGGGACATCTTGAGCCATCTTGGGGGGCATCTTGGGGTATGTAAAAGCATGCTTGAGACATCTCGGGCCAAACATGACCCTCTGACACCTCGCCCCCCCCCTCGCCAGACCCAGAGGAGGTGGGGGCAGGGACTGGTAAACCCTTCCCCGAAGGGGAATAATGTCGCTTGAGAAGAAGAAACGTGTTATGCCACCTCCACCCAAAGGGTTGGTGTGATTACGAAGAGGCGATGGGGAGAAGGGGGGAGTGGACGAGAGACAGTGAGAGAGGGGGAGAGAAAATGAGAGACAGAGACGGAGAGACAGAGAGAGAGAGGGACAGAGAGAGCGAGAGAGAGAGAGAGAGACAGCACAATACATAGCAACATAGAAACCGAGAGGGAGAGAGACACAACACACACACACAAAACCATGTGTAAACGAAGGGGGCCTCGCCCGCCCTCCTTTCCCCCCCTTTTGGAGGGGACATGTGGGATTAGTTGGGTTTTAGTTTGCTCTCTGTTTCTATATATATATATATATCTCTCTCTCTCTCTCTCTTTCTCTCTCTCTCTCTCTCTCTCTCTCTCTCTCTCTCTCTCTCTCTCTCTCTCTCCCTTTCTCTCACACACACGTTCGATCCCTCTCCCTCACGGATGGGCCCACCTCTGATGGCATCCGCTCTGGGATGGATCCATCCTATCAGAGATGGACCCACCTCTGATGGAATCGAATTAGGGATGGATCGACCCCTATCAGAATCCTTTTACACATGGCTCCCCTTTGATAGTCTCCTATTACACACGGATCCACTTCCTAATGGCACCCGAATGGGATCCTAGCAGGGATGGGCCCACGTCTAATAACATCCACTTACAGATGGAAACACCTCTGACAAACTCCTTTTCACAGACGGATCCACCTCTAATACAATCCCATTCGGGATGGATCCACCATTACTGGAATCAAGTTAGGGATGGATCCACCCTACACGGGATCCTATTAGGGATGGATGCGCCTCTAATGGAGACAGCTTCGGGATGGACGCATGTTTAACAGAGTCCGATTCGCGATGGATCCACCTCTAATGGAACCCTGTTACATTTGGACGTATATTCCATAGGATACCGTCGCTGTAATTGAATCCTACTAAATATATATCCAGCTGTAATTGAATCCTACTAGAGATGGATCCAGTTCTGACAGAATCCCAGTAGAGATTGATCTACTTATAATAGCATCCTGATACATATGCATTCACATCTAATTTAATTCTGTTACATGTAGATCCACCTTTGCCAGAATCAAACTTGGGATGGGTCCACCTCTATTCGAGGTCCTACTAAGACATGGGCCCACCTCTCATGCAATCCGATTACATATGGATCCAGCCTTACTGGGATCCTACTAGCCATGGACCCGGCTGTGATCGGATCCTAGTACAGATGGACCCAGGGTTAATTGGATCTTATTAGAGATAGATCCACCTGTCATGGAACCCTATTTGAGATGGATCCACCTCGAATGGAATCCTATTTGGGATGGATACACGTCCAACGGTATTATTATAGGCATGGTACATCTCTAATAGAATAGTATTAGCGATGGGTCCACCTCAAATTGAATCCGAATACAGATGGACCCAGCTGTAATTGAAACCGAATAGCAATGGATCCAGCCGTCATAGGGCCCTACTACAGGTGGACCCAGCTGTAATTTAATCCTACTAGAGATGGATCCAGCTCTGACATGAGCCTATTACATATGGATCCGTGATAGACTCCGTTTACACCTGGACCCACCTCTGATAGAATCCTACCAGGGATGGATTCACATCGAATGGAATCATATGAGGGATGGATCCACCTTCAATGGGACTCTGTCAGTAATGGATCCGCTTCTAACGCAAACAGGTTAGGGATGGAGTACCTCTACTAGAATCCTAGTAGCGATGGGTCCACCTCTAGTGGAATCGCATTAGAGATGGATGCACTTCCAAAAATGATGGATTAGCGTTGGGCCCGCCTCTAATTGAATCCTGTTACGGATGGAACTCCTGTTAGAGATGGACCCACCTCTAATGGCATCCATTTTGGGATGGATTCACCTCTAACGGACTCATGTTAGGGATGGCTGCACCCTCAATAGAACCCCATTAGCGATTGATCCACATCCAATGGAAACAGATCAGGGATGGAACCACGTCTAACATAATCCTAGTACATATGGACCCACCTATAATGGAAGCCGACTACAGATGGACCCAGCTGTAATTGGAAACGAATTGCAATGGATCCAGCCGTCATAGGGTCTACTACGGATGGATCCAGCTGTAATTAAAGCCTACTAGAGATGGATCCAGCATTATTAGAATCATATTACAGATGGACCCGCCACATATAGACTCTTTTTACATCTGGGTTCGCTGCTGGTAGACTTCTACTAGGGATGGATCCACATATAATGGAATCATGTGAGGGGTGGATCCACCTCCAATGGAAATCTGCCGATGCTGGATCCGCTTCTAATGGGGGCAGTTTTGGGGATGAAGCACATCTGTGTGAATCACATTAGCGATGGATATAATTCTAATGGAGTCACATTAGAGATGGGTGCGCCACTAATATAATAGTATTTGCGATGGGCACACATCTAATTGAATCCTGTTACGGATGGATCCACCTCTAGTAGAACCATATTAGAGATGGGTCCATTTCTATCTCCTATTTGAGATTGAGACATCTTCAAGGGGATCCAATTAGGGGATGGATGCACCTCGAACGGAATCAGACTGGGGATGGATGCGCCTCTAGTAGAGCCCCATTAGCGATTGAACTACATCTAATGAAACCATATTTGGGATGGAGCCATTTCTAACATAATCTCATTACAGATGGAACCACCTCTAATGAAATCCTAATACAAACGGGCCCAGCTGTAATTGGAAACGATTTGCAATGGATCCAGCCGCCATAGGGCCCTACTAAAGATGGGCCCAGCTGTAATTGAATCCTACTAGAGATGGATCCAGCTCTGACAGGATCGCATTTCATATGGAATCGCCTCTGGTAGACCACGTTTACACTTGGACCCACCTCTGATGGCATCCCACTAGGGATGGACCCACATCCAATGGAAACAGATGAGGGAATGGACCCACCTTCCATGGAACTCTGTCAGCGATGGACCCGCCTCGGAGGGCAGCCCTTTTTTTAATTTAGGGGCGACGCATTTCTTATTTCACCCCAGCGGCGGTGGATCCACCTCCTTGGGAATCATGGTATAGATGGATGCGCCTCTAATAGAATGAGATCAGCGATGGACCCAGCTCTACTTGGATCCTGCTACGGATGGATCCACCTCTGATAGAATCCCAGTAGAGATGGATCTAGCTCTAACTCCTACTTGCGACGGGTACACCTTCAATTGCATCCTATTAGAGATGGGCCCAGCTCTAATGGCATCATATTATCGAAAGCCCCCCCTCTGATGGAAACCTGATAGAGATGGATCCACGTTTACTAAACCTGTCAGCGATCGATCCAGATCAAATTGAATCCTAGTACATATGGGTCCACCTGTGATGGAACCATGTTAGCGATGGATCCACCTGTAATGGGACCCGATTAGGGATGAATCCACCTCTGGTTGGAATCTTATGAGGGATGGATTCCTTGCTGATAGAATCCTATTAGGGATGGATACACCTCTAAGAGAATCATATTTGGGATCGGCCCACCTCTGATCGAATTCTACGTGCACTCCGCACAAGACACATGCATGTGTAAACCATCCACAAGAACAGTCCTATAGAAAACCGCACAAAAAGGATTCGACTTGCCATCCGCAACAAAAGGGATCCTTTTGCATGGCGCCCACAAGGGGAATCTTATTGAAAAGCCTTACAACAGGCTTCTACGTGCAATCCATACAATAGAAAATCTACGTGTATATCGCCCGCACATTGAATGGAAATGAACAGCCGCGCGCAAGGATTCTATTTGTAATCCGCACACTGAAAATCTATATGTAAATCGCCCACTAAACGAGTCCCATTTTTATATATATATATATAAAAAAGTAGAAGATGTCTTTATGTGTAATCCAGACAAAGGAAACCTATTTGCAAATCGCCCACAAAAGGAATCCGATTGAAGAGTCTTAAAAAAGGATCATCTGTGTAACCCATGCAATAGAAATCTATGTGTAAACCGCCCACAAAATAGGAATCCCTTTGAAAGGGGCCAGAAAAAGCGCCGGGCCCTGGGGGGGGGGGGACAAAAAAAGAAAAAAATGCGCGCCCGCGCCGCCCCGGTTTCTTTTTTCGCGGGGGCGGTGCGGATTTTCCGTTTTGCGTTTTTTTTTTTTTTTTTTTTTTTTTGTTTTGTTTTTGTTGTTGTTTTTTTGCTGCTGTTTTTTTTTCTCTCCCGAGGGTTCAATTTTTCTTTGGCTCCTTTTCCAGGGGGGGCATTTTGTGGGCGTTTTACATGTAGTTCTATTGTGCGGGTTATGCATAGAATCTTGTTGCGCGACTTTTCAATGGGATCCCTTTGTGAGCGATGCGCACGTGGATTTCTTTTGCGTGGATGGAATAGAAGTAAAATCACTGTGTAAAGTTTGTCAATGAGATTTCTTGCGCGGGCGCCGTGGGGAATCGCACCCGCCCATGTTTTTCGCTTCGCCCCCGGCCCGGGCACCGGCAAAAAAACAGGGGGCGGTGCAGCTTTCCAATGGGATTCGTTCTGTGAGCGATGTACACATAGATTTCTCGCGCGTAGAATGCAAATAAAAGGGCTGCGCAAGGCTTTTCAATTTGATTTTTTTGCGGGCGCCGCGCAAAAGGATTCCTGGCGCGGCGGACTCAAAAAAAATGGCTCATTCTGTGGCGGGTGAAAACATTAATGGAATAAAGGAACATAAACCGAACAATCAAAATAAACCCAACAACGCAACATGCACCACCAAAGTGGTTCCCAAATGGTCCCAGATGCCCCCCTTGCCCTTTCTCTCCCCCTCCTCCTCCCCCCCCCCCCCCCTCGCCCCCACCCCCACCCCCTTTCTCCCCCTCCCCCTCTTCTTCCTGCCGCGGCCATTTTGGCTCGAGGCAATGAGCCGCCCCGACGACCGCGAGTCTCTCGGGGCGTTCTCTGAGCGCGAGGGGGGTTCCGCTTTGAGGCCGCTCTCCAAATCAGTCTCTGTGTCCCCTGCTATCTTCCTGTGCCTTCACTGCGGGAGTTGGGCCCCCGCCTGTTCGACTTCTCTCGCGATGGCCGCCGCCGCCGACGCGCCTGTTGATGCGACGATGATGACGCTCGATGATGAAGAGGAGCAACGCGGAAAGATGCCTCGGCTCATGGAGCCACAGGGCGAAGGCAGCGGCGCACCCTCAGACCCGCTCGTGCAGCTCCTGAACGCGGTCAACTACATCAGGCGGGACATGGTCTTTCGCGGGGATCTCCGTGCTGACCTGCAAGGCATGAAGACGCAGCTCCAGACGCAAGCCGACAACGTGGTGGCCCTTGATAATCGCACGTCGAAGCTCGAGCAGAAAACAAAGGCCTCATACGACGTAGCACAGAAGATGGCGACGGCCACCGTGGACGAGAAGCTCCAGAGCATGGCGCAGAAGTACGATGACAAGCTCAAGGAGCTCGAGGCGGCACGGCGCTCTGCCGCTTCGGTCGCTGCTGCGAGCTCCTCGTCGGCCAGTTCTACCAGCAGCGGGCAGTCGCGCTCGTCACCTTCCTCGGACAGCAACCCGCTGCGCGCGTGGATCGCGGGGTTCCCGCGGGCATTGCTTGCGACCGTGTTTCAGAAACATGCAGATGAACTCCTTGCTCGACACGCCCCAGCTACGACAATTGCCAAGCCGAAGACCCATAACTTCACGACGGCGTATAGCATCGGGTTCGAGACCAATGAGCAGGCCAAAGAGTTTGCGCAGCGAGTCAAAGCCCTCGGGGCGCAGTGGCACGACCCCAAGGCCAACCGGGCGGTCGACCTCAAGGTGCGGATGGACGTGCTCGTTGAGATTCGCCGCGCGAGCCGCCTGCTCGGCGCCCTCTGGCCCAGGGTGCACGAGACGGCCATTGCGAATAACAAGTGGTCGGCTGGGTTTCGGCTGGGCGCGCAGGTATATCGCGGGGAGCTATGGCTCATGCAGGGAGATGAAGTTGACGCATTGTTCACGGCCAAGGGTGCTGAGACGATGCAGACAGACATCCAGCCGAACGCGCCCAAGTTGCTGAGCTTGGGCTTCACCGAGCAGATGGTTAAGGACGTCATCGATGCTCTCCCGCGCCGGGGGCCGCCACAGCCATCTCAGACGCGGCCCAGCGGCCATGTGCATGATCTTACCGGTGACCAAGTACCTGGGCGAATGTTGTTTCGCCGCGACGTCAAGCGTGCAGCGCGGGTGCAGCACCTCTTTTGGGCGGTGCTGCGGCTGCGGCTTGCGTTGGCGATCCAGACGCTCATTCGAGCCAGGCCAGCGACAGCGCACCAATGAGAATTCAATTATCTGTGCGGCAGCGGCAAGATTCATGCGCAGCTTTTCCCTCGCCTTCTCCTACCTCGGCTTCGTCGAGCTCCTGCGTCTCTTCGTCTCCCACGTCGTCTTCGAGTGTGACCTCCAGTTCTAGCAGTTCGAGTGACCCTTTCCCTGTGCCCCCGCAGACTTGCAGGCCGTTCGTGCCCTCCGACAAGTTCTCGGTGGTGTCTTGGAATGGTCGGTCTCTTTTCGGTGCGATCTACTCGCCGCAGGGGTCTCATTGGCAGAAAATCAAGCAGGTGTTGCAGCTTTGTCGGGCTCATGATGTGGCGTGCGTCCAGGAGGTGCGTGGTGCGTGTGATTTTTTCGGGCGTTGCAACGTGAAGTCTTTTGGCTTGAAGGTTATACGACGTTTCTGCATGATCCTCATGCGGGGGGGGGGGGGGGGGGGGGGGCGCATCATCCTCGTCGATCTTCGTCTTCGTGCCAAGTTCGGTAACCTCTCGCACCGCGCGATCGTTCAGGGTCGGATTCCAACGGCACTTCTGCGCGATGAAGTCGGCGCTACAAATTGCCAATCTCCATAGCGATCTTGGGCTGCGGGCTTGCGTTCGCAAGCAGCAGTTTCGAGATATACGTTCGCACCTTTGTCCGCGTGCGCAGTGCACCGCTATCATTGGAGGTGATTTCAATTTCTGTGTTCTCGGTGAAGGCAGCGTCCACGCTGATGGTCGTGTTTGTCACTGCCTCACATAGTCTTGCCAAGTTCCTCAACTCGGTGTTTCCGTTTGCCCTGGAGATTGAGCAAGTTGTTTTCATTCATCGCGTTGAACGAAATTGCAGCGGAGTTTCCGAAGTGGCGCCCCTGGCGAGACTTGACAGGCTTTATCGTAAGTTGCCACCGGCGGTGGTTATTGATTTGGCGCCGAGCTCTGGGGCACTTGGTTGCGCTGCCAACGTTCGCACCCTCTCCGACCATGCCCCGATCTACGTTTCCCTGGCCCCGAAAGCTACTTGCAGTACGATGGGGAGTTTGCGTCTTGAGCGTTGGGTTGTTCGTCATCCGAGCTTTCCTGTGACCCTGGAGGCCGTCCTGGATGGGGCTGGAGAGCTCTCTCGGGGCCCGTGACTCGAGTTGAGGAAATCAAGGCGGCGATGCAAGTAAGTGCCAAGTGGGTCAAAGCCGAGCTAGAGGAGCGAGGTGCAACGACGCCCCCCGAGTTCCTTGCCTGGTCGCTCGCTGCCATGCGCGCCGCGACGAGCCAGGCCCTGTCCATCCTGCGGCGTGCGACCCGCGCCTACCCCGAGCTCTCCCTCTTCTTTAACGGCGACGACGGGACGTTCACTAACTTCCTCGCCTTCCACACTCACCTCGCCTCGCCCCAGCAGCAGATGATAGATGAGCAGATCCAAGACCTTCAGAACGACGACCGTCTGACGAACGAGCAAAAGACGACGAAGACGAACCAACTTTATGTCTACCGCAGCGCGTGGAACGCCACAGCGGCAATAATCCCCCTCCAAGCAGTTGCTGACCCGCGAGGGCAGGCTGTCCTGCGCCCGAGAGCGGGGGCCCAATTACTTGCTTCGCACTGGGGCCGCATCCACTCTGATGTCCCTGCGGAGCTTGCACCTCTCCGCGAATTGCTTTGCCATGTTCAATCGGCACCAGCGGGGGTAATGCGGGAGGTGGAGGAGGGCGAATTCAATGGGATTCTCGAGAAGACCCACGACAGCGCCCCAGGGCCTGATGGGATCCCTTACAGTGGCTGGGTACGTTCTGGGGAGGTGGGCAGACAAGCGTTGCTTCACTTCTATCGCGACACATTCTGGAGTCTGGAAACTGCCCTCCTCGCTGCAACGTTGGCGCGCAAGTCCTTTTACCGAAGGGCTCGGAAGAGAAGGATTCGCAGCTGGTCGCGAGAGCGCCTGGGCTTCATCCGAGGGGGGGACCTGGTCGAGAATGTGCTCGAGCTTGAATTCCGTGCGCTACACTGGCACCTGCAACGGCGTGCCGACCAGTGTGTGGTCATCTTTTACGACGTGGCAGCTGCTTTCCCGGCTGCCTTCCCCAGCTTGCTGCACGATGCGATGTTCGCTGTTCTTCAAGAGATGGGTCTCCCTAGCCACGTCGCACGGGCCATCCGCTGTCTCTACCAGAATGTTTGGGCAACGATCTCGTATCGTGGGGAGCACGAGGGGTGCTTCATCCGTCGGGGTATCAAGCAGAGACGCCCCCTCAGCGGATCGCTCTTTGCACTGGCGGTAGACCCGATCTTGAGGCGCATCTGTGCCATCCTCCCGAGGCTTGTACACAGTCTGGGCGCTTTTGCTGACGATGTAGGCGTTGCCTCTGGAGATCTGTTGGAAGCTCTGGTTGGCAGTATGGGGGTTTGGGCGCTCGCTGGGCCTGGGATGGGCCTCTACGTTAACTGCAGCAAGACTCGGGGGGTGCTTCTCGGGCCGACTTCGATTCTGTGCTTCAAGGACCTCTTATGGCGGCGAGGGATTGATTCCTCTGACCTCGCGTTTACGGACCGTCGCAAATGTTTCGGCTTGATGCTTGGGCCTGGGGGGCTTGAGGAATTTTGGAAAGCCCCATGTCGCAAATATCTCGGACGCGTTGGCTTGGCGCAGGGCCTCTGTCTCGGGCTTGCGTAGTCGGTTGCGCAATGCAACCTTTTGGCTGCCTCCGTTCTGTCCTATGTTGCCCAGTTCACGCCGCTTGTGAGGGAAGTTTTGAGGCTAGAGCGAGGCGGGGCCCAGCGCCTGGCGTGCGCCCCCAACAATTCGATGCCCAGCCAGTTGCTTCAGGATCTTCGAGACGTCGGGCTCCCAGTCGAATGCACATGTCTCGCACGCATGAGCAAGGCCAGCATGCACCGCGTGGCGGTGCACTTGCCAACGCTCGACAAGCTGCGTCAGAAGTTGGAGGAGTTCGGAGATGATAAGGGCTGCGCAATTCCGTGGAGGGAGGAGCGGTGGTGGAAGGAGTCAGTCATCGGAGGGCTTGCCGCCAACTACGACCAGGTGTGCGCAATTCCTGGCGTGCCGAGCTTTGAGCCCTGCCTGCAGCGCAAGGTCATGAAAACATTCCGTTCGCTATCGGCTGCTGGCATGGAAACCGTATGGCGACGTCTTTGGCGAGGGGGGTCCACTGCTGCTCGTGAGAATGTTGATGACGTGGTTCGGCTTTGCGTGCAAACTGCCCCTCCTGTTCCCTCCTTTGTGGTTAGTTCCTTCCTCGAAACGCTGTGTGATGCTTGGTGTTCCACAGGTAGGTTCCGTGGTGGGACTGAGCCGTGTGTTGCATGTCGTGCGCCGCGTAGTGTTCGAGTTTTCCACCTTCTCGAATGTCCGAGGATTGAGGAGCTGTGCATTTTTCTCCCGCGCCTTCCTGCCTCTTTCTGTTTTGCCAATGCCTCCGCCCGTGTTATGCTCTCTCAGCATCTGCCGCTGCCCAATGATAGTGCAACTAGCATATTCCTCTTTTTCGATTTTATGTTTATTGCATATCATGAGTGTCGGCATCGTCAGATCTCCCCGACGCAAGTGATTCAGGCCAGAGTGCAGCAGATAGTTCAGAGTTTTCCGAAGGTGAGGGACCTCATAGGAGCTCCGCCGCAGGAGGGTAGCTGCTCGCGCTGGGGACCGCGCCAGGACTAGTTTGCCCTCTTCTCGTCGTTTTCGTGTCCGCCTGCCCTCGTCTCGTTCTCTGGGTGAGTGGGTTCCTCCTCCTCCTCCTCTTCCTCCTCCTCCTCCTCCTCCTCCTCCTCGTCCTCCTCCTCCTCCTCCTCCTCCTCCTCCTCCTCCTCCTCCTCCTCCTCCTCCTCCTCCTCCTCCTCCTCCTCCTCCTCCTCCTGCTCATCTTCCCATTCGCCAGCGTTGACAAAAACAATTGGATGTGTGCGTATGCCTGGAGGACGACTGCTTCGGGAAACGCCCGAAGTTCCCTGGCGCGAACGTTCGGCAGGGGCCCTGGTCGAACCGATCGGGGCGCGGCGGTCAGCCCCAGATGCCGCAGAGGTGAATGGCATATGATGTTTCGAAAAGAGTTCAGCCCTGGGCCCTCTGATCTTGGTGCTCCAAGCTCCTGGTCATGCGGTTCTGCCTCCCCCCTCTCCTCGTCCGCCCCACCTCGGGAGGTGGGGGGACGGGCGAGGAGGGAGGGAGGGGCGAGGCTCCCCTCCTCCCCTCGTCGTCCTCCTCCTCTCCTCGCCCCCCCCCCCCTCCGCGCGCGGGAGGAGCTCCCACGCGGACCTGATCGCGTGGGCCGCGAGCCCGGGCCTGGCAGAAGGGGAGGCCGGCCGGGCCTTTCCCCGTCTGTCTGCGCGAAGATCGGCCACATGCGCAGCGGATTTTGTTCTCGGGCCGGACGGAAAAGGGGGGGATATTTCGGGAAAGGGGGGGTCCATTCCTCGACACATGGCCGCCTCCCGGCGCCGGGAGGCGCCGGGAAAATCAGCTACGTGAGCTGATTCTCGAACCCCCACGTTGCTATCCCCCCTTTTCGCCCGGCCCAAGTTTCCTCTCCCGACCCCCGTCCCGTTTTTTACTCGTGAGTCAACCCGCATAGGAAGGATGAGCAACTTCACGGGTACCCTTGCACCCTTCCCCTTCGGCCCATCCTTGGTCCCCTCTGCTGGCCGCGCCTCGCTCGCAAAGTGTTGGCATGGCCTTCCAGGGCCCTTCCATCCTCATCACGCATCCTGATTATACGGTTTGGCTCTAGAACAAGGAACTACGTGGATCTGCGTTGGATCCCCCTGGCGCCACCTGCGGCGCCGCCCATGGCGCGCTCCGCGCGCCAGGGAGGGGCTCCAGCGCCGATCCCATAAATCCGCGCGGACCTCCGAAAGGCTATTTTGCATAGTTTTTCGTTTTCCCAAACGAGAAAGAAAACGGGAGGGGTGGCGGGGTAGGAAAGGAGGGGAGGGAGGAAGGGCAGGAGCCAACGCCTACCTCCAGGCTCCTGCAGAGTGCCGTCTCGCCAGAGTCTGCAGGTTTTGACAGATATCGTACATTGATGCGCTCTCGCTGATTGCGTGGATGGGTCGTTTTGTGCATCTGTCTCGCTTGTCACAAATACGTTTTGTCGGCGGCGATTTGGAACCAGGACGTTGTCAAAGCCTGGCATGGGGTACACGGCAGGCGAATGCGGCACAAAGGAAGAGGAAAGAAAGGAGAGGGGCGCGCAGAAAACGGAGACCGCACTCAGAGACTCAGAACACGTAGTCTTTGCGCGGGTGCCGCTTTGCCACTATTACAGCCCAGATGGCCGAGTCGCGAAGTTGGCCCAGCTGTGTCACAGGAAGGAAGAGAAGAGCCGTGTGCAGGAAGGGTTGCCCGACCAGGTTTTTGCAAGGGCCCGAATCTCCAACAGAAAAACGGGAGATGAATGTCAGATTTGTCCCGCCACCGTGACATTGAGTGAGGGCATGCAGCCGTAGAGGTTCATAAGATATGCATCGTCTTGCTCCTGTCTGAACTGCTCCTCCTCCTCCTCCTCCTCCTCCTCCTCCTCCTCGTCCGTGCACCCGCCCTCGGGCACGGGCACGGTGGGCGCATGCGCGTCTACTTGTTGGCTGCAGGGTGTGCGCAGCGTGGTTCTCTTGCACGTTGGGAGTACCCTGCTGCGCGCGCAGGAAGACGGGCGGGGTCGCTGCGCGCATGGCGCGTGCGCTTCCTCACGTGTGCCACAGGCGATTTCATCAAGCCGCGTGGCGGTAACAGGGCGAATGCGAGGCAAGCCCTCCCACCTGGACCTCCGATGCTGCGTCTGTGCTCACGACGTGGGCCCTGAAGGGCCTCGGCTCCGTCCCCGGGACCTGCCTTTCGTGGCGGGTTGGCTTCGCATGGCCCCGAGGCCCGGAAACGGCCCCCGCAGGCCCAAATTTACGAAAGGCGCCCCTTTCACTTCGCCAAGTGTTGCGAGGATCCTTGCGCGCACTGAAGGGCTCCCTTTTCTGGTTCACCCGCTGGGCGCAAGGATAACTCGCCGTCTCTACACCGCGGGTTGGGCCAGAGCTGGCGTTCCACGAGGGGGGGAGGGCGGCGCGAGGGCGCGAAGGTAGCAATACTGGCGATGTGCTAGTTGAGGTGGCCCGGGCCGGTGGGGGGGGGGCGTTGGCGGCGCACGCGCGTCGCCAGGTCGAGGCCGAGGACGCCGAGGACGGCTGCGAGGCTGGGGTGGCCACCCCGCCGGGCCTGAGCGTCGACCTCCCAGGGGTCATCAGCCCCTTCCCCCCCTCCTTAATCATCCTTCGGGTGTTACCATGGACGGCTGGCCCAAGGTGGCCCCAGCTGTTTTCTACATACGGAGGCCCGTATGGCCACGAGAGTGGACCAGGATCAAGCTCCGGCAACTTCCGAACCCCCTTTACTCGATCCTGCCAACCCGCACCCCTCCCCTCAGATCCGACGGCATGAAGAAATACAGTATCGTGAAGAATCCTGACTGGAGCCATAGACCCCAAATTCCTGCGGCATCTCTCAAGCATCTCTCAAGCCGGATGGACCTGTCAGGGCCCAGGGGCCCGAGACTTGGCGAATACTTCTGGGCGCGAGAAAATTGCGACGCCAGGCTCGCAGGGTCCCACCCCATAAAGCCCCAGCCCCTCCCACCCCACCCCAGGGGCAAGCCCAGGGGATTGGTCCGAGCTTGCTGGCTGCACTTGCTTGTGATGGCGGGCGCCCGACCCAGCCCACCCCACGCGCCCTCGTCTTCGTTGTCTTCGCGCGCGTCTGGAAATGCGCCACTCCACCGGGACACAGGCCTCCCAACTGAGGCCAGAGAAAGTTCGAGCAGTGCCAAGGAGGGTTACGAGCGAGGGGTCACCACCTCCTACTAGAATTCGGGGATCGGGGCGGACGGAGGGTCGAGGAGATTTGGACGCTTTGGGGCATCCGCGGGGTCCAGTTTCCTAAGGGGAAAGGACCACTTGCGGGGAACATCCTCAGGCCCTTGGCATTGCCTGGGCGGTCGCGTCGCATCGCCGATGCATCGGTGATGCGGCGCGACGTCGCTGGTTCACCGGCGATGCGGAGCGATCCTCCGACCCCATCTACCCTGGCCGCATTGGGGAGGAGTCCATGAGATGGGGGGGTGCCGAAGTGCACCATAGTCTCACTTGCTTCATCTTCTGTATCACCCGCTGGGGCGCGAGACTGGCCGCACCCCGCGCGATCGGGGCGCACTGGTCTGGCGCCTTCCCCACTGCATCGGGGCGCACCCAGGAGTTTCGAGGGCGGACGTCGATCCTGGTCGGTTGTCGCCGCCAGCTGGGAGCCACGCCTCGCTCACCTCGGCAGCGCTTCGGGTGGCGCAGCAGGAGCTCTTGCGAAGGCTGCGGCGCGACCGCCCCGCCCTGGATCGGAACCGTCGACCAAAGAGTGAGAGTGGAGGAACCGTCGACCACCGCGAATGAAAATGAATGGGTGCGACAACCTCTGGGCCGCAACGCGGCGAGGCGTGCCCGCGGAGCTGCCTCGCGCGCCGCCTCGCGCGGCCCCGCCGCCAGCAGCAGCCGCAGCAGCCAGGGAGGAAGCTCCGCGCCTCCGTCGGCTGGTGGTTCCGCCACGCTGCCGCGGCCCTCGGAGGAGCACCGGGCCGAGGTCGCGAGGCTCGAGGCTCTCCTCGCTGAGCCGATGGGCTACCTCTCCGCGATCACCCTCCGAACGTCCTCCGTGTCAGCCGGACTCCGAGTCACTCTCCCGCGGCCGCCACTGGCTGGGGAGAGGCGTCCACGGTTCGTCCCCGGCGATGTCTGGACCAGTCGGAGGAAGGCCCAGCGCAGCAGAAACAGTTGCTGGAGCCTGCCCTTGCCGACGAGGCTGAGACCAAGCGTACCGCCAGGCCGCCATCGGCCCTGCTGCATGCTGCCGGCCACGTTTTATCCAAGGCTGGGGCGAAGCTCAATGCCAAGGGGAAGGCGCTCGAGGACGCCATCGCGGCCCCAGCCGAGTCGAACACCGCGCTGCAGACGGCGCACGAGGGAGCCGCTGAAGCCGACGCGGCGGTCACAACTGCGCAGGCCGCGCTCGCCGAGCAGCGTGCAGCGCACGACGCCGCGGCCCTGGAGCAGCGACGCGTGGTCGGCGGCGGACCCCAGGACTTCGCGCAGGGCCTAATCACCCAGATCCAGGCGCTCCAGCAGTTCTGCGAGCACGGCAACCTGCAGGGCGCCGCCGCGACCTTCGGCGAGCAGGCGGCGGCCATCAGCCGCCAGGCCTCGCCCGCGGCGCGAGCGCGGGCCAGCTGGGCCGCCAGCAGCCCCATCGAGATCGGCGGCGACGCGGACGACGAGGACCTCAGCGACGCCGGCTTCGGCGCGGACGCGCAGCCGCAGCCGGCGGTCGAGCGGGGCCAACGCGAGCGGCGCGGGGGCGCTGCTTGCGCAAGGCCGCAGCCCGCAGCGACGCTGGATCAGGGTCTGGCCGCAGCGGGGGCCGCCGAGCCCCCCGATGGCTGTTCTCTGGCGGCTTCTCCTGGTCCAACGGTCAGCGGCGTGCCAGGGCCATCAGGGCGCGAGTAGTTACTGTCAGCAACGCCAGCCGCTTCACGGCGCCCGCGGCCCAAGGTTCTCGGGGGGGGCCAGGAGATTCAGACTCCGCCCCCCCTCAGCCCCCCCTCAGGATCGGGTCGGCCAAATAGATCGCAGGAGGGCTCGGTTTGCGCGGGGCCAGGCCCCCCGCGAGTCGCAGCGGGGCATTCGCCCGCGACCGCGGGGCTCGGCGCGACAGTCGGACGGGCCGGCAGCTTCGAGAGGCCCTCGCCCGCGGGCTCCGTCGTCGGAGCGGCCGCCGTGCCCGTCGATCCCACGGCGCCCCGTGCGCCGTGGCCCTCGCGAAGGAGGAGGCCCGTGGCCTTCTGGCCACCGGCTGCAAAGGAAGCGGCTGGGGGCGTTCCCTCGAGGCGCTGGCGGCGCACGCGAAGCGCCGCGAGGCTGGGCTTCCCTTCGCCCTGCAGCAGGAGATGCGCCACGATAAGACCTCCCAGCTGGCCTGCTCTCGCGCGCGCCGACTGGGCCGCGAGGCTCGCCCGCAGGTCGCGGCGCCCACGGTCGACGGCGGGGCCTGCTGTGACTCTGGAGGCGCGGCCATCTTAGTCGTTGGGCGATCTCAAAGGCAAGAAGGTCGCCCAGTGCCCGCCCCACAGCGCGGCCCACCGCCTCATCGGGGTGACCGATGACACACCGTCGGGCCTGGAAATGCCAGCGGCGGCGGCCTCTATCCAGCTCGAGCCTGGACCTGTTCGAGGAGCGCGCCCAGCTGGCGGTCGCCTTCAACCGCGCGCCGCTGGTCTTTCAGGCTGGCGGCAACATGGAGCCCAGCCTGGATGCTCGGCGCATGGGATCGCCCGAGCACCCGCTCGGCGCGGCCCTCGGGCCTTCGGTCCCCGCGCGTTCTGCTGACGGGCAGGGGCGGGCCCGCGACGGGTTCGTCGGCTCGCGCGCCTTGTCGCGCGCCGCTCGCGTCGGCAGAGCATGGCGCGGCTTCGGACCCCGCCCGCGCGCGCCCGTCGAGCTGCCCCTCCCAGGCCCGAGGTCCGCCCCTCTCGCGCACGTCCCCGCGCGGCCCCCCGGGCCCCCATCGCGGCCCCCAAGGACTTCGAGGCCCGCGAGGGGGCGGAGGTGGAATGCCGCTGCAGGCTGACGGCCCCCGGCGGCCTGCCACGCAGCGCCGAGAGGGCATGGCGGCCAGGTGTTCGGCCGCCTCTGGGGCCTGAGCTCAAACAGCGGGCGGGGCCAGCAGAGGGCGACCTCGTCGGCGCCCTCGGCATTGCCGAGCCAGTCGCGCCACGCTGCGGCCGCGGAGGCGGGCCTTTCACACAGCTCAAGTCGACGAGCGCGCCGGCGAGCCGCGAGCGCCGCGCGCTCCACTGCGGGCCCCCTGGCCAGATTCGGCCCCGCCTGGATTTGGCGCGGCAGAGGGTCGAAGTTGAGGTATCGGGCAAGATCCAACCACACCGACATAGCTGCGCGCCGAGGCCCGCAGCTCGAGCGCGCCCCGGCCGCCGCCGCCGAGGAGGAAGGCTTCGACGCAGGGGGGGGCGACAGGCTGGCCCTCATCGCCAGGCACGGTCGACGGCGGGCGCGAGGAGATCGGGGAGCCGGCGCGGCGCCACGGGGCCGCGCAGCGCCGCGACGCCGCCAGCAGCTGCGCGGAGTCGCGAGCGCGGGCAGTCGAGGCAGCGCAGCGAAGGGGTCAGGCGCGCCCACCGCTTCGCCATAGCGGCGGCCCCTTCTGATATGCAAGGACCCCAATGCTAGGCGGCCGCTCGCGGGCATGGCCACTTTTGGCCGACCGATGGCCGCTCGATGCTCGCGGGGCCGAGCGATGGGCGGCAAGTTCGCCCCAGCTCGCCGCGCTGGCATCCGTCGCGCCGACCGCCCCTCCGAGCGCGGAGCACCCCTGCGTGCGCGCGTCTCCTCGCAGGGCAGCGCGGCGCCTCGGGGCGCCGGCGCGCGCGTTCGCGGAGCTGGCTCGCAGGATAGCCCAGGCGCCGAACATCCCGCGGGCCCCAGCGCGGGGGGCGCGGCGCGGAGGGCGCGCCGGGGGGGGGGGAGGGGCGCGAGCGCCCTCGCGTCGGCATCGGCGACGTCGGATCGAGGAGCTACCCGCCGAGCAGCCGAAGCGGCCCCGCACGGAGCGCGCGACCGCCACCGCGGCCAGCCTAGGCCTCGGCGCCGGGGCCGCCTTCGTTCGCCGTCGCCGAGGAGCAGCCTGGCCAGGAGGTTAAGCTGGCGGGCTGCACAGCCTGCGACAGGCACGCCCCCTTCGGAGACCGCGGGCCGATGCTGCGCGCGCCGCGCCGAGGCGCGGCAACGGGCTGCGAGCGGGCGAGCCTGCGTGGCCAGCTCAGCTGCTGGGCCTGGACGAGCCCGCCTCAGGGGCGGGCGCAAGCCGCGGCCGCGCTAGACAGGGCCGAGCGCGATGCCGAGAGGCTGCGGCGAGGCCGCGCAGCGGGCGAGGAAGACGGCGAGGCGGGAGCCAGTGGGCCCTCGAGCGATCGCGCCGCGGTCGCCACTGACGCGGCGGCCGCGCGCGCCGGCCCCCGCCCCATCGCGCCTCGAGGCGCGCTGCTGCTCGGCGGGCAGTTGACGCAGCTGGCCGCCTGCCTCGCGCAGCACCGGCGCCCCGCCCCCCCTTGGACATGCGCGCGGCTGCAGCGGCCCCTCGCCTAGCGGTCGAGTCGAGGAGTTGTCCATATTTTCCTGGTGTGCGAGTCTTCAGTCTCTGTTCATTGCGCGGATGTTGCCTGTCAGAGTTCGATCGTGAGTTGCACTCCCCATTGCAAGCGTGGACCAGTAATCTCGGGGTCTGCTGAGAGGCTTCTCGGCCGTTCCCCTCCGCCTGAGCCCGCCCTTCGGGGTGCCCCTGAAGGCCCAGGGAGGCCCACGCCTGGCGCCCTCTCTTTGAGGCGCCCATTCTAGCGCGCGCCCAGCGGCGGCCTGCGACCGGCGCCCTCTCTCTGCCGGCGCACTTCGGGGTTCGGCCCCTGGCGCCCCCCCCCCCCCCCAGCTAGCCCGCAAAGCCCCGGCGCTTCACTTCGTTTCCGCACGGCAGACAACGGGGGCACAGCAGGCCGGCGCGACGGGCCCCAGGAACACGGAATAACGGAACAACGCGGCATACCGCAGCAGCACGGCAGACCAGCACGATCAGCGCGGCTGACCATAGCATCATGGTTGCGGTCTTGATTCGCAAAAGATTTCGCTCACTAATGAACGCAACAAAAACCAGAAGCGGTGCAAAACAGCGAAACAATAAACAGGAACGCGCACACCAAAAAAACACAACCAAATGCGCAACAAACAGGTTGGCCCACATTGTCCGCACGAAAAGACAACGGGGCCTGTGCCGGCGAAGGTTGCAACAAAAAGTGAGTCGCCAAGACGTCCAATGGGGCGTGGCTTTTCGTTGCCAATTCTGCGTTTGCGCACTCGTGCTTCTGCGTCGCGTGATGTTGGCGGTTGCTGCTTCAGGGGGCCACGGTCGCGACATCTAATTAGCGCGGCAGACCGCGCGAGAACGGCGCGCCTGCACGGCGGACAACAGCAGCGCGGCAGACCAGCGCAGGAAACCAAAGTTGAACAAACGGACGACCACGCGAGGACGGCAGACCAACGCGGCATACCACAGTGGCGAAAACAAACTTTGAAAACACAACGAAGCACAAGAGCACGGCAGACAATTGCAGCGCGGCATACGACAGGGGCACGGCAGACCAGCGCGGCAAACCACGCCAGCACGGCAGTTCACAAGAGCACAGGGTCCGCAGCGATTTTGGCCATAGCCGACTTGTGGCGCGGTCTTCTACGGGCTCCGCGGCAGCGGTGCGGCGCGGAGGGTGCCTCCGTCGAGGCGGCGGCCAAGGGCGCCGCCGAGGGCGGAGGCAGCCGCCGGGCGGCGGCAGCGGCGGTCGCCGCGGCCTGCAGGCGCGGCGCGGCTTCGGCGCAGCCTGCGCAGGCCGGAGGCGACGGCGTCGAGGAGCTCGCGGCGCGCCTCGCCACGGCTCAGGCGATGCTGCAGCGCATCTGGGGGCAATGGCCCGACGGGCAGGCGCGCTCGCGCCGCCGCGTCGGCGCGCGTTGGCGCCCGGGCGCGGCTGATCTCCCGATCGACCTGCCCGACGAGGCCCTCCTGGGCCCACGGCGCTCGCAGCGGGGGGCGCGCCAGCGCGTGAAGGGCACGGCGGGGGGGCCCAATGCGAACCGTTGCACCGCTGAGGAGTTCGCGGAGAGCGGATCGGCCTCGGAGATGGAGGACAAGCCGCTCGCCGAGCTCGCGAAGCAGCTGCTGGGCGACAAAGCGGAGCAGGAGTCCGAATGCAAGCGCGCGAAGCCTGCGATCCCGGCGAGCGAGGCGGCGCAGCTCAAGGCCCAACTCGCGATGGCGTTCGAGGCTGAGTGCGGGGGGGGGCGCAGGAAGGCATCGACAGCCCCCTTAGGAGGATGGAAGGTGAAGGCCGAGATCGCGGAGGCAGCGCAGGAAGGCATCGACAACCCCATCACGATGAAGGCGAAGAGCGACCCGACCGAGAAATCAAGGAGCTTAAGGAGCCGCACTTCAAGGGCGGCGACAAGGAGAATATCGCGAACCTAGCAGAGCCCCCTGAGTTCGAGGGCAAGCAGCAGGAGCGCGGGGCCGCGCGGGCGATGAAGGCGGAGATCGGGGAGGCGGCGCAGGATGGCATCGACGGCCCCGCCCGGGCGAAGGCGAAGGTCGAGACGCCCATGAAGCGCAGGAAGCCCAAGGAGCCGCGCTTCGAGGATGGCGACAAGGAGAAGATTCAGAACCTCAAATAATCCCACGAGCTCGACGGCAAGCAGCACGAGCTCGCGGGCATCGTCGCGATGGCCGAGGGCGTCCTGCAGGAGCCGAAGTTGTAGGACAAATTCGACGGCGGCGACAAGGACAATATCGAGGACGGCGTGAAGATGTCGGCGGGCGGCGCGGCGACTCCCTACGAGGAGCGCATGGCCAAGCAGAAGGAGCAGGAGGACGCCGTCAAACACTTCGCGATGTTTCAAGGGCCCGGGCAACTCGACGGCGCCGGCGAAGGCCGAGCAGGCCGCGTCGTCGTCGAAGCCAGCCGAGGATGGAGATGCACGCGTGCGGCATGCGTTCTTCGACCTCGTGCAGGCCCTCCAGCGGCAGGCCTGCGGGCCCTCGTGCCTCTGCGACGCCTCTCTCTGGCTCCTGCGGGCTATGGGCACTGTCGAGGCTGTCGGCGTGGTCGCACAGCTGTTGTTTTTCTAACAGCAGGGCTCGGGGGCCGACCTTTGGATAAAGAGCGTCGCCGCTTCCATGGGGGGGCTCTGAGGCAGCGCTGCGCATCTCGCCACGTAGGGCTTCCACTTGCGGCGGCCGCGCGTTGAAGATGGCGCTGGGTGGGAGTCGTGTCTGCTTTGGGCTTCCCCCGTGGGTCCTGGGGAGTGCTTCGGCGCAAACCCGAAATTGTAGTTTTTCTCCCGAGCACGTGGGCGCCCCCATGGGCCCTGGGGAGTGCTGTGGCGCAAACCCTCGAGGTTGTTTGTTCTGGCGAGGCGCGCGCTGTCGCGCGCTTTCCGCCCCCAGCGCGTGGCCCTGCGGGGGTTATGGGCTTCGCGGCCATGACGGCGCCGCCTCTTCCAACGCCTCTTCAAGCGCCTCTAGAGCGCGCGCCGCGACAGCCTCACGCCTTGCTCGGAGATTCGCACGACCAATGTGCGGCAGCCTGGAGAGGCGGCGGCCGAGGGCATCGCGCGCCGTTGGTGGCCTGCGCCTAGGCGAGGTTGCTGGCCCGCAGCCCCGGGTGCCTGATCCATTGGCGTCACCGGCCTGCAGATGGATTGCCGGGCGGGCGCTTCTACCCCGACGGACCAGCGCCCCGCCCTCAGTTCGGCGTCAGCCGCAAAGCTGGCTGGCCCTTCTGCCAGCGCGACGGGCGAGGCGAGCTCGAGGCCGCGGGCCCCGGCACCCGCGCCCGCGGCAGACGGCGAAGAATCGTGAGGACATGGCGCGCTGGTGCCTCATGCGAAGCGGCGAGGCCAGGCGTCAACCGCATCCACGTGGATTCCGCCGCGTCGGTTGCCTGCCCTGAGCGCGGCGGTTTGCACGCTGCTGGCGCGACGGAGCTCGGCGCCGACCTGCGGGGCGGGTTCCTCGCCGCCTTCGAGCCGAGCGGGCGCGCGGCCCATCTGATCCCAGCGCGCTGCTCGCGGAGCCAAGTGCTGGGCGACAAGATCGCCCCCGCGCGGCGGGCCGGCAACAGGCGCGCCGACCGCTGAACCAAGCGCCAGGCATCGGCATGTATACGCGCGCTCCCCGACGAGGCGGAGGCGCGCCCCACGGCGCTGGCTCTCGCGTTCGCGGAGCGGGCCCGCTGGCCAGCTCAGGCGCCGACTATTTCGCGGGACCTCGGCTCTAGAGACACGGAGGGCATGCCAGAACAAGAGGCACGCGAGCGAACGCACATCGACTTCGGCGGCGTCGAATTCGGGGAGCAGTCCCCCGAGCAGTCGGAGCGGCCCCGCGCGGGGCCCATGAAAGGCCGCGGCGGCCAGCCACGGCCTCCGCGTTGGCGCCGCTTCCGCGGCGGTAGGGCGCGCCATCAGGTTCGCCGCAGCCGATGAGCAGCGTGGCCAGGAGGTCAAGCTCGCGAGCTGAAAGTCCCGCCGATGGCGCGCCCCCTTCGCAGGCCCCGGACCGACGCCGCGCTCGCCGCGCCCAGGAGCAGCGGCCGGCCGCGCGCGGAAGTGCTTGCGCGACCAGCCCAGCCACTCGGCCAAGGGCAAGCACCCTGGAGGCAGGGGGCGATCGGCGCCCCAGGGAGGGGCCCACCACCGAGAAGCTCATGGCCGAGCGCATGAGCTGGCTCGGCCTGCAGGCGCTGCATGAGTCCAGCAGCGGAGGCGGCCGCCTGGCGGGGGGGGCGTCGGTTGCAGTGGCCGACGCCTCCGCTGCCACATCCAGGGCGGGGCTCGCCAACTCCTCGGCCGGCCGCCCCGCCTCGAGGCCCGAGGTAATCGCCGCCCACGGCCTGGGCGAGCCCGCCCTTGAGGGGTGGTCGGCAGCCGCGGCCACATCAGAGAGGGCTGGGCGCGAGGCCAAGGAGCGGAGGCACGGCCGAGCGACGGGCGAAGAGGATGGCGAGGCGCGCGGCAGCGGGCCCCAGGGAGATCGCGCCGCGGTCGTTATTGGCGTGGCGGCCGCCCGGTCTGAGCACCGCCTCGCCGCTCCTCGCTGCCGCGCGGCTGGCGCGGCAGGCAGTTGGCACTGTCGCGCCGCCCACTGGGCGCAGCACGCGCCTCTCCTCCCCCCAGTCCTTGATCCGCGTGCTGCAAGTGAGTGCTGATTGTGATGTTTCTTGCGTTCTTCAATTGACGGTTGCATCATGCTTCAGCATGGGATCGACTTGATGTACTTCCCTTCGGCGAGCGTGGCCAAGGGTTTGCCGGCGTGGATTTGGAGGCCTCTCGGCCGCCCCCCTCCGCCCGGGCCACCCCCTTCGGATGCCCCTTGGAGCGCGCAACCTGTGGGGGCCTACGCCAGGCGCCCTCTTCCGTGGGAAGCCCTTCGGGGCTCGCGTCATCAGTGGACCCTTTCTTACAGTTCGCCTATATGGCCCCGACACTTCACTTCAGCACATCACACCAACGGCACGGCAGACCACCATGTCAGACCACATACTCATTGCAGATAGACACAGCACGGCGGGCCACACGAGCACGGTCAGCCAGCACGTTAGACCATGATTTCACGGCAAGCCAGCTCGGCAGACCACAAGAGCACGCCAGACCAGCACGGCGTACCACACCAACGCGGCAGACCACACCAGCACAGCTTTTGACGTGTCCCTCCAGGCCATCGGCACGGAGCGCTTAGTGGTGCAGGAGCTCAGTGCGGCGGGGGGCCCAGCTGGTCTCCATGCTCATGGCGCAGATCTTGCCAGTCAACGCGCCCGCGACCCACTTCCTGGCCAATCCCCCCGCGGCGGCGCGAGGACTGATGGGCAGGCGGCAGCTCCGCGGCTGGCCCTTCAGCCAGGAGCTGCAGGCCAGGAACCCCGGCACCGACGCGCGCATGGCGCGCCGAGGGGTGGCGGGGAGCTCAGCAAGGGCTCGGCAGGCCCTGCGACGCGGGCGCAGGATGCAGAGCACGAAAGCGGCAGGCGTTCGTGCCGACGCTTCCTTCAAGGCTGGGCCGTTCTCCAGCTCCCTCTGGGGGAGGGCCGTCGTCGGCATCCCAGACCGCACGCTGCGTGCGCATTGCAGCGCGCAGGAGCGCGGAGCGCCTGCCCAACGGGGCGTCTTTGGGGCTGCGGCTGCACGCGGCCGGGGCGCTGCGCGGCAGGGGCCTCGACCCCGAGGTGGCAGCGGTGGGCGTGGCCGCGTCGATGGCGGCGGTGGCCCTGCAGAGCGGCGCCGTCTCGCAGCCCACGTTTGTGGCGGAGGTGGACCGAGCTGCCATCCGCCAGCGCGCGGCGACGGCCCCCTGGGCGCACTGCAGAGCGCCCATCGACGCCCTCATCATCGCGCTCGGCCGCGTCGGCTGCGGCGTGCGCGGGACCGACCTAGTCACAGACTTCGGAGACGTTCTGGGCCCGGGCCCCCTCGGTCTTAAGGACCCCATGGTTGAAGCAGAGAGAGGAGTTCGGCGTGCGTCGGACAGGCGGGAGCTGGCCCGCCTCGCCAAGGGCGGGCGACATCGCCACCCCTTTTTCAGGGGCGCCATCGGGGAGTTGATCGGGCCTCGCGGCTCCCCGGGCCCCTGGGAGAAGGCGTCTTTCGCGTCCTTCTTCGGGGGCGGCGAAGAGGGGGGCATGACTAGGGGGGTGGATCTCATGGC
Source organism: Prorocentrum cordatum (assembly GCA_963575745.1). Classification (NCBI taxonomy): domain Eukaryota; class Dinophyceae; order Prorocentrales; family Prorocentraceae; genus Prorocentrum; species Prorocentrum cordatum. The sequence goes on along the minus strand of CAUYUJ010019238.1, from coordinate 140,796 downwards.
GGGGGCCATGATATTTCCCCAGATTTCAGGGCGCCTCTTCTTATTTCATTGCGTCCCTGGCCCCCCCGCTGGGCCGCGCACGCGCCGCCGGTCATGATTTGCACCCCCCTCTCTTGGACACCCCCCTCTTGGCCGCCCCCGACTTCTTCCGCCCACTGGCCGCAGCAGCGCCTCCTGGCGGCCAAGGGGCGCGACCGCGGGGGCCGCCTCCTCTGCGGCGCGGACAACGGCACGCCCATCCACCGCTTGTTCGAGCGCCCTGCTCGGGAGGCCGCCAGGAGAGACGGCTGCTCGGCGCGCCTGATGCGGCGCGCGCAGCGTGTCAGGCAGTTCGGGGAAGCGGCAGCGGAGGATTTCGTTCGCTGCTGGCTGCCAGCCCCCATGCTTCGCCTACCTGGCCTGGGTAGTGACATGGTGGCCCGCTGGTTTCGCAAGCCTGACGATGGCTTCCTTCGTGGGCGCTCGTTCCTGGATGGGCCCGCGCTGGGGCCGACGCGCGCAGCGACCCGCCGCGCAGGCTGGGCCATCTGTCAGGTCAGCGAGGACGGCATCCTGGAGGCCGCCTGCTTCGGCACCGCGCAGGCCGACATGCGCCCGCAGCAGACGGCCAAGAGTGCCGAGGACCTCGCGTGCTGGATGCTGACCGAGGTCGCTGGGCCAGGACGCCGCGTCCTGCACGTTGACTGCGCCTCCACGGTATCCTGCCTGAGGCGCGGGCGACTGTGCGCAATTGGCATTGGCCGACCTGGCGCCCACCTCTGGAGCAGGTTCTTCGCTGCCTTCGGGCCCGAGGACATCGAGGCCCGCAAGGTGCCGGCCCACCTAGCATGGGCGCAGGTGCGGGAGGGCCGCGTCTCGGAGCTGGAGTGGTGCGGCAACAGGTTCGCGGGCACGCGCGCCAAGCTGGGCGCCTCGCTCCACGCCGCCCCGCAGGAGGTGCCGGCTGCAGCGCCTTTCAGCGAGCCTTCGCAGAACCAAGAGGAGTCTGGCGTGGTGTGCGTTGTCGCGCCCCTTCCGCCCTCAGGGCCCCCCGCTGGGCCCCTCTGGGCGGGTGTTGGCCGTGGTGGCCCTGCCCTGCCCCCCCTCTCTTTCTGTTTCTTCTTTCGCTTTATGCCCCCACAGCTTCAGCTTCAGCCTCGCACCAGCACAGCAGACCACAGGAGCACGGCATACAAGCACGACAGACCACAACAACGCACCAGTTTCGCACGGCAGACCACATCAGCACGGCAAGCCAACATTGCAGATCTCAGCAGCACGGCAGGCTAACATAACAAACGACAGCAGCACGGCATACCTAAGAGTACGTACGGGGCAGACTTCCGGAGGAAGACAGGCACACAACATCATCACAGCAAACCAGCACGGCAGACCACAGCAGCACGGCACACCAGCACGGCATACCGGAAGAGCACGGGTTACCATAGGAACGCGGCAAACAATATCACGGTAAACAGCAGGAACATGGCAGACCAACGCAATGAATTGACAGTAATTGTGTTGGTCGCCTGCTTGTCGTTACCGAGTTCCTCCGAGGGTCTCAACAGGATGTTCTTTGACAAGCTTCGTGGACAAAAACGGCGCTTCCCGTTCTTGTCCAGTGAGTTTCCCTGGAGGCCCCCAGAGGCCCTTCAAAAGGTTTCGGGCGTCGAGTTGTTCGAACCACGATGCTCCTCACAGGGCCCATGTTGATCCGATCGACCCGGTTCGATATCGATTCCGGCGAGCCCAATCTGGTTCGGACGATCCGATGCGGCCCGATTCTTGCAAAAGGCCGCTGGGTATTTGGCGCGGCCGGTCTGATTTGGTCTCGATTGCGTGCCGACAGTGGCCCGACCCGACGCACATTCTGATCCGATCCGATTGTCCGCTTCGATGTTGATTGATATTGCGTTAGTCTGACCTCGATGCCTCCTCCCCCGAGACCTCCTCGGAACCGCCGAGACGCGCAGGTGATGCCCGCCACCGCGCCGCATTGCAGCCCAGAGGGCCGCGGCCCCCAGCCTCGCAGGCGGGTCGCCGACGCCGAAGCCGACATAACCGACGACGACGACGCCGACGCAGACGCCGACGCCGACGCCGACGCCGACGCAAACTGCCGCAGACTGGCTCGGGAGCTGCCGCAGACAGTTGGGATTGAGGGCACTTATCGTGACTTCCCACCACGTCGGATCGCAAGGTTCGGGGATCAAGGTTCTCTGATGTTTTTCGGCGGGCCCGGGGTACCTTCGTGGCCACGGTCAGCATATCCGCGACGTCTTGGTTTTTGGCCAGAGCGCAGCCCCAGGACGGGTCTGGAGGTTGCGAGCCCGCGGTGCGTTTCTGGAAGCCTTCGCCAGCCACCCTTGGGCGCGGCTCAGGAAGCCGGCCAGGATGGACCCCAGGATGGGGCCGAGCTTGAGCGGATTTTGGGCGAATGCCGGGTTCCAGGGGACGAAAGGGTACTGACACACGACTGAATTCGCCTCCAAGTCCTGGTCAGAACGCGCCCCTGGAGAGGTCCAGGCAGTAGCGGCATCGCAGTCTTTTTATTCCATCACGGAGTCGGCCCCAGGGGTTCGTCGTTCGGGGGGGGTATAATCAGGAGGGTTGAGGGTGAGGTGTGCATGGTAAGGTGTCTGAGATAGGGTGTGTGGGTGCGGGTCGTAGTGGCAGTTGTTCGGGGGTGTCAACGTTAGGGTCGAAGTGTGAGGAGCCAGGGGCGACGGTTGAGGTTCTGGAGGATGGGGGGAGGGGCGCTCCTGCGGATTGGACAAATGGGGGAGAGGGGGGGGGGCTTCCAGAGGAGGGGTCCAAGGGAGGGAGGGGGCTAGCTAAGCCTCCCCTCCCCTTTCGGGAAGGGGGGGGGGGTCCGCAGGCCGAAAGGGGGGGAGGGGGGGAGCCTCGGCGGGGCGGACAAAAAGAGGGGGGAGGGGGGAGGGCTTCGGCCAGGGGAGGTCCAAGGGAGGGGGGTGGTAGCTAAGGGGGGACCCGCGCTTTCTCAAGATCACTAAGGTGCACATGGCCGTGCGCTCACCCGTGTCGCTGTTGCACTTTTTCATGCTCAGGGTTTCTCGGCCGTGTTTCTCTTGTTTCTCGACTCGCCGCTTCACCTCTGCTGCTGTCAAGGTGCTTTGCTCGGATGATGGGCCCCTCTTGGGGGTCCCATGTGGAATTGGAGTGTCTGCCTCGCGTTGGGACCCCCTTGGACGTCCTTGGGGCAACGAAGGTCTTCTTGTTGCCTATAGTGGCCATCCTGGGGACATTTCCTCAGCGCGGGGTTTGTGAACTGTCTGGATATGTCTGCGATGCTCGGTCCGCTCTCTCGGAAACTGTTGCTTTCTATGGGCCTTTTGGAATATCGAAGGCCTCCGAGGGGTATCTTCGAACTCGTTGGGGTGTTTTCGACGGCCGTCGTGGGGACCTATACGAAGTCCACTGCATCCATCTCGCTATGATTTAACAGCCCTGGGTGAACCTGTTCTGGATGAGCCATCTCCGGGCGAAGCGGCTCCAGGTGAAGCAGCCAGGTGAGATAGACCCAGATGATACGTGGGCCGTCCGAGATGCGGCAGCAGCGGCTTGCGCGCTACGGGTTGGGACCCCCCGTGCCCCACAAAAGCCCCGCGTCAAAGGCCACCATTGTCCAGGGCCAGAAACAGCCCGCTGGCCTGAAGCCCAGACGCGGCCACTTGGGCCCGAGGCGGCCAGAAGTGCCCGCCCCGACCTGGGCCGCCCGGGCGCTCCCATCGCACAGGCTGCCATGTTCAAGTGCCGTGCATGCTCCAGCCGCGCGTGCTCCACCGGCCTGCTCGCCGCGCTCTTCGGCGACGCCGCCGAGCCCGCAGGCCGTGCGGCAGGCAGCGGCGCAGCCGGCGCCGGTGCCGTGCTGAACGAGCCCGAGAGCGAGCCTTCCCTCCATCCCTGCCATGGAGCAAACGGCGGGTCCCGAGCGAGACGGGTCAGCAGCTCCGCTGTTTTCTTAAGCTATCGGCGCTCCCCCCAGGCCCTGTGGCCGTCAGGACACGGCCCAGGACGAAGAGCTGGTCTTGGGGGAAGGCCCTAATCGGGCGGGGCTAGGACAAGGATGAGTCCGTTCCAGAGCGTTCCAAAACGCGCTCAGAGTCTCAGAGCGTTCTGGAAGGCTCGGAGAAGGCCGCGGCGCCCGATACATCCCTCAGACCCGCCGGATCTGAGAGACTCCCGATTCATTTTGGTCCCATGTTCAGGGGCGGCTTGACTGATTCCTAGCAAACCATCCCCTTCCATGACGTCCCTTTTCTTCTCGCCCTGAGACGTATGTATGCGGCCGGCGGGAAGTTTGAAAGGCGAGGATGACGTCACGGAAATGGATGGTTGGCTAGGGGTCGCAAAGGCAGCACCAGACATGTCCTCTTCGTCGTGCTCTCGTCTTGCACCATGGGATCCAGGGCCCGCTCTCCACGAAAAGGATCCGCTTGCTTCGTGACAGCATGCTCGCAGCGATGGCGAGTGCGAGGCGCTGGCCCGGGAGTGGCGCCGCCACGTCCACCCGCGCGCCAAGGAGTTTTTCCTCCAAGAGGATCGGCCACGCGCAAAGAGGGGCAGGGAGAGGGGGGAAGACTTCTTAGAGCAAGGGCTCCCGCGAGGGCGCGAAGTTATTCGCGGTTCGCGCTTCGCGGTCCTCGTTCCTTCTCCCCCTCCTCCTCGTCCTCCTTTTCTCCCTTTGGGGGGGCGGCGCGAGAGCGCGAAGTTATTCGCGCTTCGCGCTTCGCGGAGCGCGAAGCGCGAAGTTGGGAGCCCTTGTAGAGGCACCCCTGCTTCTTGGAAGGCGCGAGCCCTTTCGGTAGGTGTAAGGCGCGCGCCTTCTGGGAAGCAGCCTCCCAAGAAGTCTTTCCCCCTCTCCCTGACCCCCCCTCTGCGCGCCCCCCAGAGGAGGTACTGGTCGAGATCCTTCAGCGCGTCGCGAAGTCCACGCACGGGAACGGTGACCCGGTGCTCGGGCCCAGTGAGCGTTGTGTCCGTTGGAACGGGGAGCTGTCCTCGGATGGCCGCCACCCAGTGATGTCGGTGGTCAAGCCGGGAACCGATCGCCCTTCTTTGAGCTTCGTGAGCCGGGTTTTGGCATTCATGTTTGCAACTGAAGAGTCTTTCCGACAAGCTACGAAGCTTCCACCTTCTCCTCTCCGGATGTCTTGTGGCGACCAGCATTGCGTGCACATTGGGCATGTCTCACTTGCCATTGTGTAGATGCGGGCAGCTCGGCCTCGACTAGGCCTCCCATCGCGACGCAGAGAGTGCAATGCTCTTGGACTGCTTTGGATACGAGCACCAGCGCCGCAAGTATTTCCAAAGCGTCTCACGGTCTTGAATGAGAATGTTGATCTGTCAGTGAGCAAACGAAGAAAGCGGCAGGTGGCAGGGTGGAAAACCAGCTTGTTCTCATTCAAGCCCAAGAACGTCATGGCCGCGTTCTCGACGTCCGCAGCACTAATTTTGCAGTTGAGGTGTGAGCCGCCAACTCTTGGACAGTTTGTTTCGTACAGTTGCCCATGCTGCTTCTAGTTGTTGGGTAAGTTCGACTCCGCCTCGCCCTCTCCCCCTCCTGTCTCATGCCGTGTTGGATTTGTGCACTGGCCACTTGAGCCATAAAGTTTGTCACGCAGCATCGGGCCTTTCAGGCCGCTACATGTTACGTGTGTTTTGTATCACGATGCTTGTGGTATATGTTCTCTCCTCCCCCATCTTGCTTCCCCTCCTCCCCCCTCTTCCTCCTCTAGTGGAAGGTGCTGTTTTACTTTTGATGTGTGCCTGGGTTGTAAGCAGCCAATTGACGTGACAGCTGGTTTGGGCAACCGAGCTGTCTACGATCCCTCCTTGTCCTCCTCTTCGTGCGAGGTGAGCGTATCCCCCCTCCGCGCTGCGCTGATGCAAACAAAAAGTTGCTGGGGAAACTCGAGGCACCAGGTTGCGGTTGCCGCAGCGCACTGACAGCCAACAAAAACTACTTGTGTAGCAGTCTGGGTGAAACACACCTTCGAGGGAATCAGCCCCTTGCGAAAGGGTAATTATCGGGTGAAGCGGGCGGGTGGAACATCCCATGGTTGCACAGACCAGGCCAGGTGGAACATGCCTCTTGGAACAGGCCTGGTGGAGCAGGCCTGGGTGAAGCAGTCTACTCTCCGACATGGGAGCGGAAGGGGCCCAAATCGGCACTCCAGGCCAGGGTTTCGCGTGAGGCCGTGCGGTTCTGACAGGGCTCAAGTCGGGGGTTCCAGCGGACTCCTCGGGGGTTGCTCAGGGGAGTCCAGGTGGTTCCAGGGCGAGGGAGGGCGCGCGAGGGCACGCGGCCGCTCCGATGGCATGCGCCCTGCCGACGGTCGCCCCGTCCCCTTGTGTGGGGTTCTTGGCGGGGAGCAGCGGGGTGGCCACACTGGATGGTAGAATTATGTCGCGCATCGGGGCCCCCGATATTCCCGAATTTGTTAAAATGGTGTTGGTCTCTCGGGGGGGCATTCTCAGGAAGCGCCGTGGCCACCTCGGGCCGCCTGGTGGCGGTCTTGAGGCATCCTGGAACCATGTGGAAGGTGATACTTGTCTCCAGGAGAGCTCTGCGTCGCAGAAAGACCAACAAGAGCAGCTGTGTCTGACGCCACGCTGGTCGCAAGACGGCCCAAAGCTCCTCAGGCTCCAAGAAACCCCAATGCAGCCCCAAGAGAGTTCCCAAATGGGCCAAACTGGAGCCCTACAGAGCCTCAAGATCACCCCGAAAGAGCTTCGCGAGAGTTCAAAGAGATTCCCCCAAACCCTCAAATCCAAGCTCCGCCCCAGCAATAATCGTGCACTGTGCCTCGTCCTTCTCTCCACTGTTGGCCAGGGGCGGCCGTCACGCATGACCGCCAGCCACATCCAGTCCACAGGCGAGGGGGGAAGTGTGGCGACTTGGAGCAGGGGGTGAAGCCCTCCCCGAAGGGGCAGAAGGGAGCTGGAAGTTCAAATGCTACGCCCATGGGGCTGGTGGGAGTCTTCCCTTCCTCGACCTCCCCCACTTCCGGCTCCTGTCACTCGGAGCTTTCGACCCTATACCCGGGGCCAGTTTTTCGTCGCGGGTAGCTTTTATTGACCTGGATCCCGAAATCCGCACCCCGAGGTCGAAACCGCCGAAGATAATACTGTATTGCGAAGGCCTTACGGCCGATGCCGCCGACCTTGTAGGCAGCGACGACGAAGACAATGGAGGTAGAGGAGTCCAAGATGCCCTCAGATGGCTCGAAGACGGCGCCAGATGCCTGCAAGGTCGTCCGAAGACAGCTCAAGAGGCCTCCAGGGTTCGGGAACGGCTCCAGAGAGTGCCAAGATAGGCAAAGAGCACCCTCAAGTGGCCCGAGAGGGTTCCAAGACGGCGTCAAGCGAGGTCCAAAAGCGCCCGCAGAGGCTGTCAAGAGTGCCGCCAGAGGCTGCCAAGAGAGTCTAAAAATGGCAGAAGGCCTCCAAGGAGCCTTAAGATAGGCTGAAAGGGCCCGCAGACGGCCCTGGATGGCCAACGGAGCCCCAGGACGCAGGAGGAGGAGAGGCGGGGGGCTGCGTATCCGAGGGGGGACCCCCCCAGGAGTCGCCCCGGGACCCCGCCCGGGACCCCCCCCCCTTGGCGGGGAAGGGATCAAGGAAAGGGGCTTCCCTTCGACTGAAGGATGACGTTGTTCAATTTTTGTGTGGACTTGTGTAGGGAGCCCTCGGAAAGCAGAAGAGGCGACGACGCTGTGGGGAAGACGGAAAAGCTGCTCCCACACGCCGACAGGGTCGGCGGATTTTTCCTGGGGCGCCTACAGCCAGTTTTTTTTCCGCGGCGCCCAGGGGTTTGGGCCTTGGGCGTCAACGTCCCCCCCCTCCAGGTTTGCATTCGCGGCGCATGACAAGAAATGCCATATGTTTGTCAAGGTGGGCTTGGTTTCTTTGGTTTGCGATCTGCGTGGAGACGTTCAACAGTCGTGTAGAAGCCGCCCCAAGGGCACGCTGGATTCCTTGGGCGCTGGCATGTTTCCATGCGCGTTCCCGAAAGCTCTAGAAGTTTCCCGAAGCTTTCAGACATCAAAGGAGCCTCGCTTGGGTTTCTTAACTGCGAAATGAATTGCGCAAGCGGCTTCTTGCGCGTCTAAACGTCTGGGAATTGGAAATGAACCTATCCTGTGCCTTGCAGGTTGTCCTGGTTTCTTTGCGAGGAGAATTCGCGGTCCACCTGTCTGTGCAAGGGCCGAAGTTCGAGAGTTTCATCGTTTTATCTCGTGCCCTCACGGCTGCTGCCCTGTTGTGTGAATAACATGTTTCTGCACTGCTCGCACTCAGACGCAGCAGGCCTGAGCACCTGGCCTTGCGAACGGAAGCAGGAGGAGGAGTGCGTCATTGGATTTGGGCTTCCCAAATGGGGCCAGAGCAGACGGGGCCGGATGGTCGCGCCACATCGCCGATGCATCAGCGATAGGGCGCGGTCTGGAGCCCGCGCCTCTCCACCCCGTCGTCGCCAGTGCATCGCCGATGCACCGGCGGTGCGGCTCAATCCTCCGACCCGATCTGCTCCAGCTCCACTCGGGAGGCTTCCATCTGCCCCCCCCCTGCTGTGCATCCCCCCCATGCCGCCGCGAAATTCGCCCGAGCTCTGGGCTCTGCCTCCCGGCCCCCTCGATGCGCATGAATCGCTCCAGGGCGTTCCTGAACAATCCGCGGCGCCCGAATCACCTCACCATGAAGCAGGCGGGTCCTGAGGGAAACGACTTCTGAGGTTGGTCGCCCTGTTCGACCTTTGGGCCCCGCCCCCAGCCACAAGACTAGCAACAGAAAGATCCAGAGTGAAGGATTAGTCCTGTGGGAAGGCCCCAGGGGTCCAGGATCCGTTTCCCTCAGAACCCAATTCCGACCAATCTCCATCCGAATTTGTCCTCATCTTGCCTAGTCTTGTGCCCCCTGCCCCCCCACGCCCGCCCAGGCCCAGGGATAGGAAGTAGGGAAAGGGGTCAAGTTACCCAAGCCACAAGCCGCGTCGTACATGAGTTTTGTTGGGCCTCCTCGGAAGCGGAGTGCCAAGAATGCAGTGAGAAGGGTGGATCCCGAAGCGAAGCTCCAGTTCACACATCGTTTTTCCTTGAGGCCGCGTGCCAGACAGAATCCGGCACCAGTGCACTCTGCTTCGTGTTTTGACACGGATTGTGTCGCCGAGCGCATTCCATTACTCGCAAAGTGCCTACTCGCAAACGTCCGAAAAAACACCCGTCTGCTTTGATCTAATGTATCTTAGATCCCTCGAGGGGGATCCAGGCCATTTGCGAGTAGTGATTTTGCGAGTAGTGGAACGCGCTCGTCTAACAGAGCGAACAGCGTGGGGGCACGACCGCCGTCTTATATCAAAGACCCATGCAGACCGATCGCGGGGCGCCCGCGTACGGTCCAGATTGCTAAAGCCTTACGGCCGGTGCCGCCGACCCTGAAGACGACGACGACGAATGCGAGGAGGAGGAGGAGGAGGAGGAGGAGGAGGAGGAGGAGGAGGTCCTCCTCGTATTCGTCGACGAATACGAGGAGGAGAAGGACGACGACGAATACGAGGAGGAGGAGGAGGAGGAGGTCCCCCTCCACCTCAATCCCCCTCCTCAGGAGGAGGGGGATTAAGGTGGAAGGGAGCAGGAGAAGGCGAAGGATGTTCCCCGTGTGGGCCGACGGAGTCGTAGCAGAGACAGACAGGGAGCCTTGTGGCCTGCGGCCCTTCCCGCCACCGTGCTGGGTTTGTGGTTGAAAGGTCTCTTGGATGTGTCGGGCCTGTTCAGGCCTCTGTTGGGCCTCTTGGGGGTCTCTTGGGGGCCTCTTCGGGCCCCTTGAGGGGCTCTTGGGGCCTTCGGGGGCTTCTTGGGTGGGGCGGGAAGCTCGAAATGTCGGTTCGTGGTCTTCTTCTTGAGCCTGCTTGGGGCCCTCTTGGCGTGTCTTGGCGCTTTCGGGGGCTCTGGGACGCCCAGGGGCGGATGCGTATCTGACACCCCCCCCCCCAGGACCCCTCCCCCCTTCGGCGGGGAAGCGATCAAAGGGAAGGGGCTCCCCCTCGACTTGAGTACGACGTTGCTACGGTTTTCTCTCGCTGGCAGGCGTCAAGTGCAGGGTGCAGGGGAAGGGGACGACGGAGACGCAAGGAACGCCGACAGGGGGTCCACACGCCGACAGGGTCGGCGGATTTTGGCGCACGGTGTGCAGCGCAGTGTGTTCTGACAGGGATGATGGGCTTGCAAAGAGCGGACAATGTGAGGGCACCCCCGCCGTCCTGGTCCTTGTCCAATGCAGAGTGCTCACGGGGCGCCTGCGCACGGACCAGATGTTGCCGCAAAGCGCAGTGGTGTTCCCAGCCCTCTTGCGTTGGGTTCTCGTTTTGAATACGGCGTTGCGGTCGCAGCCTCCTCCCGCCTCTCTCCGCCTCTCCCCCCCCTCTTACCTGCCATCTGCTAGTCTGCCCCCTATCTGTTTTTTGCCCTGCCTCCCACTTGCCTGCCACCCTGCCTCCTCGCCATCGTTGGAGGGCTGCTGGGGGGTCCAGCGGAGTGACGAGCTAGGGAAATTCAGATTAGACGTCGCCATCTTCGGGGGGCTGCGAAGTTCGAAACTGTCGCCACGTTCGAGGGCTGCTGGGGGGCCCAGCGGAGTGAGGCCCGCCGCAGTTTCAGACTGGACGTCGCCATCCCTGGGGGGCTGCGAATTGCGAATATGTCGCCACGTTGAGGGGCTGCTGTGGGGCCCAGCGGAGTGACACCCCACGCAGATTCAGATTAGACCTCGCCGTCTCTAGGGGGGCTGCGAATTGCGAAATTGTCGCTACTCTCGGGGGCTGCTATAGGGTCCAGCGGAGTGACACACCGCCGCAGACTCAGATTAGACGTCGCCATCTCTGGGGCGTCGCGAACTGCGAAACTGTCGTCACGGCCGAGGGCTTCTGGGGGTTCCAGCTGAGTGACGGCCCGCCGCAGTTTCAGATTAGGCGACGCAATTCTTTGGGGGCTGCGAACTGCGAAATTATCGCCACGCTCCAGGACTGCTGGGGGTACCAGCGGAGTGACGCCTCGCCACAGACTCAGATTAGACCTCGCCATCCCTATGGGGGCTGCGAATTGCGAACCTGTCACTTTCGAGGGTTGCCGGAGGGCCAGCGGAGTGGCGCCCAGCTGCAGACTAAGATTAGACCCTCCATATTTGGGGGGCTGAGATCTGCGAAACTGTCACAATTTTCGAGGGCGGGCCAGCATAGTGACGCATTACAGCAGACTCAGATTAGAACGCGCCTTCACTGGGAGGTCGCGAACTGCGTAACGGTCGCCACTTCGGGGACTGGGCGGGCCAGCGAAGTAACGCCTGACCGCAGATTCAGGTTCGAACTCGCTTTCCCTGGGGGGGCGCGAGCTGCGTAATGGTCGCCTCTTTCCAGGGTTGCTGGAAGCCCAGCGGAGTGACGCCTGAGCGCAGATTACACCTCGCCATTCCTGAGGTTTCGAATTGCGGAATTGTCGCCACGTTCGAGGGCTGCTGGGGGGTTCAACGGAGTGACGCCGCAGACTCAGACTAGAACTCGCCTTTTCTGGGGGTCGCGAACTGTGTAACGGTTGCCATTTTCGGTGACTGTTGGGCGGGCCAGCGAAGTGACGCCTTGCTGCCGATTCCGATTAGAACTCGCCTTCCCTGGGGGGTCGCGAGCTGCGGAACGGTCGCCACTTCGGGGGTTGTTGGGGGTCCAGCGAGTGACGCTTTTGTGCAGACTCAGACTAGACCTCGCCATCCTTGGGGGTTTGCGAATTGCGGAACTTTCGCAACTTTCCAGAGCTGCTGGGCGGGCCAGCGAAGTGGCGCCTCACCGCAGACTCAGATTAGAGTTCGCCTTCCTTGGGGGGTCGCGAACTGCGCAACGGTCGCCGCATTAGGGGGCTGCCGGGGGTCCAGCGGAGTGACGCCTTTGCACAGACTCATATTAAAAGTCGCCATCCTTGGGGGGCTGCGAACCGCAGAACGGTCGCTCTCCACTTCCCAGGGGCTGTTTGGAGGCCCTGCGGAGTGACGCCTTAACGCAGACTCAGATTACACCTCGCCACTCCTGGGGTTTCTAATTGCGAAATTGTCGCCACGTTCGAGGGCTGCTGGGAGGTTCAACGGAATGACGCCGCAGACTCAGATTAGAACTCGCCTTACATGGATGGTCGCGAGATGCGTAACGGTCGTCACTTTCGGGGTTGCTGGGGGTCCAGCGGGGTGACGTTTCAGCGCAGACTCAGATTAGAGTTCGCTATCCCTGGGGCGTTGCGAATTGCGAAACTGTCACCACCACGTTCGAGGGGGGGTCGGGGGTCCAGCGGAAAGACCTCTTTCCGCTGACTCAGATTCGTATTGATTTTGTCCCGCAGGCCGCACGAAGACCTGGCGGCGCGCCTGCGGTCGTTTAGCCTTCGCACGGCGAAGTGCAGGAAGGAAACGGGGAACCTGGCGGGCGAGCTCGGCCTGATCAGTTTCTTGCAGTGGGTGTGTGTATATATATATATATATGAACAGTTGGTCCTTTGAATCGCCATAGCGACATGGCGCTGGCCGCGCTGCTTGTCCAGCGTTACACTGGAAAGCGATCGCCGCCAGTGGAACGGCGGGAGTGGGAACTTTGGATGCCCAGTTTGATTCCGCAGCTGTGAGGCTCGAGCCACAGGGTTGTGCCTGTGGGCCGGGTCCGGCCGAAACCACGCTCGCGCAAGGGAGGGAGGGGCCACGCGGCGATGGGGCCCTGGGGGCTCGTGGCGCACGCTGCCGCGAGCCTGTTCGGCGGGGGGCATACGAGCCTGGCCAACAGATGGTGACCGTTCGGCCAAAGGTTGACTGGTGCGGGTTCCGCGCTTTCGGCGGCCAAGACAGCGATGCGGGTACTTGGGCCTTCCCCAAGCACCGCGGTGGCCCCCAGCCCTACCTTGTAAGGGCGAGGGACACCAAAGGCCGAGAAAAAAAACGCCAACCGCGAAGCCGAGCAAAGGGTTTGGAAACGAGCAGATGCCCCCTCCGGCGCCCACTGCCGGAAAGGGGAGTCGCCTGTGCACCCCGACGGCTATTACGACGACTACAACCACGGCTTCGACTATGGGACGCGCCGCGGATGGGGAGGGAGACCTCGTGGGAGCAAGCCCCGAGCCTACGGCGCTGGATGAGCCCAGGGGCTCGAGCAGCGAGGGTTGGCGCTCCCATTTGCCGACCATGCCGAATTGGTGGTGTGAGGAGGTCGGAACGCCGACGCTTGGCGCACCGCCCCGGGCCGGGCCTGGTGAGCCCGCCCCGGAGGGGCCGAGAGGATTCATTGCCTGGGCTTCCGAGGTCAGCGGGCCAGGGATTTGGCTGAGCACCCCGGAGCGCGTGGGCACGCTCAGGCAGAGTGGGGGGGTGGATCGGTGCGTCGGTGGACAGCCTGGGCGTGCTCTTTTTTGGGCTACTAGTGGGGCACAGCCGCGCTGTGCATGATGATGGCCCTGTTCACGTTCCTGCTGGGTACTGCCGCCTACTGCATCAACGCGCTTATGGTGGCGTTGGCCCTGATCTACGTTGGGATAGCATGGGCGCTGGGACAGCTAACGACGCGTTCCCGTTGACGGCCCGCGGGTCCGGAGGCGGCCTTCCCACCATCACCCCGACTACAGCGGGGCGGTTCCGCGGCCCTGGAATGGGCGGGGACGCCGACAACAAGGGGGTGCGCGGTCGGGGAGTCAACCGAGCCCCGAACCACCTGCTGCTGCGCAAGCGCGAACAGGCGTGCAACTTCAGCGCGGCCGCAGGGCCGGGGGGCGCTCTATCGCAACCCCGCCTTGGCCGTCGCGGGCCGACGGTGCATGTCGACCAGGTGCTGGGGCGTACGAGTCGCTCGCGGAGGGCCAACCTACCCTGGGGTGCAGCAGGTGCATTTCAATGAGCTCATACATGCAAGCTCATTGTATACGCTCATATATTCTTATGAGCGCATTTAATGCGCTCACGATTTTACATGACAGCGCAATGCACGCGGTAACCGTTCGGGACAACATGATTGATATGCATGCGCGCTGCGCGACCATGGCTGTTGAAAGCGACGCGGCCGCCGCCCCATCGGCGTAATATTCTCGAACAGCGACAAGCGTCGCGCGAACCTTAGCGCGGCGAGGGCCCACGGGCCCTCGCTTCGCGAAGAGGCATCTCGAGCCCAAAACGGAGAGGCGTTCGAGCCAACATGGCAACAGAGGGCGGGGCAGCGAGGAGGAGGACGAGGGGAAGGAGGAGAATGAGAAGGAGAAGGAGGAGGAGGAGGGGCAGAAACAGCAGCAGGCACGAGCGGGCAGGCAGCAGGCAAGCGGGCAGGCGCGCAGGGAGGCAACAGGAGGAGGCAGGCGGGCAGGCAGGCAAGCAGGCAAGCAAGCAAGCAAGGAGGCGCAAGGAGGCGCAAGCAGGCAAGCATTCAGGCGCGCGCGCCCAGACACACGCACGCAGGCACATGTTAAATGCACGCCCCTCGCACGATTCGCGCCCCATTGGGAACTGGGCCGCAGTTGGAAGACCCGCTGCCCCCCCGCCCCCCCATCGGGTCAGCGGATGCGTCGGTATCTTGGCCCAGTGTTTCAGGAAGCGGGATGTGACGCCCGTCCCCCGGCGTCCTCCCCCTCCTCCTCCCCCCCCTTCCCGCGTGTAGCCATACTGGCTTTGTCCAGTTGAGGCAGCGGCGGCCCCGCCTTGCAGGCTTCCGAGCACCTCGCGGCTCCGTGGAGATCGACGCCTCCGAACCCCGGCTTTGCGGGCACGGTCGAGGAGTTGTGCGACCGCCTCAGCCCGCGCGCTCAGTCCTCGGCGCGGCCGTCGCACCCATCGCACGGCGCGAGCAAGGAACGCGCGAGGAAGAACCGCGCGACCATATTGGATCACATCAAGTTGCAGCCCAATTCATCGCTCCAGAAACTGAAGACGAAGAGCGCCATGGAGATGGTCCCCGAGTAATGTCGCACGTCGTGGCCGACGAACTTGGATCCCAAACACGACGAGCAGCGGGTGAAAGTGCACGCGCAGAGGCTGCGGCTGACGTGCCCGCACGCCCAGTGAGCCCTCCGCAACGACAATCAGTGGGTCGACGAGGCCTTGGCGCAATCCGCGCCGCGGGCCTTCCCCGAGAGCGCGCGCCTGCCCGACCGCGGCGGCGTCGACGAGGAGATCGGCGGCGCTTGGGAAGAGGGCGAGGATGACTGGCCAGAAGACGAGGAGCTGCAGGCAGCGGCAGGTAGCGTTCAGGCCGAGGGCGAGAGCGCCCAAAAGGTCAAGGACGAGAGCGCCCAGGTCGAGGGCGAGAGCGCCCAGAAGGTCGAGGTCGAGAGCGCCCAGAAGGTCGAGGGCGAGAGCATCCAGAAGGCCGAGGGCGAGAGCGCCTAGAAGGTCGAGGACGAGAGCGCTCAGAAGGTCGAGGGCGAGGGCGCTCAGAAGGTCGAGGACGAGAGAGCTCAGGATGACGAGGGCGAGAGCGCCCAGAAAGTGCACGAGGGCGCCCGGAAGGCGAACGAGAGCGCCCAGAGCCCGTTCGTCTACGGCTACGACCCCGCGGCGCGAGCGCGCCGACCAGAGCGGTCAGAAGGACTGGACCCATCACAAACGCAGATGACACTTCCCCCGCCCTTCTTCGCACGAGGCAGGGCGGGGGGGAGGGGAAGGGGAATGGGGGGAAGGAGGGGGGGGGGGGGGTGGGGGGGGGGGGGGAGATGTGATGATGATGATGTCGATGCTGCTGATGATGATGCCGACGCCGACGACGATGACGAGGAGGAGGGGGAGGAGGAGGGGGGCGACGAAGGGGGCGAGGAGGGGGGCGAGAACGAGGGGGGGGGGGGATGAGGACTGACGAGGAAGATGAGGGGGAGGAAGACGAAGATGAAGAGGAGGAGGAAGAGGGCGAGGAAGAGGAGGAGAACGGCGAGGACGGGGAGGAGGAGGAGAAGGGGGAGGAGGAGGGAGAGTAGGAGGAGAAGGAGCTTGGATGAGACTGCTTGACTCACCCGAGGCGATTCGCTCGGGCGCTTCCGGCGTCGCCCCCCCGCCCCCCAGCAGGAGTGGGTCTCGTTGTTCAAGCGGGCCGGCAGCAAGCCAACCGACTACACGTGCGCGAAGTTCGGGGATGACGAGCGGATGCGCAGGGGCGCGCTGGTCACCGAATTCCGAGAGAGGGCGAAGCTGGAGCTGGGCTCCAAGCAGAGCGGCGCGCTATACAAGATGGCGGTGGGCGGGGTGGATCGCGCGATCGCGAAGACGGCGAAGCAGATCGCGGGCCCAATCTTGCCGGCCTTTCGGTCGACCCTTCGCGCGAGGCTGGCAAGGGGCAGATCCTCGAGCTGAGAGCGAAGGACGCGTGCGAGAGCATGGCCGACGGCATCGCCCCCCTGGCGCCGGTCGTGGATCGCATCGCGCATGGGGAGATCGACGACAACAAGAACGCGCGCCCCGCCGCGATGAGGCAAGCGATGAAGAGCCAGGGCATCAAGACCACGACGGAGAGGAAGACTGCGCCCCATACGGAGGAGAAGCCGACGAAGGCGAAGAAAGGTAGCTCGGCCAGTGCGTCGAAGGCGGAAGCTGGCAATAATGAGCAGAACGACGAGTGGGGCGACGACTGCTTGGGGAGCCAGAAGTGATGGGGGGACCAGCCCGACAAGCTGGGCGACGAGGCCTGGAACTGGGAGAGCTGGTGAAACTGGGGCGACTGGGAGACCTGGGGCGAGCAGCCCGACAAGCCCAGCGAGAAGAAGACGAACAGCGAGAACGAACATGATACGCCGAAGCTCAAGAGGCTGAAGGGCACGGCCGATTTGACCTCCACAGAGAAAAAGCCCGAGCAGAAGCCCGCGGAGCCGAAGCCCGAAAAGGCAGAGGATCAGGCGCCCGAGGAGCAGAAGGCCGAGGCGCGGAAGCCCAAGAAGAAGCGCAAGCCCGCTTAGCTCAAGCCCGAGAAGGCCGAGGAGCCAGAGCCCGTCGCGGAGCAGAAGGCCGATGGGGCGGAAGCCCAATAAGAAGATGCGCAAGTCTACGGAGCCGAAGCCCGAGCAGGCCGAGTCGAGGGGCAGAAGGCCAAGCCCGCGGAGCCAGCGCCCGAGCAGGCCGAGGAGCAGGAGGCCGAGGAGCCGAAGCCCGATCAGGCTAAGGACGAGGCGGCCTCTTCCTTCTCATCCCCCTTCACCTCCCCATCCGCCTCATCCTCCTCGTTCTCCTCATCATCATCCTTATTATGCTTATCCTCCTCGCCCCCCCCTCGCCCCCCCCCCCCCCCCTCTCGCCTTCCCCTCCCCCTGCCCCCCCCCCCCCCCCCCTTCCCCCCCCCTTCCTCGCCCCCCGCACCCCCCCCTTCCCCCCTCCTCCTGACCATGCCCCTCTGAATGCCGAGGCTTCCCACGACGACTTGGGCTTCCAGAGTTCGTTTAGCCAGGACAGGGACTCGAACAGCGAGGTCGAGACGATCTCCGACACTCTCTGAGCTCGGGACATTCGCACTGCCATCAGAGTAGGGATCGCCGCGCAGCGAACCAGTGGATCACTAACAGTCAAGGCTTCTGCTGTTCCTCATTCTGGCCCTGCTTATCCAGCCCGATGCTAGAATTGCCGCTGCTTCTATTGCTGCCCCTTTGTTCGTCTCCTCTTCCTAACCCGGCTCCTTCCAACCCATTCCCCCCTCCTCCTCCTACTCCTCATCCTCCCTCCTCCCCCCGCCCCCCTCCTCCTCCTCATCCTCCTCCCCCTCTCCTCCCCTCCTCATCCCCCCACTCCTCCCCCCTTCCATTGCCCCTCCTCCCCTCATACCTCGTTCTCCCACTGTTCCATCTTCACCCTATTCTTTCCTCCTTCCTCCCCCCCCCCCCCCCGCGCTCCCCCTCTCCTCCCCCCCCCCCCCCTCTCTCCCCCGCCCTCCCCCCTCTGCCCCTCCCCGCACCCCCCCCCCCTTCCCCCCCTTCCTCACCCCCTCCCCCTCCTCATCCTCCCTCCACGGCCTCCTCCACCGTCTTCCCCCTTCTCCTCCTCCTCCTTCCCTCCCCCTCCTGGCCTCGTTTTCCTGTTATCATGCCCATCCTCTTCCTGCCTGGCCTTCTCCCCCCCCCCTCCTCCTCCTCCTCGCCCTCCCCCCCATCCCCCTCCTCATCTTCAGCAGCTTCGTCATCGACGCCATCATCATCACATCGTCATCATATCATCATCACCATCTCAATCATCCGTCGTCCAGATACCCCATCATCCTCCTCATCTTCATCCATCCTATCATCATCCCCACCACCATCACCATCATCAGCAGCAGCAGCATCATCATCAGATTCCTCCTCCTCGTCCTCTTCCTCCTCCTCTTCCTCCTCCTCCTCACCCTTCCTCCTCCTCCTCGTTCTCCTCCTCCCTGCCTCATCCTCTTCCTCCTCCTCCTTCCTGGCCCCTCCACATCCCCCCCCTTGCCCCGCCCGCCCCCCCTGCCCCCCCCCTCCCCCAGCCGCGCCGCCCTCGCCGTAGTAGTACGCGCCCCCCCCCCCCCCCCCCCCACACACACCACACAACACACACGCACACACACACACCACACACACACACACCACACACACACCCGCACACGCACCCACACACACACACACACACACGCACACACGCACACACACACACACACAAACCACACAAACACACACACCGCACACACACACACTACAACACGCACTGCACACGCTCAGGAACAACACACACCCCCTTCTCCTCAATCTCCTTTCCTCCCAGGACGGCGGCCCCGCGATCGGCGACCTCAGCTTCGACGATATAAACCCGCCCATGGCCGCGAGCGCGCGCCAGGAAGAATGCCCCCCCCCCCCCCACGCACACATACACACCACACACAACACAACACACACACACACCGCACGCACACGCACACACACACACACACACACACCACCCACCACACACACACACACACTCACGCGCGGGCGCGCGCACGCACGCACGCACGCACGCACGCGCGCGCGCACGCACGCACGCACGCACGCACGCACAGACACGCACGCACGCACGCACACACACGCACGCACGCACGCACGCAGGCACGCACGCACGCACGCACACACACACACACACACACACACACACACACACGCACACGCACTACAACGCAATGCAATTCAGCGCAGAGCCCATACTGCATCGCGAGCAATGCGCATTGTTGTTGCGACGTTCCCTACAGCTCAAAGCAATGCGACATCAAAAAAACTATGCAACGTACCTGTTCTGATGGCAGGACGTTGTGAGGACGCTGCGTTTCGACGATTCGCGTCGGCGGTTTTATTCGGTGAAGTTTGAATTGTCTGACGAATCGTTTAAGGGACCATGGGCCTGAGGTGCGGTGCGCGGGGGTACCCTCAAGTGTTCTTTGGGCGGTGTTCGTGGTGTGCCTTTTGGGGGCGTGTCAGGTTTCTTTGGGGGTGTGCGTGTGTGTGTGTGTGCGTGTGTGCGTGTGTGTGCGTGCGTGCGTGCGTGCGTGCGTGCGTGCGTGTGTGTGTGTGTGCGTGCGTGCGTGCGTGCGTGCGTGCGTGCGTGTGTGTGGTGTGGCGTGGTGCGGTGTGGTGTGGTGTGGTGTGGTGTGGTGTGGTGTGTGTGTGTGCGCGTGCGTGCGTGCGCGCGCGCGCGCGCGCGTGCGAGCGCGCGCGCGCGCGCGCGGGGGGGGGGGGCGTTCGGGAATGTGACCTTAGAAGCGCCCTTGAGCTTCATGACTGTCTCCGGACCTTTTTCGGGAGGGGTTCGTCGCAGTCTTCTCAGGGGGTATTTCCCCGTATCCTAAGATGGGGTTCTTGTTATTACTTGGACGCCTCCTACTCCTTCTCCTTCCTCCTCCTCTTTTTCCCCATATCCTAAGATGGGGTTATTGTTATTACTTGGGCGCCTCCTACTCCTTCTCCTTCCTCC
Organism: Prorocentrum cordatum; assembly: GCA_963575745.1. Lineage (NCBI taxonomy): Eukaryota > Dinophyceae > Prorocentrales > Prorocentraceae > Prorocentrum > Prorocentrum cordatum. Next base: position 120,870 of record CAUYUJ010019238.1, on the reverse strand, counting down.
TCGTCTTTTCTCTTCCCCTCCTGTCGGACATACTCAGACTTGCTCGTACACAGACTTACTCATACTCAGACTCACTCATACTCAGACCTACTCATACTCAGACTTACTCACACTCAGACATACTCATATACAGACGTACCCATACACAGACTTACTCATACACAGTATTAGTCATACCCTGACGTACACATACACAGACTTACTCATACACAGACTTACTCATACTCAGCACCCCTAAGGGGAGCCGCCAGGGGTGGTTGCACGGGCTCGTTCGCGGCCATTTTGTGGGGATGTCTCATGCGGTTTGCCTGTTTCTGCGCCCAATATCCTTCGCTTTCGGAGCAGATTTGGAGGATGTCTCGAGCGAGGCGCTCATTTCAGCACCCCTAAGGGGAGCCGCCAGGGGTGGTTGCACGGGCTCGTTCGCTGCCATTTTGTGGGGATGTCTCAGGCGGTTTGCCTGTTTCTGCGCCCAACATCCTTCGCTTTCGGAGCAGATTTGGAGGATGTCTCGAGCGAGGCGCTCATTTCAGCACCCCTAAGGGGAGCCGCCAGGGGTGGTTGCACGGGCTCGTTCGCGGCCATTTTGTGGGGATGTCTCAGGCGGTTTGCCTGTTTCTGTGCCCAACATCCTTCGCTTTCGGAGCAGATTTGGAGGATGTCTCGAGCGAGGCGCTCATTTCAGCACCCCAAAGGGGAGCCGCCAGGGGTGGTTGCACGGGCTCGTTCGCGGCCATTTTGTGGGGATGTCTCAGGCGGTTTGCCTGTTTCTGTGCCCAGCATCCTTCGCTTTCGGAGCAGATTTGGAGGATGTCTCGAGCGAGGCGGTCATTTCAGCACCCCTAAGGGGAGCCGCCAGGAGTGGTTGCACGGGCTCGTTCGCGACCATTTTGTGGGGATGTCTCAGGCGGTTTGCCTGTTTCTGTGCCCAACATCCTTCGCTTTCGGAGCAGATTTGGAGGATGTCTCGAGCGAGGCGGTCGCGCGGAGCGAAGCGCGGGAAGCGCTGCCGCAAGCCCTCGCAGGCAGCCCCGGAACCGGCGCCAGCGCAGCCAGCAGGGGCATCCGAGGAGTCCCCCGCCGAGGAGCTTGCAGACACAGGCGCGGAAGCTGCAGGCGCAGGCGCGATCGCAGGCGAGGGGGTCGCTGCAGGCGTGGCGCCTGCTTCTGACGCTGCCCAGGGCGCGGTGGACCTCGCGCAGATCTCCGACCTGCTCATGCCTTTCCAGAGCGCCTGGGACCAGAACGCCGCCAAGCTCGAAATCAACTCGATACTCCGACCAGATCGCTAAGACCTTCGGCGATGGCGAGACGATCCTTTGCGAGCAGGAGGATCCCACCGCGCCTCCTCCGAGCGAATGCGAGTCGCTCTTGAAGTCAGCCGTCTCCTCGGGCCCCCCCGGCACCGACGCGTCGCCCGAGCTCGGCGAGCTCTAGAACGACGCCAAGAAGAAGAGCCCAGGGCTCGCTGCGCCCTATGCGGCCGTCGGCAAACAATACGCAGCCCAGAAGAAATTCCGCTCGCAGTGGGCAGAGGCCACAGCGAACGCAATGAAACAGGAGGATCGCCAAGCGCACTCAGACGTTGAGCGGGCGGGCCAGAGGCGTCCACCGCACTTCCGGCCAGATCTGGAACGACGAGGGGAAGGACTCCGCGGGGTTCCAGGTCGCGATGAAAGTCCTGGAGACTTATTTCATTTTCCACAGCAAGGGGAGTTCCTTCTACGGCAGGCCGCGGCCGCGCCTGAACAAGCAGAAGAAGTGCCCCGAGTTCTTGGTGACCGAGGAGATCGCGGAGGTGAAGGACAAGCAGGAGTTCGGCTACAAGGAAGCCCCGAAGGACCGCGAGGCCGCGAGGCCCGCTGCGGCCCCGCCGCCCCCCGCAAGCTCCGCTGCAGCTGACCCCAGTCAGTGGCGCGCCGCCCCCAGTGGAAGCGATTGACGCGCGAGAAGGCGACGCCGACCTCGACGACGCAGCTGCGGCATCATCAGCCATTAAGAAGAAGGACAAGAAGCCGCTCACGCCCGAGCAGAAGGCGGCCCTCAAGACGTCGATGGCCGACGTGTCGAAGCTGGCGGCGACGAATAAGACCATTGCGTTGGCGCGCCAGGAGCGCGTCGACCGTCGGGCGGTCATTGCGACGAGAGCCGAGTGGGAATACATGAACAACGAGTCGTTCCTCAAGCCAATGCGAACGGCGAGGGGCGCCACCGACAGATTCATGGGAGGGCTCGACGTTCTGGGGGCGAACTGACGGTCCAGGACAACTTCCTGGGCTTCGCCAGATTCAACTTCAAGCCGAGCCAGATCAGGAGCGAGCTGACTTAAAACTATAAAAAAACGAACTCGAGAACATGCGCGCCAAATTGCAGACGAAGACGGCAAACCTCCGGAGGACGCACGCCGCCAGGAAGCTTGCGCAATCCAAAGCTTCGCAGAGAGGTGAAACCGTGGCCACGCTCTGATCATTCTCTGGGCAGCCAGTGCGACGCATGTCTATAGAGCATCTTCGAGTGGTGAAGAGTGTTAGGCATCCTTGGGGGCGTGCTGGCAATGCTTCGACCATGGATGGTCAGCGCTGCGCTGGCAAAGCTCGAGGTGACGCCGCCATGACCTTCCCAGGTATCTCTGGGGGTTCCTTGAGTCTGATATTCTTGGAGCAACACAACTCCGTTAGTTTAAAACTCTGCTGAAACCCGTTAATTTTTAGAGTTAACGAGTTTTGACGATCGTTATGTTTGAAGAGTGTTTCACCGAAGCGCAACGTTTAAAAACTCGTTAAACTCGAGCTGTCAGTTTAAAACTCGATAAAACCCTGGCTGGAGTTTGAGCTCAGTGGCAAGACAACATCATGACGAGCTCGAGAGTGAGGACGGCGATGTTAACGATGATGGGAGCAGATGAACAGACGTATCGTTCTAGATCAGTTCTCATCCCTTGCTCACCCCTGGGGCGTCGCGTCACCTTGCCGCCAGCGGATTAGACGTTTCGCTCGAGCGGTAGCTGCAGTTTGAACGTCTCCTTATTGGAGAACTCGTGATTGAATTCTGCAGTGCGATACCGCTGTGGTAATGGGAGCTCCTGGCGTTCGCTTGCCGCGCGATCTCTCGACCTCGACTCCACTGACCCAGCCGTCGTTTCCAAGGGCGGCCTTGGGTCAGAATTTCGAAGCGGAACCGGCCGCGGCGTCGCGGTGGCGTCTTGCAGGCCCAATTGGGGCCAGAGGAACATTCAATTGCCCCAGGGGACCTCTGCCCTTCGAGGCCCGCCGGGCACCCCCCCACACACGCACGCACACACACACACACACACACACACACACACACACACGCGCACACACGCACACACACACACACACGCACGCATGCACACACACACACACACACACACACGCACGCACGCACGCACGCACGCACACACACACACACACACACACACGCGCGCGCACTCGCGCGCGCACGCACGCACGCACGCACGCACACGTAGTAACTTTCGCCAAAGGTTGGTGTGGGCCTGGGGAGGAGGGGGTTGCAATTTCAGCGCGGCAACTGGCCTTGCAGGGCGTAGGATGTCAGATGCGGTGCAAGCGCAACGGGACAAAGCCCGACGGGAGCTATACGTGTCGCATGCGCAATGCTCTCTTGCTGCCTGTCATTCGTACGTATGTTTCCTGCGATTTCCTTAGTCATTTTGTCAATCACATCTGTCCTAGTACTTCTGCTCCATTCCTCCCCGACCTCTTCTCCACAGGCCCTGGAAGTTCTCGCTTCGCTCTTTCCTCCTCTTCTCCTTCCTGTCCCCTCCTCCTCCTCCTCCTCCCTCTCCTCCTCCTCCTCCTCCTCCCTGCTCCTCCCTGCTCCTCCCTGCTCCTCCCTGCTCCTCCCTGCTCCTCCCTCCTCCTCTCTCCTCCTCCCTCCTCCTCC
>CAUYUJ010019238.1:0-116846 GCA_963575745.1 Prorocentrum cordatum | reverse complement strand
CCTCTCTGACCCCCCCTCTGAGCGGATTGCACGTTGATTCCCCTTGGTAGCGGATTACAACTTGATGCCTTTAGTCGGGCGGGCGGGCGGGGCATTAACGGCATTGATTGCTTGCTTGTGTGGTGGATTACCAATTGCTTCCCGTTGGTACCGGATTACGAGTAGATTCCAGTCGTGGCGGATTACAAGCTGATTCCTTTTGTCGGGCGGGCGGGCGGGACATTAAAGGCAGTGATTGCTTGTGTGGCGGATGGCAAACTGATTCTTATTGTGGCAGATTACACATTGATTCCTTTTGCCTGGCGGGCGGGCGGGGCACTGAAGGCAATAATTGCCTGTGTGGTGAATTGCAAATGGATTCCCTTTGGCAGCGGATTGCAACCTTATTCCTTTGGTCGGGCGGGCGGGCGGGACATTAAATGCATTGATTGCTTTCGTGGCGGATTACAAAGTGATTCCATTTGGCAGCGGATTGCAAGTTGATTACCATTATGGCGGATTACAAGCTGATTCCTTTTGTCGGGCGGGCGGGCGGGACATTAAAGGCATTGCTTGCTTGCGTGGCGGATTACACAGACTGAAGGCCCTAGGCTTCCCAAGGATAGGCCCTACTGGACACCCTAGGGTAGCCCTAGGATACCCATAGGGGTAGGCCCCAGAGGTGGCCCTAGGGTAGCCCTAGGGGTAGGCCCTAGGGTAGCCCTAGGGTAGCCCTAGGGGTAGGCCCTAGGGGTAGCCCTAGGGTAGCCCTAGGGGTAGGCCCTAGGGGTAGCCCTAGGGGTAGGCCCTAGGGTAGCCCTAGGGTAGCCCTAGGGGTAGGCCCTAGGGTAGCCCTAGGGTAGCCCTAGGGGTAGGCCCTAGGGGTAGCCCTAGGGTAGCCCTTCCTTGGGTGATCTATAAGTGTGGGGCGTCCTCGTGCAGATCTCCACGTACTTCCGCGACCGCCGCCATTTCTGTTCCAGGGGCTGGGAACAGGACGCGGGGACTTATTCGAAAAAGGAGATGGGCTGACGAGGAGAGGCAGGAGGAGGAGGAATAGGAGGAGGATGATCCAGGAGGAGGAGGTGGTGGCAGAGGAGGGGGGAGGAGGAGGAGGAGGAGGAGGAGGAGGAGGAGGAGAAGGAGGAGGAGGAGGAGGGAGTCGGAGGGAGGAGGAGGAGGAGGAGGAGGAGGAGGAGGGAGGAGAAGGAGGAAGGAGGGAGGGAGGGCCACCCACCCGGGAGGACGGATGACGTCGGAGGAGGGGCAGAGAGGTGTTTTGTTTTGAGAACCCGCCCGCAGGACATCATGAACGCACAGGCTGCCGCTGGAGTCAGAGCTGATGAGGGCAATACCGAACACTTTCGGAGAACGGGGGAAGCATTTCGGAGTGAAATCTTCTGGGGCTTCATCGAGCTAATCTATGTGTTCAGTATGCTGCTTCACAGACTAAATGTTTTTTTTGTACTCGCTGCTGGTGTCATCCTTACCAGCGTTGCAAGGATATGGGTTGCAAGTCTGAGATGATGAAATGCCCGATGAGGGGTCGGAGGGTTGCTGAGATCGCATCGGGAGCTTTGGAACGTTTCCTCACTGAGGTTTCTGACATGAGTTTCGCTAACCTCCTGTATTTGTTGCAATCGTTTTCCGCATCAGCAACGGCCAGGGTGTTGAGAAACTTCGAGACTGGCAAGAATTTCATCAAGGCTGAACTTCGCCTGCGTCTGATGAGCTACTACGAGTTGCCACTTCGTGCCATGGCCATCGGGCACCCGCAGGAGCGCAGCGCCAGAGCAGGCCTTCTTATTGCAATGGGCTTGTTCGATGTTCGAGGGCCAGGCGACCCGCCATGCCCGTGGGTGGCTGCTCTCTTCGAACGTGGGTGTGAGTTGCGGAGCCAGTGCATGAATATCATACATGGGCGTTCGTTTGACGATTTCCCTCGCATCAATGCAATACGAATGCGAGCATTTTTCAGTTCTAATATCGAGATTGGCATCGAGCGGGACCACGCCCAACTACATCGGCACATCGTCGGGCACAACCATGGCGAGGCCTACGCGAGCCTGGCTCTCCGCAAGGGGGAGATCGTGGAATACTTGGAGGCGGAACCGCAGCGAGCGCGGTCATTCGCATCCAAGCTCGGTTCGGTGTGCTCTGCTCGGGCTGCTTTGGAACAGCTGGGGCTTCACGGACACCCTCATGTATTGGCATCGGCGGCTGTCGCTGGCAACGCGTACGCTAAGCATTGCGTGGCGTGCCGCGTCATCTACAGGAGCGATCTCCAGACGCAGTTCGCTGAGCTCCCCGAGGTTTTCGAGGGCGACGGCAACGACGGTCCGCCAGGCGGCGGCGGTGGCGGAGATGGCGATCATGGAGGTGGAGCTGCGCTGCCTTCAGGCCCCGCGGCGCCGCCAGGGCCAGCTGCTTCTGGAGGCGGCCATCCTTCCAGCGGCAGCGCTGGCCCAGGCGGAGGCGGAGCGCCCAGCGGCGGCAGCGGCGCTGGCGGCGGCGCTGGCGGCGGCGCTGGCAGTGGGCGCGGCCGCGGCCGCGGCGGCCGTGGCGGCGGGAGGGCTCCGGCGGGGTCTTCGACGCCATCTGGCTCAGGTGGATTAGGAGGCGAGGCCAATTCGTTTCGTGTCTGTCAGGAGGGCGCGGGGGGTGGGGGTCAGTCCAAGTCGGGGGCAGTGAGCTTAGGGGTCCTGGGAAGCCGCTCCAGGGGATGAGCATCTGGATTCAACGATCAATGGATCGTCGATCCTCTGCCTTCCGATCTTCCGATCGGATCACGGTCGCCGTTCGGATCGGGGTCGTCGGTCGGGTCGGTCGGACCACCCCAACTACCATCCGCTCGGATCGGGCCGTGATCAGCTCAGGCGGCCCCCACCCCCCGCCGCCTTCTTGGCAGACGCGAAGCGACCCCAGGTTGTGGCGGCAACGGCGGCGGACCGCCTGGCCCTGGCAAGCCAATCAAGCCGCTCGTGATGATACCTGCGGACGAGACGGCCATTTCGGCCGATGCAGTGAGCCAGGCGATACTAGGGGCAACCGTCACGCACTTCTTGAGCAATGTTTCGCCTGGGCAGGTGTTCACGATCAAGCTCGCAGGAGAAGCAGCTCCTCGAAATCTAGACGATGTGCTTTTGCCGAAGGTTCCGCTGCCCAACGACATTGACCTGACCCAGCTCGACGACGTGACGGTGGACCTCAGCATGGTGAGAGATATGTTTGAGATTCCCAGCTGCGACATCGTTAGTCACGACGACGGCTTCATGATGGACGATGGCGGTCAACCTTCTGCCGCTGCTGCCACAGCGGACGATGACGGGTACTCTGACTTTGCTACGGGGCCATGCTACTTCGAAATCACTCGGAAGTTCCCTCGGAGAATACTTGGCAAGTCTGCAAAGAATCTCCTGTCAGATGGTGATGTTGTGATTCACACGTATCGTGCAGGGTCTTTGGGAAACGGCTCGGATTACATAACCAGCAGCGTTCATAAATCCAGTGGGAGTGTGATGTCGACACAGGAGTTCATCGATGCCGTGGATACTATTCAGCTGTGCAAGTTGGAAGACTCACCTTTGTACGTGCTTCGGTCATCGTCGTTGTCTTTGAAGGGTGTGTCCCAAGAGAGTGCGAGCACAGTGTTAGGACATATGATGCATTGTCTCGCGAAAGAAAGCTTGATGACTGAAGACCGCTACACGATCGAGAACAGCAACGCCGAGACGCTGGATGTTCTGGACAAGCTTTCCGATGCTGGCGTAGTGGCGAAGGCGGGATCCACCAACGACACGAGCAGTTGGATCATCACCTTCGTTGGCGAGGAGATGATTGAAACGTGCACTCGGATAAAAGGTACCACTCCTGCTATCAGTGCGAATTTGGAGAAAGCGATCAACCAGATGACGGTGTACGAACTCTTGTCTTACCTGTACTCGAAGGGGTGGTATGGCGAAGTGTGGCGCGACAAGGCTTCGCACCCAGACCCAGTGCAAGTGAGCAATGGGACTCCTACAGTTTGGTGGATACGGGATGGCAGCGTTTTCGTTGATAAGAACTATTTGCGGGTGTTGTGCCAACTTGAGAAGGTGTCAGAGGTTGAAGTGAAGCACTTGCAGCCGTCTGCGTATTACAAGAAACTGCTGAAGGGCGAGAACAACACAGTCCGCATCATTTCTGCGTCCGCGCTGGAGGTTGACACGCTTGATGCGGCCCGTGGCCGCAAGCGGAAGGCTGGCAATGATGCGATTTGCAAGACGAAGAAGGATCAACCTGTAGAGATTGCTGGGGGGACGGATTACAAATTTGTGCCTGGCGGGCGCTTGCACGAGAAGTCGTACTGGTGGGGGCCATCATTTATGTCTTTCAAGCCACCACATACCTGGGAGGCGCAGTGTGGGAGGTGCCGCAGTGGCCACTTTGACCCGCTGCATTCGAGAACGAACTGCAGGCAGTCAAGTTCGTTCAACTCCGAGGTCCAGAGCCAGAAGGTGCAGCGGTGGCTGAAGCACTGGCTGAACGAGTGCCCCAAGTTCAGGAGCAAAGAAGAACACCAAGCATTCAAGCCAAAGGACAAGGAGACGCCTAGCGCGGTCGACGTCGAGCTCAATAAACTACCAGACGAGTGGGCATCATATGAAGATCCTGAGGCGCTTCGAGGGCCGCCTAAGGAGGGAAAGGCCAAGGCTTTGGCGAAGGCGGCGGCGGGCAAGACAAAGGCTGCAGCTGCCAAGGGCTCGGCGGCCAAGGCCAAGGCCAAGGCCAAGGCCAAGGCCAAGACAGCGACGGCCGCGCTCGCGCCGTCCCAGGACGACAACAACTCTGATGACAAGACGAGCGGCTCCGACTCGTCAAGCGGAAGCTCATCGCATTCGAGCTCGAGCTCTGCATCCGATGGCAGCAGCAGCGACTGATTGCTGGGCGGTGGCTTCGTGCGGGATGTCATTTTACTATGAGGTGCGCGCTGTTGATGACACTGTTCGGACCTGATGAGTTGGATGGCGCGTTCTGTATTATGTACTGGTGATTGGATTGCCTGATGCTGCTACTATGTGCACGGCCTCCACAGGTACTTGAGCTTGAGCCAGTGCATCTTGGCGTGGTATTCCACGGGCGGTTCGCCTGCCCGTCGAGTCCTTAGTCGACGGGGTCATCAACTACGACAGGTTTACTATCGGGCACCACTCGCTTCCAGAGTGGCGAGTTGCGGAGATGCAGGCGCCCACTGGCGCGAGAAAGACATATCCTCCGCCTCCTCCTTCCTGCTGCTGCCTCCTCCTCCTCCTCCTCCTCCTCCTCCTCCCTCTTCTCCTTCCCTTCGGGGCTCGCTCGCTCCTGCATGCTGCCTCTTGCCTTCTGCGGTCTCCTCCCCTCGCCCTCGCCTATTCTTCCTTCTTCTGCTTCTCTCTTCCTGCTTGCTGCCTCCTGCTCAATGCATCCTGCCTGCGGCCTCCTCAACGAGCGGTCGGCTGCTTCTCGGAGCCATCTTGGGCATCTGGGGCGCTCTTGGAGTTCTCGTCTTGGGCCTCTTCTTTGAGCTCTCTTGGGGCAGTCTTGTGGCGACCCCCCATTGGCCCCCTTGCCCTTTTCCGACTTGGAGTTCTCTTCGGGGGCGTCGTGGGGTCTCCAACTTGGGCCCTCCTCAGAGGCCTCTTTTGGAACCCTCTTGGTCCTCTTGGGGCCGCAGACTTGGGTCTCAGCCCGATCTTGGAGCTCTCCGGGGGCGCTCTCTCATCTAGGAAAGCTCTTGGAGCCTTGCGCGGGTTGGTCTCCTATCTCCTTGCTGGGAGCCATCGGCAGCCATCTGAGGACCTCCCCAATGACTCTTTTGCAACCACACCAGAGAAGTTCAATTACTCCTGGGCGCTCTGGCTTTTGAGGGCTTAGGGCATAGCTAATCTGCCGTCAGCGCGTTTTTGGAAGCGCAGCTGATCTAATTTCAGCGCTTGGAAGCCGTTGGACCTCAAGAGGCCAATGAGGCCTCAAACTTTTGCGTTTTTCAATAAAAACACACATTTTTTCTGGAAAATGCAAAAATACAAAAAAAAACCTTAAAATTTACCAGATGGCGCAAAATTTTAAGATTTCTTGAAAAAACGCAAAAACGTGAAAACAAAATTAAAAAACACAAAAACTGGCTGATTTCTCTCCAAAACGACGAGAACCACTTCACAGGGCCTGATTTTGCCTCCACAAACCTCCGTGGACTTCCGTGGGAACTTCCGTGGGAACTTCCGTGGACTTCCGTGGACTTCCGTGGAGCGCGGAAGTTGGCCTCTTTTTGCAATTTTTGCGATTTTTGCGTGATTTCGTTGCGTTTGATTTTTTTTGTGTTTTTTTTTGTGTTTTTTTGCGTTTTCACCGAAAAACTTGCCATCCTGTGAATTTTAATGTTTTTTTTGTATTTTTGTGATTTTTGAGAAAAAATGACATTATTGCAATGTTTCAACGTTTCCTAGAAGTTTTTCAAGGTCTTCGAGGATCTTAGGTTTCTTGGGGCTCTTCCAATGCTATTTAGGCTTCAAAGGCTCATGTGAGCTCCTTGTTGGCTCGCGCAAGAGCCTCGAACAGCCACTCCCGGGCCGCAGAGACATGGATGGCTTGGAGGACCTCGTCGGCGACGCCCCGGCCACCGCCGACGCGGCGCCGAAGGTGAAGGTGGCCAAGCGTGGTGCCAAGGCCAGCCACCGCCAACGCCACTTCGCCCCTTGCCCTTGTGTCCGCCGCCCCCCATCCTGATTCAGAACCCTTGGAGGTTGAGGAGAAAGAAAGAGGAAGATGAAGTGAGGTTTGATGTGTGAGGATTTTGATGTAACACATGCGGCTCGATCCTAACAGACTGCCCATCTGAGCAGCGAGTGTGTGATGCGATTACACGCGCCAGTGCGATGTCCACGCCACCGCAATCTGGCAAGAGGCGCAGGACCTCGAAGGGCATGCCGAGGGTCGGAGGCTTAGACGACCTCGCAGGCTCGTTGACTCAGAAGGATGGCTTTGCAACACTACAAGACATGTTCAATTGGCCTGAGACTGCATTTGACCTATGCTTCGCTTCTTCGGCACCCTCGCTCCTATCAAGCCCTGTTGAGTTTGTCGCTGGTCGTAATTGGAAGCATCTTTCGTACTATGCTGGGAAAGGCACGGACGCCACCGTATTGCAGTACTTGAACCGAATCTTGAAGTCGCGAGGCCACGCTGATCACGACGCCTTCTCGTTCGTGCAGGCCAGCGAGGTCCTCACCACTTCCCAGATGCTCCTGTGCAGCATGTGTGACCCAGACTCGTCGGGAGCTAAAATGTATGAGCATGTCGTCGGCAAGCATCGATACAAGCCTGATATCATGTCGGCGTGTGCGCAGTTGTTGGCCGCAGCGGATGAGGACGACACGAAGTCGAAGGAGTTGGCTTACCAGGAGATCGGGCGGTACCTTCACGAGACGGTGAAGAATGAGCCAGATCAGCTCCTGATGGATTCTGTTTTCTGCCACCAGTGTGCTTTCACGCACACCCAGGGCCACAAGGTAGTCTACGACAGTATCAAGAACAGGCAGGACGGCGTTCTGCTTGCCGACGACCCGATCATCTCAGTGGCAGCGGGGCACGATTGCAAGCACTTCTCTCAGTACGGTGATCGCAAAGGGATGGCAGGAGATGCGATGCTAGACTGGCACCTGTTCTTAGCAGAGATGAAAGTCATCAGGCCCCACATCATCTGGTTAGAGAACTCAGCAGAATGCCCAGCGGAGATGTACGACGATATGGCTCAGAGCTTGGGAATGAACGTGATGTCGGTAATCGATTCCCCGATCGACAAGGGTGTCCCGGCGAGACGCACGCGAAGGTTAACTTTCTTGTACTCGGCGCAGGTATTCGAGTTCGACGGGAACGGCGACGAGTACATGGAGCTCTTCGCAGCGACCCCGCAGATCACCGCTGACAGCTTCCTCCAGTCCAGCTTCGAGGATCGCCAGTGGTACTTACGCAGATGGAGCGCGAGAGTTGGCAACCACTTCAGTGCCTCGCACAAGCTTTCTTGGAATGATGTGTTGCCAAATGCACAGAAGATGCGAGTCGAAATCCATCAAAATGCAATGGACGCTTTCTGTATGCCAGATGGTTCGAACACCTATATCACAGACATCAATCATGAACCAGCCTTTACCAGCAGTGGTGGGTACATGCCAGCGGTGACGATCAACTGCCGCCCAATTTCCTTGAGTGCTAAGGATGAGGCGGGCGTCGGGGTTCTATTCACGCCAGCGGAGCTCCTGATTGCTATGGGCGAGCCTGTCTACACCTCCCTGTCCGAGAAATTCCCTTGCTCCTGGGGGGGCGTGTTCGATAAGATGGCCACCGCGGACAATTGGCTCAAGACGTTGTCTGGCAATGGCATGCACATGGTCACGCAGGGGTGCTTTCAATTTTACTGCCTGTCAAGGCTGAGCAAGAAGGTCGGGCCTCAACCTTCCAGCACTTCATCGGCTTGAAGGACCCCCAGGGCCCCCATCAGGTGAGACGAGATTAGCATCGGTCATGCAAATGGAGAGTCCGATGTGTTCCGTACAGGCAGCGCCAACTACGTAGGGCGAACAGGTCTGCAGTCGAACCGTGCTCGCACATAGAAACATCAACACAAGTTTAACTCCTCTCGGAGGTCCTACCGCCAAACCCCCAACCCCGAATCGACGACTGTACATCGCGACTCCTGGACTCCTGGGCTCTTGGGTGCTGGTCAGCAGTCAACATCGGATCACTTGGTTGTTTAGTTGATTTGCCGAGTGGCTGGTTGGGTGGACGGTTGGCTGCTGGCTGGCAATGGGGGTAAGGCCAATATATGTTGGGGGTGAGGCCAACACATCTTTGATATCTTGAAGCTGGTATGCTCGCCTACGGCTGGATGGCTGTCCGTTGCTTGGGAACTGGCGAGGAGGCACCCCAAATCCCCATCGCGAGAAAGAGCTGGTGCTGCAACGCAACCACTCCTAGCTGGATGCGTGTTCCGCCATTCCCTGGCTAGATGGGGGGATGAAGATGAGGAGGAGGCGGAGGAGGAGGAGGAGGAGGAGGAGGAGCAGGTGGAGGAGGAGGAGGAGGAGGAAGTGGAGGAGGAGGAGGAGGAGGAGGAGGGAGGAGGAGGAGAGTATCATTTTGAAAACGAAACGCGCGCCGTTCCAATGGATCTTAGCAGACCCCACCCCCGTCCTTTGTTGTGGCACCTCCACACAAGGCTCCTACTTCCTACTGCTGCAACGTCTGCGGCACGACGGAGGACATGTACCCTGGGCACAGCCAATGCCGAGCGCACAAGATGGATGTGGAGGCGATGCTGGACTGTCTCAAGAAGGGCGACGACGACGGCAAGAAGAAGCACGCTGAGCTGGTGAAGATGCGCGACGAGGCCCCGTCAGAACCTCCTAGCCCATTCTCGGAGGCCGTGATCGAGTTTGGGAATCAGTTCCCTAGCAAGGGTCAGGGGCGGAAGCGAGGGCACACTACGCCAGACGTCATGCAGGTTGTGAATCGCCACTCCAACCAGACCAAAGTGGCTCAGGGTACGAAGCTCGTGAAGATGCACAAGGCCCAGTGGCTGAAGCACGCGAAGGACGTGCTGGTCATCAGCGAGCAGGCCGCCAAGCAACAATGGGAGGAGACTGCGAAGGCCTGCCCCGACTCGATGAAGGACCAGCGAGGCCCAGCGGAAGCGCCTTTGCGGTTGCCGATGCCTGCCGAGGACTACATCACTGGGGAGCAGGCCGTGGTTCAGGAGAACGCAGTCGAGATGCGCAACAAGGCTCGCAGAGTCTCGAACGAGGGCGACGTTGCGGACGCGCAGAAGAAGCTTTCGGAGAACCACGCTTCGTTCGGCAACGAGATGTTCAACATGGTGGGCGGCTCGGCCCTGATGGCGATCGGCAGCGTTGGCGGCACGTCTTTGGGGGCTCGCGGCGAGGGCGTCTTCGGCGCTGGCGCGGGGGCTGGCATTAACATCTTCCAGGCCCAGCTGGACGCGGCGAAGGCCAGGGGGGACGAGGGGTCGTCGGCCAGCAAGAAGGGGTCCCCCGCCAAGCCCGTCGAGATAGAGATCATACAGGCCAAGTTGACGGACAAGCTTCAGGACTACGATGGCAGAAACTCTGGTCTGATGATTCTGCTTCGTCAATCCGATGTGTGCGTGGTGTGGGGGGGGGGAACGTTGGGTTCCACGGACTCCACGGTTCTCGAGGGCCCCGGGGACCTGGGAGGAGACGAGGAGACGGAGAAGTTAGAGGAGTTGATGGGGATCGGCGGAAGTGGGAAGGGGGTGGGGAGTAGCAGCTGCCAGCGGCATGCGCCATGCACCCCTGCCCCCTACTCACCTCCTTCGACGTTGAGGACCAGTCCAATCAGTCCCACTCTCCCCTCCCACACCTTGCGCAGGACTCGCTGACGAAGCAGAAGGCCAAGCTCACCAGGCTCGGTGAGGCCCAGAGTAAGGCAACTCTTGCAGTTGGCGAGGGCGAGTCAGACAGGACGCGCGACACCGCTCCAGACGCAGTCCCTGGGCTGGCCAAGTACGTTGAGATCATGAAAGAGCGGCTTCCGCTGGTTACGCTGTTGAGTAGCTGTAGACGAGATGATCCCTCGAAGGTGCAGTTGCCGAAAGGTATCAGCGACGCGATGTTGCCCCACCTGGACAAGCTGATGGAGGCTGTGAACGCGCAGGAGAAGACGGAAAGCCAGGAAGTTGCTACGACGGCGATTGCGAAGGCGTTCAAGACGGAGTTCGAGAAGCATGCGGAGCTCATCAACGACCCCCTGGTGTCTGCGATTATGGCTACGTGCAAGTGGTCTACGGAAACAAGTACATTCGGCACACAGGTCGACCAGAAGTTCTTGACTCAGAGCCTTGCTGACCTCAAAGCTTATCTGATCGAGAGGGCCAAGTTGCGGGACGCCTTGCAGCAGCGCCAGAAGCTCGGGAAATCGTTGCCGTTCAGCGAGGCGATGATCGAGTGCATTCAGCCGTTCTACTTCCTGGAGATCGTTCATTCCAGGGTCCGCGCGTGCGTCAACGAGCAGAGCATCAAGGCGTTGTCCCAGGAAGTCGACTCGGCGAAGGACTGACGAACATCGCATAGGTGATTCTCACCATCTCAGTTTCCCTGGCGTGTCCTGAAGTCCTGGAGTCGTTCTGGAGTCCTGGGCCCAGTGGGGTCCTGAGCCGAAACATCCTGCACTAGTCCTGCACGGGGTTCTGGGTCCTGGGTGGAGGGGGAAGGTTCAAGAGGAGCGGTGGGTAGGCCTTGGGTCCTGGGGCGCCCCCCCGGGCGCGTGGCGCTGCAAATGCCCAGCCTACTTGCTGCTCTTGAACCCCTCCTTGGGCTGGCCCCGAGCCCAGCGCGTCGATGTTAGTCAGCCGCTGAGTTTTGTCGACCTCCTGGCAAAGGAGCTGCAGGACAAGCTGATGAAGTGGGCCGAGACTTCCTGCAATGAAGTCGTTTCCGTGGAGGACCGATTCGACAAGAAGGTAGCAAACCAGAAGGTGCAGTCTGCCAAAAAAGCCAAGCAGGACGAGGAAGCACGGAAGAAGAAAGCAGATGAGGCCAAAACGAAGGTGGCACATGACTTGCAGTCGGTCGGCGTGGGCCACCTACTCTTCGAGTCAGAGCACGAGATCATCAAGAAGGTCCGCGAGTTCAACAGCGAGGATGACTTCAAGAAAGCCATGTCAGAGAAGACTATCGCAGCCAACGCGCCCTTCGTGATCAAGAAGTGTACGACGGTATCTGACTTGATGAGCGATCGCAGCATCAGGGCAGCGATGGGCGTATTCCGCATCCAGCTGCCCAGTTCGGCGATGTATAAGAGTGAGGGGCGTGGGTACGGGCCTTGCCATGCCGATATGTCTAATGCTTTGAGGGCGGCGCTGGCGTCTTATGCTCCGACAGGCTTCGAGGTGCCGTCGGGGCTGGACAACACGTCGTTGCAGAAGACGTTCAAGCAGCTCTTGATGTTCGGCCAGGACATCAGCTACAAGAATTGCTCGTTGGAGAGGCAGGGCCTGGCTGCAGTAAGGTACCAGCTGACGGGCACGCGTCAGATCGTTGTGTTCAACTACAGGGCCTTGCTGGACTACTCGGTGTCGGCGAACAGCGTGCGCGGCGAGAACCAAGACCTCTTCGACTGGATGGCTGATCTCATCAAGGGGATCCAGGTGCCCGAGCAGTTGGATTTGATGAAGTCAACGGTCTGGAGGGCGACGATTCCGCAGGAGTCGTTCGTGTACATCCCGATGGGCGCGTTCGTGCTGGAGCGCAGCGTCGGCGAGAACCTCGTCACGGGCGTCAGGGCCAGCGTGATGACCAAGGACAAGGATGTGCTCGATACCTTCAAGGAGATGGTGGAGGCCTACGGCAACAAGGGGTCGCCGCTGGCGAAGTTCTTGGACGCGGTGATCGGGGTCATCTCCACGGAGGTCAGCGGCGGCGGCAAGGTGGTCCCCAAGAAGTAGTGCGCTGGCGAGAGGAGGAGGGAGATCTCCGAGCTTCGACGCAGAGGCCGAGGGATGCGGAGACGGCGGCGCTACAGGGCACCAGGGGGCTCGGGCTGAGCAGGGCCGCTCTTGTCGTTGACTTTTCGACGCGCCTGTGGGCGCGCAAAGGGTTGCTGCAAAACAAGCGAGTTGAAAACAGCGGTCTTGGGCGGAAGCCTGAGGCAGCGGTCATAAACCTGCGTACCTTCCTGGCGAACAAGAAGTGTTGTGAAAGCATTCGGTGATACGTGTTTTGGTTTACAATTCCTTGGGCGTGTGGGCCCCATGGGCCTGACTGACGTGCAATCAGAAGTCAGCTAAGTTTGCCGTTGCGCTGTTGATCGTTGTTGGTGCTGTTTTGCAGCAGCTTGTGGGTCAAGTCGAGGCGACCATCCAGCTTTCAGAGTAGTTGAACTATCCATATACTTTGGCGCCACCGCCCGCCGCCATGTCGCTCCTCCTCGGGATCCTCGGGGTCCTGGCGACGACCGCAACGGCAGCGACGCAGTCGACGCCCTCCATGTCAATGCCAGGCTTCGTGGCTGGCTTCGTTGCTGTGCCGACGCTGCCGATGGCGACGGTGATGAACTTCATGATCCAGATGGAGGCGGTGAATGGTGGCTACGCTCAGCCACATGCGATACTGCGTGGCTTGCCCCTATTCAAGATCTACGAGATTGTGCGTAGAGACGTGTGGCTGTATTGTTCTGTTTCGGACCAAGACACATTCGAACAGATCTGGGGCAACACAGGGATGAGAATCGACTTCGCCGAGCAGATCGTGGCTATATACGACGAACCTCCATCGTCTCCAGAGGCAGCGGCGGGCCACCCTATTGAAGATGTGAACTGGGACGGCTGGGTTGCAAGGGTCGCAGTTGTCAATCGCCGACAATACATGGGTGTTGAGGCCCAACTGGAACGTCGCGCAGCTGTGGCGAGATGCCGCGGAGCCCTTCTCGTGGCGGCTTCGGCGTGCCCTGCGTCGTCGGGACATCCATCGGCCTCTTCATCATCATCGCCGTGGGCAGGACCAGGAGCAGGGGCCACGCAGTTCGAGTCGGGCCTGGGCCAGGACGGCCCTGGCCCCGTCATCAACCTGACGAGCCCCGAGGGCCCCGACTCGAACCGCTCCGGGAGCAGCAACAGAAGCAGCTTTGGCCCAGACTCGGACACGATCGAGGAGATGGAGACGGATCATGTGCTCGAGCGATCCAAGTGGTACGACAACGATTCCCAGCACATGCAGCAGGAGAGCCAGAGCGCGCAGGACGACGGCTACCAGCAGAACGACAGCAGCATGCACAACGACGGCAAGCAGCACGACGACAGTAGCATGCGCGATTGGGAGCTCAGCTCGGTGGAGCTGGAGGACACGCTGCCGCCAGAGGACACGCCGCACCTACCAGAGGACACGCTGCAGCCGCCAGAGGACACGCCGCACCTACCAGAGGACACGCTGCAGCCGCCAGAGGACACGCTGCAGCCGCTAGAGGACACGCTGCCGCCAGAGGACACGCTGCCGCCGCCAGAGGACACGCTGCCCCCGCTAGAGGACACGCTGCCGCCAAGGACACGCTGCCGGAGGACCTGGAGGACACGCTGCCCCCGCTAGAGGACACGCTGCCCCCGCCAGAGGACACGCTCCAGCAGCAGGCGGTGCTTGAGGACAATGGCGAGGAGGAGGATGAGATGAGGAGGAGGAGGAGGAGGAGGAGAAGGAGGAGGAGGAGGAGGAGGAGAGGAGGAGGAGCAGGAGGAGGAGGAGGAGGAGGAGTCCAGGAGGAGGAGGAGGAGGAGGAGGAGGAGGAGGAGGAGGAGGAGGGAGGAGGAGGAGGAGGAGGAGGAGGGAGGAGGGGGGAGGAAGGGGCCAGAGGAAGGGGTTGGAGGAGGAGGAGGAGGCAGCAGGAGGAGGGGAGGAGGAGAGGAGAGAGGCAGGAGGAGCAGGAGGAGGGGAGGAGGAGGAGGAGGAGGAGGAGGAGGAGGAGGAGGAGGAGGAGTGAGGAGGAGAGGAGGGAGGATGAGAGGAGGGGAAGGAGAAGGAGGGAGGAGGATGAGAAAAAGGATGAGGAGGAGGAGAGTCGCAAGACCTCCGAAGCCACCGCCTTCAATCGTGGCCCGCACGTCTTGGGCGCCCGTGTTTTTCACCCTTCGTCGCCGCGCCCTAGGAAGTCTTGGAGAGGATGGAAAACATGGGCGCCCAAGACATGCAGGACAGGTTGTCGGTGTTGGAAGCGGAGATCTGGGACGCGGCCTTTGACGTGGCCGAGGCAAGGCTGCGTTGCCCTGCCCTCTGCCCCTGCCCCCCATCCCCCCTCCTTCCTCTGTGAGGGGGGGCTGGGGGAGTGGGAGAGGAGGGGGAAGAGGAGGAGGAGGAGGAGGAGGAGGGGGAGGAGGAGGAATAGGAGGAACATGAGGAGCAGGAGGCGGAGAGGAGGAGAAGGAGGAGGAAGAGGAGGAGGAAGAGGAGGAGGAGCAGGAGGAGGAGCAGGAGGAGGAGGAGGAGGACAGATGAGGAGGACCCCCCAGGGGACGAGGGGAGGAGGAGGAGGAAAGAGGATGTGGCTCCTCGCAAGGTCGAGGTCGACCAGGGGGTGGAGCGCGTCGTCGTGTGACGACCGCTGGTGAGGTCACCCCTCCTCCTCCTCCTGCTCCTCCTCCGACTTCTCCCCTCCCCCCCTCTTCCCCCGCCGCCTCCTCCCGAGGTGAGCGGCCCGGGGCGGCCCGACGCCCAGCCCGACGCCCAGCCCGACTGCCAGCCTCGGCGAGCTCAGCCAGCCCGACAGCCGACAGCCCTCTCTCTCTCTCTCTCTCCCTCTCTCTCTCTCTCTCTCTCTCTCTCGCTCCCTCCCTCTCCCTTCGCCCTCCCCTCCAGCCCTGGCCGCTAGCCCTTCCCTGCCCCCCTCGCCGCTCTCCTCGCTCCTTCCTCTCCCTGCCCTCTCCTCTCTCCCCTCTCCCTCTCCCCCTTGCGCTAACTTTCTGCCCTCGGCTTCCCCTGGGCTGCCGCCGCCGCCGAGCTGCCACCGCCGCCGCCGCTTGGGAGGAGAAAGGAGGAAGGAGGGGAGGAGGAGGGGGAGGAGGAGGAGGAGGAGGAGGAGGAGGAGGAGGAGGCGGAAGGCGGAGGAGGAGGAGGAGGAGGCAGGAGAGGCAAACCACTAGGAGGAGGAGGAGGGGGAGCAACAACAGAAGCAACGGCAACACTAGTAAGGAGCAGGAGAAGAGGCAACAGAGGAAAAAGGAGATCTGTTTGGCTCAATCTAAGGCGTTCCATACCTCTCCCACCTGTTGCACTCCAGGGGGGCCCAACGGGGCTCGGCAGCGGCTTTGGCGAAAGTTACTAGGAGGAGGAGGAGGTGGAGGAGGAGGAGGAGGAGGAGGAAGTGGAGGAGGAAGGAGGGGGGAAAAACCTCGCACTGGATTATCAGAACTTTCCTGGCGTGGCGCTTCTTGTCCCCAGCAAATCCTCACGTACGTGGTACATGCTCCTTCTACCTGTCCTATGCACGCAGGCGCTGTGGTGTACACCCGCGCTGCGTTGCACGCGGATGGTGTGGTGTACACAGGCGCTGTGGCGTGCACAGGCGCTGCGGTGCACGCAAGCACCGTGGTGCACACAGGCGGTGTGTTGCACATCGCTGCTGCGGTGCATGTGCGCTGGCGCTGTAGTGTTCCCACGCACTGCGATGTACACAGGCGGTGCGTTGCACACGACTGTTGCGGTACACGCGGGCGCTGTGGTGTACACGCGCGTTGTGGTGCATTCGAGCGTTGTGGTGTACACAGGCGCGGTGGGGCAGATCGCCATTTACATGCTGCTCGCGTCGTCGTCGTCGTCGTCGATCGTCGCTCGTCGCTCGTCGCGCGTCGCGTGCGCAGGCGCGGCTGCGGTGCCGGAGCCACACGGCGGGGGGGAGGCGTCACATCATACCCCTCCCCGCCCCCCCCCCCCCACGACGCCTGTCATCGCCGAACATAAAGAAACGCGCTCCAAACAAGTTGTCGCTGGGTGGCAAAAACAAGTTAACCCAGGAACTTCCCTTGACTGGGGAAGCGAAAACGAGCGCACTTCGCGTGTATCCTGCTATGAACTCAACCATGAACCGATTGCTCGTATTCTGGGTTGAGAATACTCGTTGCGAAACTCAGTTCGTGCGGAAAATTCATGAGTCCACGAATCCGCGATTTCATTCTAGTAAAGGGCTTGATACGAGCATGAGCCTCAAGGGCGAACGTAGTCGTGCCATCGAGAAATAAGGCCGAGAAGCGAGGGTTCTTCCCGTATGAAGACAGGGGACCATGTTTGGCGCTCAGACGCGATATACGTCTCGCCGTTGGAAACGGACGCAGAGACGCGCCAGCGGTTGCTGGCGAACACGCGCCACCTAGGACCTCGTTCCCTTGGCACATTTCGGAGTTATTGTCCGATCCCGATTCTGGGGTTTCCTGAGGACGAGAAGATATAGTTGCAACGAACGCGTCATTGAGGAAGGATTCTTCGGGATGGCGCCGCCGCCGGTTCAACTGGCTCTGACCATCGCCCCGCGGAGCCGCCCCCCCAGGAATGGGCTTGCCCGGCCCAGAGCCAGGCGGCCGCCGCGCAACGGCGCGGCGCCCCCATAATGCCATTTCAGACACCTTCTTCCCCTACTCAGGCCCATAGAGAGAAGGAACTATTCGATCTACAATATTACCACCATTCACCGACACAACGCAAACGTTTGATTGGGGTGGCCCGATCACCGATTCAATCGGTGAGACGGGACAGGGGTTCCTGTCGCACCAAAGGTCCAAAAAGGCAGTTTAAGCCAAACGGGAGAGGCTTGGATCTATCGGAACTTGGGATGAGAGCGGGGTTCGGGATGGCCAGACTGCACACTTCGGGCGGCCCTGTGCGGCCCTGGTCGAGATGAACTCTGAATTGCCTGAGGGTCTCAAGGATCGTAATTTCAAGTGGGCGTCGTTTGCGACGGATTTGTTGTTCGGGGTTGCAGCGGCAATGCCTTTCTTCCAGGGGGGGGGCAATTGCCCCGCCACCATGCGCGCGAGCAAAGTGGCTGACGCAGGCGGGCTATTCGAGGCCCATGAAGGACATCGGGTTGACGCCAAAGAAGCGCGCGCAATGGAAGCTCGGTGGCGCAACCGCGCGGCCATTCCTACCCCGAGAAGAGTGGCCGACGTCCTGGAAGCATTTGCGGACTTATGCGTGCCCGCTGGTATTCTATTTGCGCGGTCATCCCGATGTTAGGGGATATATTGGGGGCGGTATTGCGAGGGGCGCATTGTCTCGCAAGTCTTCGTTCAGCGTAGCTCTTGGCGCAGTTGTTTTTTTTCGTCGGAGCATTAAATTGTTCTTGATTGCCGCTGTAGAGGATGTTAAGATGTCTGGCCCTTCGAAGCACGTGGATGCAGGATGGCGAATGATGCGGAAACCGCCCTCTGGTCGTCCAAGAGGAGTCGTGCTTGATCCACCCTCCAAGGTCAGGGGGTACCCTGGCTGCGAACGCCGCCCTCCGATATTTACCCATCGGCAGGTGCGCCTTCTGGACCAGAGTTGATTGATTTTGAAGATGGCCGGGGGGGGGGGGGGGGGGGGGGGCGGGGGGCGGCCGTTCCTCTTGCAGAGGAGACACTGGCGGAGGTGCTTATCATCTCCGCCTCCACTGGCCTTCCAGACAGAAACTTCGCGGTCCCTGGTTTACCCGGGGTCGACGACCAACGTGCGAAGGTCCTGATTCTTTTGGAGCATTGCAGCTCGTTGCGGCGAAGGCGCCGATGCAAATCTGCGCGGAGTCAGAAAGGCTCGGTGCGATCTGCGAAGGGCAGTCCGCCACGCTTCGAGCTTCGTTACTTAGTGGACAGACCAGCAAGATATGGATCTATTCTGGTTAACATGCTACATCAAGATCACGCCCCATCATCGCGCGGTTTCGTTGGTCGGGGATGGCTTGTCCGATGCGCAATGTCGACGGTGCCCCGATGCGGGCCTTGCCATCGACGCGCGCGTTCAGCGCGCTGCCAGCGCCGGCCTCCAGATCATCTGGGGGCCTTGCTCTAGGGCCAATCAGCGCGCGGCTTCTCGTCGACAGGCGTGGGCCGAAGCTGCGGCGGCTGACTTGGCCTCGCGCGCAGAATCGTTGCCCCCTTTCCCGCCGTGAGAAATGTCATTGCGCGGGGCCCCGCAGCACATGTGCCTGCGAGATAACCGAGCGGGGCGCAGGGTGATCCGAGCGGGGGCTCACTGAAATGATAAACGTATCTCCCTCGAACTCACGGCGTTGATGCCGCCGCCGATTCTGGGCAATTCAGTCGCGGCGCCGTGGGCTGACCATTTGAGCGCGCGCAGAACGAAGCAGGGGATATAGAAACCAAGCGATTCACGGATCCGCGCGCGTGGATCAAAGTAACGCTCTTGGATGGCGTTGCCGCGCCTCTTTCTTTTTTTGGCGCAAAGGTAGAGTATCTCGCATCTAAGTTCGCTGACGGCCCCTCCCTGAAGCCCGGGGGGATTCTCGAGCCGCGCGCGGGCCCCAAGGCGGCTGCGCTGCCGAGGGCCGACGTGCCGAGTGAGAAGGCGAGCGGGGTCAACCGAGCCAGAAAATGGGGCACCAGCCGTGGGCAAGTTGGCGTTTTCTCCGCCACCACTAAGTCGTTTAGCCAATGGTGCTGCGGCAAGAAAAGCAGACGTCACCGCTCCCAACTCAGCCAGGAGCGGTGGAGCTGGCAATTGCAAACAAAAGAGCGACGGTTTCCAGAAAAACAGTTCCAGCACGCAAAACCTTCATCAAGAGCCATTGATATTATAATTCTGTTGTTGCGAAGGCAGCCAGATTGACGACCCCGGGAACTGTCGCAAAAACACTGGCACGGCCATTCGTTACTTCGACAGGGATGTCGTGACAACGCATGCCCATGCCGGATTATAATCAATCTAGCGAACGGCCCAACCATGTGCAGTTGTGGCGCATTTGTAAATATTTTTCGGTGGAGCTCCCTATATGGCCACGAATCGCTGCCTGGCCGTCGGTGGGGCTCCCTGTGGGGCCACGAAGCGCTGTGCGGGGGGGGGGGGGGGGGGGGGTGGGGGGGCGGGCGCACGCGGGCGGTGGCGCTGGGGCCGCAGGACGCGCTCCCTATGGGGCCACGAAGCGTTGCACTGGGGGGGGAACGCGCGCGGGCGGGCGGTCGCGCTGGAAACGGGGGGAGGGGGGCATCTGGGCGGCGGGGGCCGTCGGTGGAGCCCCTTACGGGGCCGCGTCGGGCGGGGCGGGCGCGCGCGGGCGGTAGCACTGCTACCTTCGGTGGGGCCCCCCATGGGGCCGCGAAGTGCCGCGCTGGGTGGGTGGGGGCGCGTGCGGGCGGTGGCGCTGGGACCTTCGGTGGAGCTCCCTACGGGGCCACGAAGCGTTGCGCTGGGTAGGGGGGGCGCATTCAGGCGGCGGCGCTGGGGCCTTCGGTGGAGCTCCGCGCGGGGCCGCGACGCGCTGCGCCGGGTGGGGGCGGGGGTGGAGGGGGCGCGTTCGGGCTGTAACATTGGGGCCGTCGGCGGCGCCCCCTGCAGGGCCGCGAAACTCTATGCCGCGTGGGTCGGTGGAGCTCTCTATGCGGCCACGAAGCGCTGCGCTGGGCGGGGGGCGCGCGCGGGGGCGGTGGCGCTGGGGCTTGGGGCCACCTGGTCGGCAGCGAGGCGCGTGGGAGGTGCGCCAGAATAGGGCGGCGCTACCATTCGTGCTGCGCCGCTGGGACCGTTGGTGGAGCTCCTTATGGGGCCGCGAAAAACGTAAATGGCGCGCCAAACTGGGGCGGCGGCGCCATGCGGATTGCGCCGCTGGCGCCTGTGGCGGGGCCCCCCATGGGGCCGCGAAGCGCGCGGAGGGCGCGCCGACGCGGAGCAGCGCCGCCAGCTGCGCCACGGGGGCCTTGGGTGGAGCTCTTTATGGGGCCGCGAAGGGCGCGGGGGGTGCCCCAGCGTGGGGCGGCGCCGCCGTGCGGACCGTGCCAGTAGACCCGTAGGTGGGGCTCCTTGTGAGACCGCGAAGCGTGCGAGGGGCGCGCCAGCGGGGTCGGCACCGTTGCGCGGGGCGCGCTATTGGAGCCTTTAGTGGGGCCCCCTGCGGGGCCACGAAGCGCTTGGGGGGTGTGCCAAAATGGGGCTGCGCCGCCAAAGACTGCGCCGCTGTGACCAGAGGCAGGGCTCCCTATGGGGCCGCGAAACGCGCGAGGGGCGTGCAAATGTGGGGCGGCGGCGCCATGCGGACTGCGCCGCTGGCGCCTGAGGTGGGGCTCCCTCTGGGGCCACGAGGCGTGCGAGGGACGTGCCAAAGCGGGGCGCCGCCGCCATGCGATTTGCGCCGCGGCGCCCTTGGGTGGAGCTCCCTGCGGGGCCGCGAAAGGCGCGAGGGGCGTGGTAAAAACGATGACGACGCCCATGGTGATGCTGATGACGGACGCGGCGTGGGCGGCGATGGCGACGACGATCGCGACGACGATCGCGATGGCGACGATGATTTCGGCGACGATGGGAAGGGGGGGGGAGAGGAGGGGGGGGGGGGGGCGCGCGGCATTGTCTTCATAACGAGGGCCCGCCACCGCAGACGGCTGGGGGAAATTGCTCAATCATGCTCGTTCCTCCTTGGGCCTCCACGCCTCGCGCGGGGGGGGGCCCGTGGGGGCGCGCGGTGAATCTGTTGGCTTTCGAGAGGGGGGCGATATGGGTCCTTGGGGCGTCAGAGTTGAATCAGCGCTGCTTTTTAACAGCTATTTTCAACATTTTCGCGACATCGCGACGGCGTCGTCTCGGGGGGGCGCCGTCTGCAACGCATGGCCTTCGGCGTCCTAATGTTGGCGTGGCCCGCGAGTGCGAGATTCTTTCCAGTTGAACCCATTTCAGAAGTGCAAGCTGCATGGGCGCGCGCATGGATTGGAGAACGCGCAGGGCGATTTCATGATGAGCCTTAGGCGATGGCTGCAACGACGTTTGAAGTCACCGAGAAACTCTGCCAGATACGCGACGGCTCGCACCATCATCTTGAAGCTAGGGGGGAGAATAGCGAAGTGGTGGAGAACTATGCAGATGACCTTGCGCGACAAAGCATGCCGTTCTTGCGCGCGCATCTAATGCCCTCCTCGATTTGCCCCCTCGTTCATCCCGTGCCCATTATGCCGCTGCTGTTTTGGCTCGAGGGCGCGCGCTCCGAGCGACTGCTTGCCCGAAGACTTTGCCGCCCCATGGTCGGCCGCGACCCCCTCGCCTTCGCTGCTCCAGCGACGCGCTGCTTGCTTGCGACAGACCTGCCCTCGGACTGGCCGGAAGGGCGTCGGTGCTCAGCAAACGCGCGAGTTCTGCGCATGCGGCGCCCGGTCAACAGGGACGGCATCAATGCGGCCAGGTCGGGGAGACGCGCCGGCAACGCGGGGGGGGAGTCAGAGACGACTATCGAAATCAAGCCCGCAAATCCATTCCGTGGGAATAAGAAGAGACACGCTGCGAACGAGCTGGGCTGCATCGCCGGCTCAGACGGAGTGGCGGTCGACAAGATCGCAGAACACCGCCCGCCTTCGCGCCCTGATGGGCAGCCCGGCAGGGCGGGGCCCCCGATGCTCGACGGATGTTCTGGGCGGCGCCAGGTCAGTCTATCAGGTGGAGAATATATGAGAACATGTGCCGAAGTATCAGATGTCTTGGGTTCGAAGTTCACGGGGGCCCCTGCGCTTGCACGCATCGCTGCGGCGCCCCCGCTGGCGCCGGGGACAGCGGCCGCCCCCGCTGCGGAACGCCGAGGCAGGCGGGGGCCAATGAGGCAGGGCCCACCAGATCATGCACAGCGCCCACCAGGATATGGGGGGGCCCGGATTCGCCCTGCTCCCAGCTCAGCTGGGGGCGGAGGAGGCGAAGGCGATGTTGTGCCCGGGCCCGCGGGGGCGGCCGCGGCAAAACGCGTCGCCGGCGCAGGGCCCGACCCAAAATGCATCGCGCGTGGCCCATGGGGCGCCGCGCAAAGGGAGCAGGCCGCGGGCCCTCGTCCAGGGGGAATGAATGAGCCAGATAACGCAACGTAGCCTCGCCGGAGTGGAACCACTTTTTTCTTCAGTATGTGCATGTTGTCGACGAACCCATCTCCTGTGCAACGTGCTCTGGCGCTATCGTTCGTTTGGAATAGTCGGGTCATCAGCGCCATGGCCGAGGCGATCGGAGGGGGGAGAAGCGGCGCCAACGCCACCAGGGGGCCCACCTCCAGCGAGGAGGTCCACCATGCCTCCCCGAGCTGGGGACTGGGGGTGTCTCGAGCGAGAGGGGCGGACCACGCCGCCGGGGATGCCCCCCTCCTTGCCTCCTCGCATCTCATCGCCCCGTCGGCGTTGGTGTCGCCTTTCCGCGTTCCTAAAACGGACGCGCGCGGTTGGGCGCCATGTCTCGGAGACGACATCTGCGAGATTTCCCCCAAAGGCCCCGTGGGTCGAGCGGTGGGGAAAGGCGCAACCATTGAGGCGTGATTTCGACGATTAACGCAGACTACGACTTTAATTCATAAGTGGAAGAACAACGGGTTGGAATCCAAAGTCAAGGGCAAGGCGAGCAAACCCGTAGGGGAATTGACGAATGGCTGCTCGTAGAAAACTGCGGCCGCGTCGACGGCTCGCGGGAAGACGGAACAATTGCAATGTAATTTGGCTCAGCACAGGAGTGTTCCTGCATCGGGATGAGCGAGGCGATCACCGCTTCGCTCATGCATTCTGAATTCTGAATGGCGCGTCCGATGGCAACGCTGGCTTCCTTGCGGCGGCGAAAGGGGAGAACGCGGAGTCCTTTGCGTCTCTGACAGCCGATGTTTTGACACAGACGAACCATGTCGTGGGCGAGGCGGTTGATGGCCTTCCTGCTAGCATCATGCATGTCTTCCACGTCAGAGGGGGCAGCGCTTGCTGGATCATCGCGAACGGTGAAATAGGTTCCGGGAAAATGTGGAACGACATCGCCGCGCAGGTGTGCGTTGAACCAGCGTATTGAGCAATATAGGGCCTCGAATATATGCCCACAGTTTGTCCTTTTGGACGCTGCGGCGCTATTTCGATCGCCAAAGCACCCGCCGAATGATACGCAACATTTCCTCTCGACCGGTCCATCTTACATCGGCGAAGCAGCGGGCTCAGTGGGGGCGCTTCATATGTTCGTCGAGTACATCGTGAGAACCAGTCAGTTTGCGACATGATTTTGCGGCCAGCCCTACGGCGCTTCAGCCGCCGGGGGCGGGCGAGCAGATTCGCGCGCAGACGCGGAGGCCATTCGGCTCCAGTGTCTGCCTTGCTTGACAAAGTGGAATCCTGAAAAGAATGCGGCTCCCTCGTCGAATCTTCTTTCCAGATGCTTTGCCGAAGCCCGAGCAGAACGACAGTTCCCTTGGACTCCAGGTGCTTTGTTCTCGAAGGTTTGAAAGGAATTCGTTGCGATCGTCGGAGACGCGGAGCATGGAATCGTGGACTCGTTGGGGAATGCGCACTTCTTGCTCCGCGCTGGCGTTCATCCCAGGCGCGCCCCCAGCAGGGGCCGCGCCAGGCGCGGAGCTTGGCCCGCGCCCGTGACGAGCACGATCGAGGCCGCGTGGTTGGGGCGTGCTCGACTGGGGCGGCCGCGGCCACCTCCCGGCTCAGCCGCGGCGGTGGATGGAAGTCAGAGGCCTAATCCCAGGAGTCGGGCTGCCCCTTTCCAGGCTTGATGGCGACGCAGTGGCTGTTGACTCTACCACGGAGACCAATGCTAGGGCCGGGGGCAGCCCAGAGGCAGGCGGCGCCAGCTCCCCAGGAACCGCGAAGAAAAATGATAGCGAACTCGAGGGAGAAAAGTTACGAACAGCGTGCGCGAAGGGGTCGGAGCGGATCAGTTTTCCCGGCAACAGCCGGAGGAGATTGACGAATTGGCGCGCGACCTCAAACAGGAAATCGATACCGCTCGCGCCAAGGATTCTGATGATTTGTTTTGAGTGGCACCCCCGTCATCCATGGCAACGGACCGTCAAATATCAGGGGAAGCGGTACTTTCCCCATGGATGCAAAACAATTGAATACCAGCCGGCCTTGCAGGAAAACAAATGGTTGGCCCAGAGAAGAAGGCCGAGTTGGAGACGATTCGAAGGCGGCAGCAAGTCCGTACATTGAGGGCGGCAGAAAGCCGGAGAGTTGCGCAAGATGGATGAACCCATAAACGAGCAAGTTTTTGTCCTGGCGGGGCTGATGACTGCCGAAGAGACCAAGACACCATTGCTGGAATCAGATTATCTGCTTCCGCTTTGGGCCCACTTCTTCGCCCTCGAGAAACAGGACGTCGCTGGATGTCAAAGCTGCGCGCGTGGACGTCGCTGGAGTTGCGCCGTCGGGAAATTGCAACCCCTCGTTTCGGAGAGTTGCCATGCACTTCATGGACGTGTTCAATTTCTCTCTTGCCCTGGCCAGTCAGGGAATGAACGCGCAGGCGCCATGGCAGCCCGCGACGGGGTTTGACGCCCGCGCGCGTGGCGCCTGGGCGGAAGCCGCCAGGATGGCCGTTCAACATGAGGGGGGGGGGGGGGGGTCGAATCCGATTCGTCAGATCCTGATCCCCAGGCCATCGGCTCAGCCGAAGGCCCTGCGGCAGCGCTGCGGCGCATGCCGCGCAGAAGATGCTGAACTCAGAGAGGCAAAAGCACAAGCGAATCTGGTGAATGTTCAGCAGTTCGCGTGCGAAGAACTCCAGGAAAAGACGGGGGCCACCGCTGGGGCTGCAATTCTCAAGAATCACACTGCCGCGATAAAAGGACAATTAGAACAGCTCGAAGAAGGCGCGGTTGAACGGGCCAAGCCGATTTTCAAGGCGCCTCCTCTTGGCATCCGGGAGGCCCACGCCGAAGCAGGGCCCACGCAATGTAGCCAATCCTGTTGGTGCACTTGCTGGCCCGGCAACGCGCGCTGCCGGCTCAGCCGGCGGCGGTGTAGTTGCGGATGTTCGCGTGGCATCGGCCGACGTCGCAATGGCGCCGCTGACAGGGCCGTCGCTAAGGCAGGGCCCCCAGAGGATCCCATGGCGGCTCAGTCTGCGGCGACGCAACCGGCAACTACTTCGCCAACCGCGATTCCACCGGCAGCCGATAGTCGCTGCCCGCTTGGGAAGAAACCGCATGCGCACATAGACGCGGCCCCTAATTTGAAGGACGTCGGGGCCGCGTGGATGCAGCATTCATTTTCCCGACGCAAGTTTGGCGGAGGTAGATCGCGGAAAATTTGCCGCGCCTAGCATTGTTGATTGCATTATCATGCCCATTTCGACTGAACAGGATCAAATCCTCGGCGCCGCCTAGTCGGTGAACACTTATGGGAGGAGCTTCGCGAAGAGAATCGCCGAGAAAGGGAAAGGGCAATTGGAAGAATACCAGCGAGACATCAGTGTAAATACCCCCTGCGAAGAACGCGGGCAATTTGGGACCTGCGTCGTCGGGCATCCGACTGACGTTCAGCACGGGCGATGGCTTCTTATTCTGCACCTTTAAATGCATGAGGGATGCGGACATGAATCCCGCAGCGCTTGCGGGCGATTCACATGCAAATGCAGGCGCTGCGTCTTGGCGCGAGCGCAGGCGGCTGCCGACGCGGGAGGCTTTGCCTGTTCGGCTGGTGGCGCGCCCAAGTCTGCGGCTGATGGTCCGAAGCCCTAGCTCGTGGGCCCGGCGGAAACGCTGGCTGTGCATGCCAATGTCGAAGATGCAATGACTTTCGCGCGGGCAGAAGGGCATTTCTGCAAAGGTCCTTGCCCCGCGCATCCGATGGCGGCTCAGCCGCCTTTGGGCGAGAACAAAGCCATCGCGGACGCGCCGCAAATGATGCGCCGCAGGATTGCGCGAGGGCCGGACTGCGCCCCGCGCCCAAAGATATGCGTCGCTGGAAAGACAGACATCTTTCCAGCGACTTCAGACCGCATCAAGAGAGAGGTTGAGTGGGCGCATAGCGCGAGGCCAGTCTCCGGCGAACTGGCTGCCATCGGGATCACCGTGCTTCGGCGTTGCATGTCATTGCCCGTTTTGAACAGGGCCCAGTCAGTCTCCGCTCTACTAAAGATTTATCATTGAGAAGATTGCTCGAAAGCGGTGCGACGCATCCATGCGAAGTGGCATTTCTCCAAACTCTTGGAAAATGGGTGGCAACAGAAACGGGCGAAGGTGATCCCAATGGGCCCCAGTCTCACGTCTCGCCCATTGACGATGAACGGGCACCGGGCGCAGAAGAGTTTTGGGCAAGGACCAGTGGACGAGATACGACAATGGTTTTTAGGATCGCCAATTCAAGGGGGGACCTCTTCAGACATTCAACATGCCATGTCACCAAGTCGGGGTGATGGTGTCTCTTCGTGGACATGCCGGACAAGATGGGCACGGACGGTTCCGATTTTCGGGCGTTGGCTTTGGCGATGCAGGGCGCGCCCATGCCATCGCCGGGCGGTGTCCAGATTCGGGGGCCCCAGGCGGGTGATCAACGCCTGCTTCGGGAGGGCATGTGCAAATTCTGGCAACGAGTGTCAGACAACAAATACCTCTCACCCTACGCGGTGCGAGCATAGTTCGAGACTGTTATTTCTTGTCCCGATACGGGGCTCTCAGTGCCATCCGACTCGCGTCGCTGACATGGGGCGCAATGCCATGCCGCGCGACGATATTTGCATGCCCGCACATCATGGCCTTTTTGTCATCACGTCACCTCGAAGGAGGCAGCCATCAAGCCTCGAGCGGGCGACAAAAGCTTCTTTGAGAAGTACGCAGGGCATGTCGATTGCCCTGCTTGCAATTTGTCGAGGCCGCTTCCCACGGCAAAATACGACATTACCGAGGACCAGATCGACGCGATCCCTCACCGTCTCTTAGCTGGGGGGGGGGTAATTATTCGATGATTGCCCGCCTTCGGCAGACGCACATGCTGCAAACGCTGAGCGCCACCAGAACGGACAGCATGATCCTTCGATGGCTGGGCGTTTCTGGGCCGTGCACCCTGGTCACCAAACCAAACGGGAGAGCATCGTGTCTCCCACGGTGAGGTGCACCTGGACAGTAATCTGCGAGCAACGCCTGACGGGGCATTGCTTTCCAAGGACCGCCCCACGGGGGTAGATAGTGCCAAGGTCATTGTTTTCCGAAGCGATGCAAATAAGCCAGGCGCGGAGTGGGCCGCGTTGCAAGACCGCAGTAGCATCAATCAAGAGGGGTTTTCTTGCAGACGCGATAGTGGCTTACTTCCAATCAGATTTGAACAGGGGTCCGACCGCGCGCGCAAGGATGAGCGCAGGTGCTGCTTTATATGATTTCCCGTGTAAAGATTTTGGGGCATATATCTCTGCGGTTTTGCAGTTTCCGCTTGAGCATGCGTTTCTGTTTACATTGCAGCGCGCTTGCCCCAGGAACCCAAAACGCACGTGCATTTCGCGAGACGACTGCGATTACCGCCGTCGAAGAGCCCCTTTTCGCAAGCGGGGACTTGCAACACATATGCAGGCAGGGCAGGAGAAACGCTCGCCCAAGGGAAGACGCCGTGTGCAGGAGAATTCCACGATGCTGGCCGATCCCAATCTACAGTCTTACAGTCACATGATCAGCAGAATGGGCAGTGGATCGCCAGGGAAGACACGCCGAGCATAAAATCAAGAACAGGCATTACTTACTTAGCCAAGGAGCCTGGATCCGATCCTCCGTGGCAGGTAGCGAAGGCGAATGATGGGGCCCCTGTCCGCCACGAACCATACTTCGGATTCCTTGAGCCACTCTGGAGGCGGTTCACTGCGTTCAAACTGTAAAAGAACGACGGCACGGCGGCCACCGATTGGCGGCCTGTCTCGCGGCGGCACATTGACCTCGCCGTCTCGCCCACGTCGCGCCCGCCACTCATGGCTTTCGCTTGGCCAGGCGCTGATGACGCGCAGCATGAGCGCGCGATCGGATGGGATTTCGGGAGGGGGGGGGGGGAGATGGAACCGCCACTCGTACTGCATCGCGGCTGGCAAGCAAATGCCCAGGGGTGGGCCCCGAACGCGACGTGGGCAAGGCCTTGCCTTGGCCGACTGACTCTTCGGTCGGTTGGTGTAATTTTCCAGCCGCGAGCATGTGTTTTTCGAGGTCGCGTCGTGCGTGGGGGTCAACAGTGAGGGGGCGAATTTTTCGCGCAATGTGGCCCCAGTCGCCGAACGTTTTGAATCGGTGGCTATTGCGGGAAACGTCGATGTGAAAATGCTCGCGCAAGAATCCGTGGATCTGTCCACTGATCAAAACAGCATTGGCCGTCGAGACTTTTGCGATTCTCGTGCCTGACGGGGGGCGGGGGCTCAGGGGGTGATTTTTCGAACAGCAGATTGGAAAGTCACTGAAGGATTCCGGTGTCAAGGAAATTGCCGCTTCACTGCTTCAATATACGCCTTCTCGGGTCACGGGCATGATCCGTGAGTGCACGATGAGCTTTCTTGCCGACAGTCGGCTTACTGCTTGCTCCACTGAATCGGATAATTTGTCAGATGTTGCGTGGTCGGACAAGCTGGAGAGCCCGCGCTGCTCGAGACAGAAGAAGAGAGACGCGCACGCGGCTGACGCGAGTATAAGTAGGAAAGGCGGTGATAAGCCCAGACATCTTACAAAAGTGCATGCGGGATTAGGAGTTCATGTCTAAATCCCAAATACGTAACGAATCGCGATTGATTCAATCACCCATCGCTGACTCTGGCCGCGGCGGATGGATGGAAGCGACGCGCGGCGATCGCGCGTAATTCTGGGGCCATTTGGTCAGCAAACATGGCCGGCGCGCCGTCGCGATAGGCATTGAAATATTGCGAACTTTCGCGCCGCATGGTGCGCGCGATATCGGCCCAGCCGACGTTGCTGCGCCAGCAGACGCGGGGATGCAGGCCGCTGCAGCCGTCGGCGAGACGCAATCGCAGATTGCTTTTCCAGCCCGTCATCCAATTATCGCTGCCGCAGAAGCGGCGACTAACATTGTCGGAGATCGCACAGGCCCACTCCGCAGGAGAGCGACCGCGGATGGAGACGTTACCAGCTCTGCCGGCAGCGTTGCCGACCCTGGGCCATGGGCCCCCATGGAGACAAACTGCGCTGGTTGTGAGGCCACCGACATAGTCGGTGACCAGCCCGCAGCTCCTCGTCCCCCGGCTGCGCCGCTGCGCGCCGGCTTGATAGTGGCCGCTGATGGCCGCCGCCTTCGCGATTCGTTGCTTGGGCAGCCCTCGCGGCGTGCCGCGGCGCCCGCGCCGCCGAGCCCACCTCGCAGCTGGGGCCGCGGGGCGGCGCCCACTGGCGCGACGCCGCGCGCTGCCCCGCGCGGCGCGACGCGGCGCGGGGCCCGGGCAGATTGCGGACGCAGTGAAACTGACGAAGAGTGGTCAAAGAATCGCGCATTAAGCCGGCGGGCAGTTCGTCGAAGTTGCGATGTCCACGCCGCAGGTGGATGGGCCATCAAGAAACGTTGCGCTGCTACGGATGGAGGCCACTACCTCTGAAATAAGGCCGAAGAGATCTGGCAGCATTGGAGTGCGACGGATTATGTTGCATATATTCGTCGTGCTCGACAGAGGACAATGTCCCGACGCCGTCTTCCACGGGGTCGAACTACATGCGCAACAAGATTGGGTCAAAGATCCTGCACCCGAGCAACACTTTCAAGTCTGACACCAAGGGTTGATTTGCTGGATTCGTCGGTCTGTTT
Organism: Prorocentrum cordatum; assembly: GCA_963575745.1. Classification (NCBI taxonomy): domain Eukaryota; class Dinophyceae; order Prorocentrales; family Prorocentraceae; genus Prorocentrum; species Prorocentrum cordatum. The sequence continues at coordinate 86,635 of CAUYUJ010019238.1, read as the reverse complement.
CGGCCATCCTCAAGGGAGATCCTGCGGTATTATCGGCGCCGCGCCCCTGGCGTTGTAACAGATGTTTTGGGTTTGCGCGAGGAGGGCCTATGTGCCTGGGGGTGCCGACGACCCGAGGATCTCCGAGGGGGGTCAGAATGTCGGGCCGCCACGTCCCGCCGCATGGGGAGTGGCTTAACCTCTTACCCTGCCTGCTCTCTGCCGCCGCCGCCGCTCCTCGCTGTGTCGTGCGTGATAGTGCGGTGCAGTTGTTTTTGGATCAAGGTGCCGTCTTGGCGCCCTAAAGCTCGGGTTGGCGCCGCGGGCCGACCTCCGCGCTAGCGCCAAAGGAAGAGTTTGGGCCGTCGCTTCTATGTCGCCCCTCCTGCTACGATCCTACATTCGTGCACATGCTGGCTTAGCGGACACTTGAAGGCATGTCGATGCGACCCAGACTGAACAGTGATGAGACCGAGTCAGCATCGCCATTGCACGTGATGAGGGTTTGTTTGCTCTTGGGTTCTCTCGCCCGCCTCCGCGGTTCATGCCGCGATGCACGATGCCGCCCGCGCCCAGGCGAGCATGGCGTGCCCCATCAATTGCCACTGCGACTATGGCATGTCCGGCATCTTGTTGGGCGCCGGGGGACGGAATTGACAGGGGGAGGGTGCGCTGAGCGTGGCACGAGGGCGACGGACGAGGAGGAGGACCAAAGGCGTGCACATGGTGAGGCCACGGCCACCTCTGGCAGCCCACCACTCTGAAGGTCTGCCGCGGCGCTGGATCCCCGCCCGTTCCTGCTGTTTCTCAGCTGCTCACGCGAGGGTGCCTTCCTCTTTCTCCTCTCTCCTCGGCCTTCTCCTCTTCCTTTTCCTTTTCTCCTCTTCCTCCGCGAGCGCATCGCGGAGAGGCCGAGGACGGCCCCTCCCGAGTCCACTGCGGGCCTTCCCCGGGGGCGTGCCCCCTTCCCCGGTTTCTGGGCCTTGGGGCCCTGGTCGGCGGCGAGCGAGGGGGGGAAGTGAAAAGGAAGAACCCTTCGTGGAAGGCGGCGGGACTTCTCAGAGGCTTTCGCGCCTCCTGAGAAGTCTTCTGCGTCTTCGGGGAAGGTTGAGAACATTTCTCAGAAGGCCACGAGACTTCCGAGCCTTCTGAAAAGGGCCCGCCATTTGTCACTTCCCCCCTGAGCTCGCCGCCGGTCTGTGGAACTGCCTTGCGTGGGCTCTCCGTCGCCTCGGTTGCTGTCGCCTCGACCTTGGGTCCACTCCCCTGCCCCTTCGCCCCTCGGAGAAGGGGAAGGGATCCCTCCTCGCCCCTCCCTCCCTCCTCGCCCCTCCCCCCCCCCTTGCCCCCCCCGTCCTCGCTCCTCCCCTCCTCGCCCTTCCCTCCCTCTTCACCCCCCTTCCTTCCTAGCCCCCCAGACTGGGGGAAGGCATCCTCCAGCATGTAGGAAACAGGCCTTGGAGGGGGGGACCCCCGGTTTTTTTCTCGTCGCCCTCGGGCTCGTAGCCCCCTTCCCGGGCCCCGTGGGCGTGAGCAATCACATCTGTGGATGAGGAGTTGGCCCCGAGGAAAACCTTGGGTCCAGGGCCCGTTTCCACCAGGATCTATCCGCCTCCTTCCAGAAGCTTGAGCGCCTGGGCCGCTCGCAGTAGTGCGGCGTAGCTGAACACCGCTGTCGTACAGTGCGGTCTCTCTGCGCCTTCTCGTCTCTTGCTCGTTTGGGATTCAACGGACGCACCTTCACTGCAGTTATCGAAGTTTCAGGAGGAGCGGAATGCGAAGGGGGACAGTCGGGGGGTATTGTTGCCAGTGGACGATTCACGCACGGACGCGCGTACCTACGGAGTGACATGCCCCCCGCACGCGCGACACCTACAGAGTCAGACGCCCCCGCGCACCGGCTGACACGCGCATACACGAATAATTGACGCGCGCGCGGGCACGCGTGGACACGTTCACGCGCGCGCGCCTGGAACCATCCACGCAAGCACACCGTTTGACAACCAGGCTTGAGCGCAGTGCTAACACCCCTGGCCCTTGAGTCGCTCCAGCGCTTTACTTTTAACGAGCGACGGCGTTTTAGCAGCCCATACCAGGAGCAGGGGTGTGCTCCAGCACTGAAGTTATGGAGCGCGAGCGTTCCAGCAACCAACGGCGTGCGCTCCAGCACCTATTCACGTATGTATTGTGTTGCCGAGCGAGGTCAATCCAGCAGCTCGTGCCGACAAAAGGAGTGCGTTCCAGCACGGTTGTTTTATTGAATCGCGTCGCTCATTCCGCCGGCCCGTGATATGGCATCGCTGGTTTTTGTCTGTGTGTTCGTTGCCCATGTTGCGCTCTTGGGGGCGGGTGTCGTTCGGACGCGTTGCGTGGGGAGTTTTGATGGTGAAGCAGTTCCCTGGGGGTCGTCTCTCGATGGGGCGAAATAGAGTCGTCGTCAAGATGCTTCTTTGGGGGGCCTCTTGGGGTCTGTTGAGAGGCCGTTCGGGGGCGCCTGGGAGACATGTTTGAAGCCTTCTGGGGCTTCTTTTGGGCCTCCTGGGAGTCTCCTGGGGCCTCTTGGCGACATCTTGGGGCCTCTTGGAGGCCTCTTGGGGCCTCTTTGGGACCTCCTGGGCGCCTTCTGGGACGGAGGGCTCCATTTTTGAGTTCTCGGTATCCCTCCTGAGTCCCTCTTGGGCCCGTCTTGGGGCCTCTTGGTCCGTCTTGGGCGGCACTTGGGCCGTCTTGAGGGCTCTCTTGGGTCGTTTCGGCGCCGTCTTGGGAGCTTCGTGGGCCGTCTTGGAGCGGTCTTGGGGGCCTCTTGGGCCGTCTTGGAGCGTCCGGAAGCCGAAAAAGCCAGAACACAAAAAACATAGAAAAAACAAATGAAAATCAACGATTTTGGCCTCTTGGGGCTCTCTTCGGAGGCCTCTTGGAAGGCTCTTGGGGCGTCTTGGAGGCCTCTTGGGCTGTCTTGGGGGCCTTTTGGGCCGTCTTGGGGTCATCTTCGGCGTCTTCGAGCGCTCTTTGGGCGTCTCGGGGGCCTCTTGGGCAGTCTTGGGGGCCTCTTGGGGCACTCTGAGCGCGCTCTGGGGAGCCTGAGAGGCCGCACCCAGAAGGAAAACCATCTCTGAGTAGACTTGGTCGGGCGGGGTCGGGCGGTCGGGCGGCGGTCGGGCGGCGACCGGGCGTTGGTCGGGGTACTTTTCGCCGGGGGACCCCCAGGGGCCGCCCCGCGCGCGCGAACTAGAAATACTGTTAATACTGTTAACCAGTTACCGGAGATCTTAGCACGCCCTGGCCCGTTGGGCCGGCGAATTGCGAAGGCCTTACAGCCGGTGCCGCCGACCCTGACGGGGAGCGACGACAACGGCGCCGGCGGCGACGACGACGCTGACGCGGATCAGAATCCTCATGGATGCTTTTTGGGGTCTCTGCGAAGCGCCCTCGTGGGCCTCTGGGGGACAGTTTGGGGGCCTCTCGGGAGCCTCCTGGGGGCCTCTTGGGAGCCTCTTGGGGGCCTGTCGGGGCTTCCAGGGGGCCTTTGGGGGGCCTCTTGGGGGTCTCTTAGGGGGCCTCTTGGTTCCTCCTGGGAGCCTCTCGGGGCCGAGGGCTCGAAATGTCCGTTTTGGTCCCTCGTCTGGGCACCCTCTTGGAACCGTCTTGGGGGTCGTCTTGGAGGCATATTGGGCCGTCTTAGGGCCCTCTTTTAAGCCGTTTCGAGTCCCTTCTGGAGCCCTCTTGGGCCGTCTTGGTGCGATCTGGAGGGCCTCTTCGGCCGTCTTGGAGCGAGCGTCGAGACACAGAATGTGCGAGAATGCCGAAATGCTTCAAGCACCATTGTGAAATTAGTGGTTCTTCCTCGTGGGGCCTTTTTGGGAGTGCTCCTGGATGCCTGTTGGGGCGTCTTGCAATGGCTCTTGGGCCCGTCTGGAGGCCGTAAAGGCGTCTTGGACAGATCATTCGCAGAGTCGGGGCCCTCTTGGACCGTCTTGGAGGCCTCTTGGCTTGGGGCACTCTTGGCCTGTCTTGGGTTTTTGTTTGGGCCCTGGGACCCCCCGGGGGGGAGTCGTATCTGACACGGGACCGCCCCCCCAGGACCGCCTCCGGGACCCCCTTCCCTCCCTGCGGGGGAGGGATCAAAGGGAAGGGGCTTCCCTTCGAGTCAATGACGACGTTGCTCAATTTCGTTTTGGCTGGCACGCTCGAGGAGAAGGCAGGGCCTGGAGAAGGGGGGGGAGCGGCGACGGGCCCAGCGCTTGAGGAGGAGGGCCCCGGGCAAGGCGGGGGAGCGGCGACGGGTCCAGGGAAAGGGAGAGCGCAGGAAAAGGGAACGAATGAATGACGGAGACGACGACTCGAACGGACAAGCCCCTCACACACGCCGACAGGGTCGGCAGATGCAGGCGCTGGCGCTACAGCAGCCCGCGACAAGAGGAAAGTTGTAGAAACCACCAAAGAACCCAAAGCCATCGCACATCGACCGCCTCCCCCTTCCCTCACCCCAACCTCCTTATCACCCGTAGGGTGGTCCAACCGGTATGCTGATGTATGTTCTTTTTCTCACGCGTCAAATGCTGGTCATGCAAAGGATTCACTCTCTGTGAACAGCCCCCGTGGTGCTTCCGAAGCCAGCACGCTCGAATCAGAAAGCTGCGCGTCTTGGAAGCGTGCGCTGTAGGTGTAGCAATAGGGGTGGGTGCCCCAAGTCTTCACTATGCCGACGAACGCACATTGCAGGATCTATGTTGATCCGATCGATCCGAATTGATGCTGGTTCAGCAGGCCTCATCCGATCCGAGTTCGTTATTCCGACGATCCGATGCGGCCCGACGCGTTGCATGGTGCCGTTGAGCAATTTCGCGTGACCCGTCCGATTGGTATCCGTTTCCGCGCCGATGCGGCCCGAATCAGTGGCACATCTTCGCTTCGCCGACGAAGGCACAGTGTTGTTAGCAGCCAAAGTCGCAATCGCAACAGCCTTTGTGGTCACAATCGCAGCAGCGTCTGTGTCGATGGCGAGCGGCTGCAGCAGCAGTAGAAGCCCACACCGATGACAACGACAGCAGCAATGACGAACTGTTTCGCTCTGTCTTGGGCAGGCCTCGTTGCTCATATCTCCCAGTCTCGCTGACATCCAATCTTGCCCACCAGCTGCCCTTCTCCGCAGGCATATTTGTAATTCTCGCCGCGGGCGTGTTCACCTTCTTTCCCGTCTTCCTGAATTGGTTCGCGTGGGAGTGGTACTTCGACCTGTGCTGGCCCGTGGGGGGTAGCACCGCAAAACAATCATGGGGACTTGGAGGAGATACCGGTGTATAGACAGCATGCGTGAGCAAATCTTGCATTTTTGTCGCAGACAGCGTTATTTGGCCTGTCTATTGTACGGCTGCGGAGCAGGAGGGTCGGGGAGGAATGAGGAGGTGAGGCGAAGTAGGAAGAGGAACGAATCTGTTGGGTGGTGGCCACAGTTTGTGCCAGCGTAGCGTAAGACAGGCCAGGGCAGGTTGTTTTGGTTTGGTTCGATCGGGGATCAACGTGGTTCGGCGTGGCCCCAAGTTTGATTTTGAGTGGCGGAGCTGGCTTGAGCCCAGTCTGGATGTGGTTGGCTTGGCTTGACGCGTCCTGGCCTGCACTGGGGTGGCGGTGCTGAGATTAGCTTATACTGGTCCGTCAGCCTAATTCGGTTTAGCATCGCAGCGTTCAGCAGGACCGAGCATAGTTAAGCTCGGGCCAGCGTTGCGCTGCTTCGTTCACCTCAAGCTGTGCGTAATCCGTAGCCATTTGGGCTCAAGCCGTTCTGGTTCGCACTTCTCCGCCTGAGAAATCCGCCGACCTTCGCCTAGCTCTCTATCGCCAGCCCTCGCGGCGCCATGGCCGAGGAGGAGGGGCAGGAAGTGATATTCACTGAGAACACCGCCCCTGATCGCGAGATCTGGGACGAGAAGGGCGGCTTGATCAAGAAGGGCGCCGCGGAGATCGCGGAACGCGACTCGGACCACGTGCCCGAGGTAAAGATCCTCACGACGATGGGGATGTTCGCGGTGCCCGTGACCGCGGAGACCACGGTTGGCGAGATCCGGCAGAAGGTCCAGGAGTGGAAGCCCGAGTATTCTTTGGAGCAAATCGAGCTCGTCTGCAAGGACAAGGATGCGTGGGGGCCCTTGTTCAACAAGACGTCGCGGCCGCGCGACGACGACGAGACAGTGGAGTCACTGTGGAGCGACTGGGACATTCCGCGACGCATGATGCAGGTGGCTCTTTGGATCAAGGAGAAGAATGAGGAGACGGGCGAGTGGGAGAGCACCTTCTGGAAGATGCTTGAAGAATCCAAGTGTGACGATTGGAGCTTCCAGGGGCACACGATCTGAGGTGCCCTGGGACTCTCCGCCCTGAATAAGTGCTGCCGTGCGCGTCGGCGCGTAGATCAATTCTCCCGTGCATGGGCACTACGAGTCTTGTCGTTGCTGCTTGATTGCGAAGATGTTGATGCTGAGCTGCATCGTAGCAAGCTGAACAAAAAAACCTCAAGCTGTATGTTACCATGTACTTCTGCATGTTCGCTTGAGCCATCGGTTTGCCCCCCGGGATGGCCGACGTGGGGCTCCCATAGAGAAGGACGAGAAGCGTCGCTCCTCGGGGTCTGAACAACCATGGCTTGAGGCCATATGGTGTTTCTTGGGGTGCGCTTGGGGTGTTTCTCGTGGTTATCTCGTGGTCATCTTGAGGCCTCCGAGGCCAATCGGAAGCCACACAGATTGCGAGACGGCGAACATACGGAATCAATTGATTGCTTTTAGTTAATCTTGGCCTCCAGGAGGCAGTCTTACGGAGCTCGGGGGCCACCCGAGAGCGGGGATTCCGTGGAGCGCCTGGAAGGCGTGCTGGAGGCCAGCGTGTCCCATCCTGTAAGCAACCTGGGGCTCTGCGGGGCAAGCCAGCCGGACGCTTTTCTGCACACTCGGAATTGTGCCCCCCGCAGTGCAGTCCAGGGGGAAGCGGGGCGGTAGACCCACGGCCCAAGGGGGCGACTCGGGGAAGCGCCAGCATGGCTGAAAGCGCGTGGATTAGCGACGGGCCTCGCTACGATACAGCACATGTGCTTTCAATCAGACGGCGTGGGCGTCATGTTTTGAAGGTACTTCCCCCGATCACTGAATCTGGCGCCCACCCGCCAGATCCACTGATCCGTAAGCTATGTTAGCGTATGCCCGCGATGATGAGATGTTAGTGGAAGCGTTGGCGCTAACCACCCACATCCAGAGAGCTGATCGAATGTTTCCGCCGCTGCCAGCAGGCTCTGGTTCTTCCTCGGGGTCGTCATCCTGGCGTTCGGCTGCGTCTACGAGTGCTGCGTCGGCGGATGGGGCGGATGGGCATGCTGGGGCGAGGGTAGCTTGATCACGGATTTTGCTGACAGCGCGCGGGCCGACACCCGCGCTCTCGTTCGGAAAAGTGTGTGCAGTGTGTATGTGTGTGTGCGTACGTGTATGTGTGTATGCGTGGATGTGTGTGCGTGTTTGTTTGTGTGTGCGAGTGTGTGTGTGTGATTACGTGTGTGTGTAGTTTTGTCAGAATGCACGATTTTGTGACCTTCACTGCGCCGCAGAAGGAAACGTTGTGTGTGTGCTCGCGTGTGCCGCTTGTCTCGCGCTCTTGAGTGGGTTGCGGTCCCAGAAGATCGAGCTCTTAGCTGACTGACTCCGCTGTATCGCTGCGCGCGCAGCCGCGCCGCCAAAAAGTGCGGGTATGTGTGTGTGTGGTTGTGCGTGCATGTGCGCGCGCGCGTGTGTGTGTGGCGTGCGTGCGTATGTTATCTCTTCGGTCGTGGCCGCTGGCATCTTGCCAGGTCTACGGTGCATGTGTTCTCTTATTGTGCGCGTGTGTATCGTAACGTGGTCCCTGCGGGCACCTCGATTGTCTTTGACACCTCGTCTCTGACACTTTGTCCAGGATCATCGGCCGAAGGGTCTTGGGCGCGCACAAATAATTAATAATACTAATGGCATGCGTGTGCCCAGCGGCCTGCAGCAAGCCCCGCCACCGTGCCAGCGCGGCTGCGACGAAGGGAGGAGGTTTGGTTTGAAAGCCGCTCCAGTTCAGTGCCTTGTCTGAAGAGGCGCGGGTCTTGTATTTCCACCTCGTTGTCATCAGCCTCATCCTCTTCCTCCACGTTCCTCCTCATCCGCTCCCGGGCTCACTCCCAAGTGGATCCTGGAGGCTTCTTGGGGGCCTTCATTGTTTTGGGCCTCTAACGGCCTCCCTGGACGCGTCTTTGGAAGGCTTTTTGGGTTTTAGTCGGGTCACGTGAGGCGCGTTTGGAGCCTTTGGGAGTTCGTCTGGTCGTCCCGAGTTGGCCTTCGGCATCTCGCGACCGTCTTGAAGCTGTCCCTTGCCGTCTTTTGGCCGTGTAAGTGTTGAGAAGGGCGTCAGGAAGCCAATGTGGGGGACATCTGCTTATGCAGTCTGGTAGAGGTGAGCTCGGTCATAGAACAAGCTTCATACATCAGATCAGCAAGGTTGATCGTGGCACGTTGCCAGGTTTCCCAGACACGAGGGGCCGCTGACAGACAGACAGAAGCCTTGCGTCCAGGTGGACGCGTTGGCAGGAAACATACAATTGACCAAACGTCACTCGAAACGCTCGAAGCACAGAGGTGTGGCCAAACGACACACGAAGCACTCGAAGCACGCGGGCGTGAACAAACGCCATACCTGAAGATGACGGATGAAGACGACGATGATCGATCTGCACACCTGCTCAAACATGTTGCAACACATTGTAAACTGAAGACGCCCATTGTTGTCTCGGTCGTCCCCGTCTGCGCTTGCGAGCCCAATTCTTCGGCGACCCATCGCCGTTGCAAAGAATTCGGTTTACTAAAGCAGTAGGCCCATATGCGACAATTTTCTGGTACAGCCTATTTTGCCTCCCAGCCAAAACTTGCGATAGCGGTTCCTCCCCAGCCTGATCGAGAACGGTTGCGTTGCTGATCCGTGATATGAAAGAATGTGGAATTCCAAATATGCGTCGCACACATCGGCAATGGAAGGCATCGAGCCGGCATCTGTCAGTTTTCAACAACCACAAATAATCCACATACTATAATAGTTTGTTCAAAACATCCAGCCCAGAGATGCGCGTGACCAAAGTTTGTTAAGTTGCTTGAAAAGCTTGCTTGCTTCTCCCAATCTGCATAGCTCCGCAGTCGCGTTCCCGTCACATGTAAGCAAACCTTCCAAATAGATTGCGTCCCGTACAAACTTAATATCACTACCACTCGGCGTCGTAACCTCGTGATTTGTCGAAATTTGCATTTGTACTGTTTTCCCCCAATTCAGCTCCAAACCATAATTGCGCCCCTCCTCAATGATAGCGTTCAACATTTTATGGAGGTTGGATTGGTGCTGGGATACTAGCAAAGTGCCGCCGGCATAAAGAGTATACCGGGTGACCACATGTCCCGGCTCCTCGTCCAGGTGTAGCGAGTCGATGGCGTCGTGCAGCATGACAGATTGGACTGCTATGAATAAGCATGGAGAAAGCGGACACCCTTGTGCGATTCCAGCGTTCTGCCGTCTCCCCGTAGAGGTACCAGTGTGGTCTTGGATAACGTAGAAGCACCGATAAATGATGGCATCATGAGCGACACGCATCATCATGACACCATGCTCGCCCTCAGCAACTCGACCAGACAATTGACGCACTCCAGCACCCCACTCTCGCGCAGTGCGGGGTGGCGCATAATAGGGAGCTCAGGGTGCTCGGCACTCGCCGTGCCCTTGGTGATCGTCTGGTCCCCGGGCTGAGCTCATTGGCCCACTAGTTTTAGTCCAGAAATTGTCCGGTCAAAATGGGAAACGACAGGCTAGGGACGACGACCAGCAGCAGTTCCTGCCCACTTTGAACAGGATTCGCCATCGGTGTCGCCGCAAACGTTTTCCATTTGAGACAAAGGTCGCCTGCACATAAGGTGCCGCTGCCAGCTTTGGACAGCTTTTGCTGTTGGACATCGTCCCCGTTCTGTCCGTCCACACTTCGCGCGTGCCAGGGTCCAGATATGGCGATGAGCTGGAGTGGCTTCAGAGGACCCTGAATGGACGTACTCCCCGAGACGTCGAGGCGCCTACTGACCAATATAATAGAACCAGCCGCTGCCGGAAGCGGGCGGCCTCGGCGTACGCGTCTGGCCCGCGGTGGGCAGAGTGGATTCGCGGAGGCGCTCCCGACGCGAAGGCCCGAGAGGCCGAAGCGGACGTCGAGGAGCGCACGGGCAGCCTCTGCCCAGCCTCCGCTTCCCTTCTTCTCCCCCCACGCCGCTTCCCCTCCCTCCACATTCCCTCTCCCAGCTTTCCTCCCCCGCCTGGCCTCCTCCGTCCTCGTTCACCTCTCCGCCTGGCCTCTTCCCTCGTCGGATTCCCCATCTTGTGCCTCCGCCACCTGTCCTCCTCTTCCTCCTTTTCCTCATCCGCCTCCTCTTTCTCTCGCACGTGATCATTCGGCCTCACATCTGTCAGTAATGCCGTCAAGCGTCTTGCTTCACCATGTCGTCTTTGGATGTGTTGGGGCCAGTGGTAATTGCGAGTTCCCTGGTGCTTTAGGACCCTAGTTCAGCCTCTAGGTCGCCACAACCATTGTTACGGATGTTTCAAACTAGTGTTTCCGTTGCAGCGTGGGCTTCATGTTTGGATCGGCGCGTTGCTCCAGTCGTTAAGAATGGCGTTCTCGCCCCAGCGCGGACAATATCTTTTGTCATCGTTGTCGCCCCCCTCACTTCCCCTCCTCCGCCTTCCCATGGTTCTCTTGCTCCTCCCGCTCTGTCAACTCCATCTCCTGCTGCTGCTGTTCGCCCTCGTCATCCTCTCTCATCTTGCTTGTCCTCCTGCTCATCGTCCTGCTGATACGCCACCTCGTTCTCCTCCTCCTCCTCCTCCAGTGTACGCGGCTTCTTTTCTTGCCTTCCGATTGATCAGAAGACGATGGGGTCTTCTTTGGAGTTCCAGGTTCGCTATGACACGCGGCGGCGGATAGAGTAAAGACAGCGCAATGGGAAGGGACGGATGAGATGGGTTGGATATCAGGTCTGGCGCGAGCGCACCTAGCTTGCCTCATTCCCTTCCCCTGTCCCCCTAGTCCTCCCCCTTCTTTCCCGCCTCTCTCGCATTCCCTCGCGATCCCTCTTCCTTTCCCTCTTCCTTTCCCTCGCTTTTCCTGTTCCCCCTCCTCCCTCGCCTCCGTCGCCATCCCTCGCCTTCCCTCTCCTTCCCCCTTCCCTCGCCTGCACTCTCCCCTTACCCCGTCCTTTTCTCGTCATCCTCAGTTGTATTGGTTTGTTGAAGTGGCGGGCGCCTCCCCCTACTTCCTGTCTGCACCCCCTTCTTCACCCTTTCGCCCACCCATCCCACTCAACCCGCCCATCCCGCTCTCAACCCCCCCTTCGACATTCCGCCCGCCCCCCGCTCTTCCTACGCCCCCAACTTTCTTAGTCGTTGCCCTTCCTCTCTGTGTCGGTTTGTTGGTGCTCAGAGGCTCTGTTGGGGTAAATGGCCATGCTTTCTGAACGAGCACGCTCACGACCCTGGGCCCGGTGGGGGACGGCGTCCCATCATCTTGTCTTGAAGTATAGTTCAGACATCCTTCGCAGCGCTTATTGATAAGGGTCCGATATGTTTGCTTCCGCAGTTCGTGGCAAGTTGCCTTATTTGGTCTGTCGTCTGCGTCGGGCGCTTCTGTGTTGTCTCCCTCTCTCTCCATATATATATATATATATATATATATATATATATATATATACATATAACGGCGCACCGGGTCCGGGGGCCCGGGGCCGGGACCTCGACCACAAATGTGCGCCCCGGGGGGCCCGGAGGCTCGTCGGGGCTTGCCGGAGGCCTCCCCAGTCAGACAAGACGGCCCAAGAAGCGCCCAAGACGGCCCAAGAAACTTCCAAGAGGCCTCCAAGAGGGCTCCGAGATGCTGAAGATGGCCTCCAGACGTCCAAGGAGGCCCCCAAGAGGCCCCAAGAAGCCTCCAACATGCGTCCCAAGAGGGCCCCTAGACGCAAAAATTTGCCCATTCCCTTCGTAAAACGTACATTTTCAACAAAGTTGTCTTTTGGGCTTTCCGACGTTACAGGACGGCCCAAGAGGCGCCCAAGACCGCCCCAAGACGGCCCAAGAAGCTTCCAAGAGGGCCCCAGGACAGCCCAAGAGGGCCCCAAGACGGCCCAAGAGGCGCCCAAGATGGCCCAAGAGGGCCCCAAGACGGGCCCAAGAGGGGGCCCAGAGGGGGACCACGAACCGCAAGCTCGAGCCTTCCGCCCCAAGAGGCCGCCAGGAGGCCCCCAGGAGGCCCCTCAAGAGGCCCCAGGAGACCCCAGACGTCCAAGGACGCCCCCAAGAGGCCCCAAGAAGCCTCCAACATGCGTCCCAAGAGGGCCCCTAGACGCAAAAATTGGCCCATTCCCTTCGTAAAACGTACATTTTCAACAAAGTCGCCTTTTGGGCTTTCCGACGTTACAGGACGGCCCAAGAGGCGCCCAAGACCGCCCCAAGACGGCCCAAGAAGCTTCCAAGAGGGCCCCAAGACGGCCCAAGAGGCGCCCAAGATGGCCCCAAGGGCCCCAAGACGGGCCCAAGAGGGGGCCCAGAGGGGGACCACGAACCGCAAGCTCGAGCCTTCCGCCCCAAGAGGCCGCCAGGAGGCCCCCAGGAGGCCCCTCAAGAGGCCCCAGGAGACCCCAGACGTCCAAGGACGCCCCCAAGAGGCCCCAAGAAGCCTCCAACATGCGTCCCAAGAGGGCCCCTAGACGCAAAAATTGGCCCATTCCCTTCGTAAAACGTACATTTTCAACAAAGTTGTCTTTTGGGCTTTCCGACGTTACAGGACGGCCCAAGAGGCGCCCAAGACCGCCCCAAGACGGCCCAAGAAGCTTCCAAGAGGGCCCCAGGACAGCCCAAGAGGGCCCCAAGACGGCCCAAGAGGCGCCCAAGATGGCCCAAGAGGGCCCCAAGACAGGCCCAAGAGGGCGCCCCGAGGGAACCCCACGTGGGCCCAAGGAGGCCCAAGAGGGACCCAAGAGAGCCCCAAGAGAGCCCCAACATCGGTCACGCGGAAGAGCTCTCGCGTGACCGATGTTGGGCCCCTCTGTGGGCTCCTCTTGGAGCTCCGAGAGGAGCCAAAGATGGCCCCACGAGGGCCCCGACGAGACCCCAAGAGGACCCAAGCAGGCCCAAGAGGGACCCAAGAGAGCCCCAGCATAGGTCACGCGGAAGAGCCCTCGCGTGACCGATGTTGAGCCCCTCTTTGGGCTCCTCTTGGAGCTCCAAGAGGGGCCCAAGATGGCCCCACGAGGGCCCCGAGGGAGCCCCACGTGGGCCCAAGGAGGCCCAAGGAACCCCAAGATGGCCCCAACATCGGTCACGCGGAAGAGCTCTCGCGTGACCGATGTTGGGCCCCCTCTTTGGGCTCCTCTTGGTGCTCCGAGAGGAGCCCAAGATGGCCCCACGAGGGCCCCGTCGAGACCCCAAGAGGGCCCAAGGAGGCCCAATAGGGCCCCAAGAGGGCCCCAACATCGGTCACGCGAAAGAGCTCTCGCGTGACCGATGTTGGGCCCCTCTGTGGGCTCCTCTTGGAGCTCCGAGAGGAGCCCAAGGTGGCCCCACGAGGGCCCCGACGAGCCCCAAGAGAGCCCAAGAGGGCCCCAAGAGCGCCCCAACATCTCCTCTCCTTCCTCCTCCTCCCTCCTCAGCCCCTTTCTATCGAGACTCCTATTCCAGGGGCAGACTCTCTTCTTCATTGTATATCGTGAAGGGGCCACACATGCCCCAGTTGCGGCCGCTCCTTTCTGGGCGGTGATGGCACAGCAGCAACAACTTCGTCTTCTGGGGTGGAATCCTCAGTCATGTACGGGAGATAGGCTCGAAGAAGTTGTGGTGGAGACATCGAATTTCGACCTGATTTTGTTGGCTGGAACTCAGGCGGTGGACAAGAGGCAGCAAATTTCTGGGAGCGTCGTCTTACGTCGTCGAGTGCAGGGACGTCTAGTGATTGAGGCTCCCTTCGGCCCATCGGCTCCTCTAAGCAATTCCAGTACGGGGTGTTCGGTCATCTTGGGCAAAGGGTTTCAGGAACAGCATATTATTCAGACGTGGGCCTCCCCTGCGGAGGCCAAAGGGCGGTGTCTTGGAGTCAGGGCGAAACGGGGACGGAGTGATATTTGTGGCGCCAGCATGTATTTCCCACCGAAGCCGTCTCGTCTCCAGCATCGTCCATTGTATCTTCGAACGGTTCGTGTTCTTATTGAATGGCTCCGCACTGTTCTCTCTGCGCTGCCGCAGAGAACGACGCCTGTGATATACTGTGACGCCAACGACGGGATTGGCATTCCAGCAGGAGGGAAAGGAGCATCTATTGAGACAGTGGTGGTGCAATCCCCGTCACCAGAGCGACTGCGCAGAGGAGCAGGTGAGCAGCTGCGCGAACTACTTCAGACTCATCAGATGACGGCGACCAACGCACGTGGGACATCAGTTATTCCGACGTTCTTCGGTCAGGATGGTGGCAAGTCTCGTATTGATTATCTGTTCATCCCCACGGGCATGGAGGACTCAATTGCCCACGCACATGTGCTACACAGACTAGGTGCTCGGCTTCAGGCGTTCCAGGGCCCCAGCCCACGTGATCACTTACCATTAGAATGTACTTTGTGGTATTCGCAGCACACTATTGGACCGACTGCTCCGCAGACCCGTCTGCGATGGGATCGTGATAAGATGATGTCAGCTCTTCAACGTGGACAGAACAAAGCTAGTTTTCTCAATTCGTTTCAGGAACAACTTGATCAGCGAGGAGCATATAACTATTTGCGAGAGTACGGCTCCCCAGATGAGATTTTCGAGCTTCTGGAGGATTGTATAACGACTGCAGGACAGACTCATTTTGGCATGACGACGCTCGACGGTGATGCGCAGCGGCAGGCAGACTGCAAAGCACGGCGGCTATTCTTGCATCAACGTGCAGACTTACGCGAAGGAAAGTGGGATGCCTCCCCTGAGGAGGCCCAACACATAGACAACGAGCTGAAACGCATCTCTCAAGAACAACGCCTCGTACGACGAAAAGCCTCCCGTGCCCTTCAATCTCAGCTGGTGGCGGAAGCAACGGACTTATGGAATCACCAGAAGCAGGCGGAAGCAATGAGAGTGGCACGAAGAGCTGCACGCACTCGTATAGGACCCAAGAAACGCGATGGTCTTCTGGTTCGAACAGCAGCACCCACTTCACAGGCATGGTTAGATGTGTGGTCTCTCGAAGGTTCTCAGGGCGGGATGGCTGTTCAACCCCAGGATTGGCTTGAATGGCATGCAGAACGTGATGGTCAGCAGTATTGGTGGGAGTCGTCTGAGGAGATTATTGACCTGTGTAAAGAAGATGTGGGTCGAGTTATTCGATGGATGCGACACGCAGCTAAACGACGAGCAGTTCCAGACTTCACGGCACCATTAGAGCTCTGGCTGATGCTGTTCCTCCCAAAGAAGGCTCTCAAACAGCGTCGTGGCCAGGGCATAGGATCCGACATGAGTGCGCCGAAAAACTCAGGCTTCAGATTTCTGGTAGAAGTGGGCTTGGCGAAGATCAGGATGCACAACATCAGCCCCCTCTACTGGCATCGGACAGAAGGAGCAGGCCTACGTAAATCTAATCTAGCAGGTCCCCGAGGTCGCCGAGTGGTGCATGTGATGGCAGCTATTGGGAAGGCGTACTACTCGACTTTGCTCAGACCCCCAGCGACGGTCCAGGACCACGGCTACTACCGACACCGTCGACGAGAGGACGCAGTCATGGGGGCTCTGATCACAGCATGGCGTCTACGAGCTCAAGGCATCACGCACGCCATGACGCTCAAGGACATGTCTAACGCGTTCGGCAGCTCTCTATGGGACCAGCTGGACACAACCGTACTTCTTCACTCTCGTGAGTGTGATCGCGCACTTTGCCAACAAAGATATAAGAATGCTATTATTGCGCTGGACGCGCTTGAGGGCCCTCTCACAGTTCGACCTTCACAGGGGAACACGATGGGGGATCCTTTTGCTGCCCGAGCCTTCGTAGGTACATTCGCACGCCCAATTTTGTCCTGGAGGCATGGGGAGCCCCAAGCTGATGCTCAGTCAAAGAGATTGCGTGCATCTTGGCAGGGACTCCAGGCCGACCTTAGCACGTACAAGTTTGCTGACGAAATCAACAGTTTTGTCCTGGCGGACCCGCAGATGTCGCCGAGAGATTTCACAGCGAAGATTGAGACGGTCGACGCCAGACTTGACTCCTATCTTTTTGATTTTGGTTACGGCCAGAACGGCACCAAGCAAGAGTACCTTATGTTTTTCGCTGCATGTGGCTATCAGTGTCGCCAGTTGCTCCGCCAAGACCCCTCTCTCCTCCAGGGCTCCGTTCGGGAAGAAGCTAGATATCTTGGGCCTTGTTTGCAGCTTAGCGCTTCGGCTAGATCTGAGATCTCCAGGAGGTGCTCGGCGGCTCGCTCGGGCTTTTTTCTCCTTGGGCAGGGCGTGGAGTCTTGGGATCCCGAAGAGATGGAAACGTAGCCTCTTCATCGGGTTCGTTCAGAACGCTTTACTAAGTGGACTAGAAAGTTTCGTGGTCACGGAGACGGACACTATGATTTTAGATGGTTGCTTAGCTCGTCTGGGGCGTATTGCTATGATGGGGAAAGCTACATCCTGGGAGGGCCCGCGTGTGAAATCATTATCGACTAAACAGGTACTTGAGTATTGGAAGCTGGTCCCCTCCTCGCTGGAGCTCTTGATTCGCAGAGTTAAGCTGTATCAGTCGTGGAGTGCGCACCCTGAGGAACATGCTCAGATTTTATGCGCATTATTTGGTTCGTATCCTATCGAATTCATGCGACCTCCAATGTGTGCAGGACGACCTGCATCGAACTCTTCGCCTTGGGCAAAACAGGTGGCGTCCGATTTGGATCGTGTCTCCAGGCTGCTCCCTTACGAGAGCGTGCGAGATGTTGCCAATGAGTTGCGTCTTCTCACCGATTTGGAGGCCTCAGAGGATTTTCGGAGAGTGGATATGACTGAGCTTCGGAGCCAAGCTTTCTCTGCCTGCATCCCCCCTCCTGGATATGCTCCACCAGTGGTCCCTCCTGAAGAGCCTGAAGATCACGCAGAGGTTGAGTTGCCTTTTGTGTGCCCGATGGACCTCAATGGGGAGCCCTGTAAGAGCGCCTTCAGTACCCGTAAGCAGCTACTTGAACATCTACGGCATTGTCATCAACTACGCAACCTAGCACATGTATTAACACCTAGCAGCGTTTGCATCCACTGTTTGCAGACCTTTGCAACGCAAGTTACTGCCGCCCGTCACCTACTTCGATCACTACAAAAGGGAAACTGTCTCACATGTGGACCTCGTACACTGGCCCCGATGGTTACCCCGCCGTCCTATGAGTGCCCATGCTGTGACTATGTGGGAGAGGATGCGCTGTCTCTCTGTCGCCATCTCCGAAGCCATCTGCCTGTCCAGATAGCGCCCTTCATATCAACTACTCGTACGAGCAGTACCGACGTGCACGGCTTTCATCATGGAAGTCGAGGCTCTCCAGAGACCTGCCTGGTTCAAAAGTGTCGCCTCCCCAGGAGCCGATGGCACTCAGCCCGGCGCCAAACGCAAGAAGGAGTCGGGCAGCCAGGGTGGTCGCATTCCGTTCGGCAAAATCATCGTGGTCATATGCAAGTTGATTTTAGTCAACAGTCGAGAGCTGGTCGACCTCGGAGCCGCGGTGCACTTGAGGTGCGAGTTGGACGCAGGGCAGGGCATGATCGCAGCCGCAGTCGCGGCAGGAGTGGCAGACAACGAGACGAGCACAGAGATGAAGAAGCGCGCAGACGGCGGCGAGATGGTGGACCACAAAGGACGTCCCGCTCCTCATCTACAAATCTTCATGGCAGTATGGGAGTGCGGAGCTACCAAGACTGCGGCAGAGGACATGCGGGAGTTATGGGACGAAGTTGGCGAAGGTTCCGCTGTCAGATATCGCTCCTGCTGTCCAGTACTTCCGCGCTCGGATTCATCGCAGGGTCGAGGGCCAGAAAGACAAGGCAACATTTCTCTTCAAAGTGAATATTCATCACGACCTGGGGGTGGTGATCGGCCCGATGGTGGAAACGTTGGTGGCGGTGGAGGGGGGCTCCTTCCTTTCGGGCGCGGCCCCGTGGGGGCCACTGGAGAGGGAGACCTCGAAGTTCGACCGCAAGGAGTACGTGGGGCGCCCCCCCAGGTAGTGCCAGAGAGGGATAGCGGTGTGCATGACAGTCGTGAAAGGCTAGCTAGTAGATTTCCGATGATGGCCAGTAGTGAGAGGCTAGCATCACTCGTAGCAGCAGGTAGGGAGACGCAGGATCAGATTGCTCGGGCAGTAAGTAGGATCCCAATTTGTCTCCCAGAAGGTATCGCAGTGACAACAGCTCCTGATATCCCAGTAATTAATACGCCTTCGAATCGAGGCCGTGGTGGCCGACACGTCGGGAGTGGGGGGCGGGGGGCGAGCTCTGGTGGGCGGGGGAATGGACGAGGTCGCCGCGCCTGATGTATGGCCCCCCCCTGAGGGCTGCGTGCCTATCGGGGTGCCCATCGGCCAGTGCAGTCTTTGCTGTGAGCCTGAGAGGGGCTCGCATCGTTAGTCGTCTGGTTTCGAAGGAACCCTCTCAGAGTACAGTCAAGCTTTTTTCGAGCTTCGAGGTCGGGATCTTGACAGGGACTCCATGAGGATCTGCTCTGCTCTGCTCCTCCCTCCTCTGCATCTTCCTCCTCCTCCTCCTTCTCATCCTCCTCCTCCTCCTCCTCCTCCTCCTTCTCCTTTCCAGGGGAATGAAAACCAGAGGATAGCTCACGGAGAGCCCAAGCACCCCCTTGTTGCATCCATCTTGGCTTCCAGATGGAGCCCAAGAAGGCCCCAAGGAGGCCCCTCAAGAGGCCCCAGGAGACCCCAGACGTCCAAGGACGCCCCCAAGACGCTTCGCGTCACCAATTTCTTCTCGCAGCGATTCCTGGGTCTGTGATTCGACAGAACCTAAGCGCGCGCGAAGCGCGCGCGTGGTTCTAGTATGTATGTATGTATGTATATATGTATATATAGACATCGATCTTTATGTCGTTGTACGGTTTCTCTATCACTCTCTCTTTCTGTCGCTTCCTCTCGGTTTGTGCCAATCACGTCAAACGCCTTGCTATTATTGATACGCGTCTTGTTTGCTGGTGCACGCGTATCTGTATATGCATGTTGTTGTTTGGATGAAGAGGACGGCGCGGTGAATGCCCCTGTGCCGTACATCATGATCAACAACTAGTGAGTTTTGAGCCCGAGTTCGACGCTACGCCTGTTGAGCTTGTAGACCGTCCAGTGCCATACGTCGTACGCTCCACCGCCGAGAACCATAATCGTAGCCATTGCAGATTGCTTTCGGAGTGTGAAAGTTCAGACATGGAGGTGCCGCCCTTCTCGTCGTCCTCGTGCTACTCCGCCGCTTCGGCTCACCCTCCTACTGCCAGTTGCTCAGTAACGAACTGCCTGTGGCAAACAAAGCATTGCGTCAGCGCAGCAACGCAGCAGGAAGGACGTTGATGTTGCACTCTGCTCCTGTTCTCTGCCCTGTCTGAGCTGGCACGGGTCTTGAAGGCCCCTTTCTTGCCGGCAGACTCGTTTTCCTCTGTCTTCCGTTTCCATTCTCATTTTTTGTCCTCCCCCTCCTCTCTCCCCCTTCTTACGGGCATGTTGTACGTTGGTTGGGTGTTTATGTTGGGCCCTGTGGGGGCCCCTTGGGCTCTTGGTCAGTGATTCGGTGCCGCCTCGAGCAACCTCGAGCGGCCAAACGTTGCTTGTGGAGGCTGTCACTGGGATGTCCTTTCTCCGCTTCTCCCCCCGAGTCAGGATGGAGCCACCTCGAGCGGTTTTTTTTTCCCACCGCTCCCACCCACACCAACCAACTGCAGCAAGGAGACAGGACTTGAGCAGCACGAGGCGGGAAACGAAACACAGGACGAGAGGTGCAAGACAAGGGACACCGTAGAGACAGGGGATGCACAGGGTGTCTCGCAGCCTGGCGTCGACAGGGTTCCGAAGTTCAGAATTCAACGTTTCCATTTTGCGCGGGCTGTGGTCGGTCCTACGGTAGATCGCGCAGGTAAGGCAGCGAGGCCTCGCGCGGTATAACATTGTGCAACGCTACATTTGTCTTCGGCATTTCCACAGCACGGGTCAAACACGCTCGCTTGATATCAGGTGGTTGCGTATTGGTTGCTTGTTGTTTCGCCTGTAGTGTTACCATCATGTGTGTCCTCCACATGTTGCGATCTGCGGTGCCCCGGGTACGCACGTACAAATTTGCTTTAGGACAGTTGGGGCGTTCAATGTTGAGACAGACTCAGGTGACATTAATATTGCTGCAGAGCGGGGAAAGAGGCGCTGAGATCGAGCAGCGCGTCTCTACAGAAATGATGATTCCCCAAACCGTATGTTCACTCAGCGGTCTGTTTTCGGCTAGTGGGCGCGCGGGCGTCTTGTGAGATGGATGGCGTTTCAACGCCTCGTGGGCGCCTCGTGCATTGCCTGGCGTTGCGGGCTTTCGCCCGGTTGGTAAAAGTGTGCGCGTCACCGTTTGCGTTGGCCGTTGGTCGCCTCGTCGGTGTTTCGTGCGCTGGTTGGCTTTGAGGATGCATTAGAATTGCGCATACCCTTGATCCCATCTATGATGCATCACATGTGTGTCATCACATACAACACTACGCATGCGTACATTTTACCGCGTATATTGCACGGTGTAGGTTGAAGCGGATTCGTTGCACCGTGCACATATCGTATTGCAAGTATCGCACATCGAAAGTGAGATGTTCCACTGCTTGGGGTCCACGATGGCAGCATCCTGATCGGGAGAATCGGGCGCGACGTGCTGAGACAGACAATACGCATATACATTCAATTCACTTGGCACTGCGGCTCTGCGGGTCGGAGGTGGGGGTCTACGGCCCCTGGAGATTTTACAGTATTTCATGTGGGCGGTAGTTCAGGGCTTAGGGATGGCGCGGTGGCGCGTGCTTACAGAGACGGGTTGGACATATATTTACACAAAGAGAAAGAGAGAGAGAGAGGCAATAAAGTGATAAAGGACAATTGAAGATCATGTGTATAAAAAGGGGAGGGAAGATGCGAAGACGCATCGGTGAGGACGGTGAGCGAGGACGGTAGACGAAGATGGAGCATGACAGGGCATACGACAAGGTATAGACATGCATGCATGCATGCACGCATCTGATGGACATGGCGTAGGCGCCTCCAGTCTTGTACCCTCGAGTGGGGGCAGTGAGGTATTCGTTTCCACGTCTCGATCACACGCACATATGCGAATAGCACAAGGAAGCCTCCCCGTTCTTTCCGGACGGGCTACCGAATATGCAATTTCACTTTATTTATTTGTCTTCTGGCCTCGTCGTGAGCCCTTCCATCATCGTCCTCATCTTTACTATTACGAACGCTCACCGGCCCACCGCTACATCCGCCATTACCCATTGGCCTCCACAAAGCCACATCCCCAATTGTAAATACACAGGGCTTGGTAGTATCAGCTCAGCATGTTAGACATCGGATCTCTCTTTGCCCCATGCCTCTTCCCCCGAGAGGGGTTGGAACCTCGGGCGACCGACATACGTTCAGGGCGCCCGCGCAGCCGGCCGCCCTTGCCCGCGCGCCCCCCCCCCTCCCGTTGGTCTTGAGAGGTCGTTCGCTCCTCCGCCCCCCCCCCCTCCTTCCGTCCCCTCTCCCTTCAGGGGGCGTCCCCGCGCGGCCCCGCATTCGGGGTTTGTGCTCGGACGGAGACTGCCCCAGCGCCAAGCCACCCTTCTTCCGCAGATCCGTGCACGAGAGGCTGGAGCCCCTTGCCGACGGCCCCCGCGGCCTTTCCCTCTTCAATAGGGCCAGGCCGCGCGGGCCCCAAGCGGAGACTTGGGTTTGCATCCGCATGTCTCTGCAGAGGCAACCTTTTTCTTTGTTTGGTTTGCTGACCGGGCTAGATCTGTAAGTGGCTGACGGGGTACAGACGGTGACCATGTTTGCATAAACAAGGCTCGTAAGAAGTTCAATATCAACGTTTGCACACATCTTAAGCTCGACACTGTTAACATTCCGAAGTCTGGCAACAGCTCGGATAACAGTTTGACGGCGAATAAGTTCCGAAGGGCGGAGCGAGTTTGAAAGTTGTTTGGATCCCCGAAGTGGTTTCGATCGTTCGTAATGTTGTCCACAGTTTGTTCAAAACTTGTTTTCAAGCTTAGTTCAAGCTGTTGTCCAGATGGTTTCCAAACCCTCTCCAAACATATGAACTGTTTCCGAGTTATCCCTGGACGTTTGAACTTTTCTCTCTTTCTTGCAGTCTTTGTTTTTCGAACTCGGCCTTCAAACTTCCCTCCACCCGAACCACAACCCGAATTTTACGTTTTCCAGCGGTGCTCGTTTGTGCCCCTCCTCAGCCATCTTAAGGTCTAGATCCGCCTCCGACGGGAATTCAGTTTCGCCTCCCCATCTTCCCCTTCTCATCGGCTCTCCTCCCGTCTCCTCGTTCGCTCCACCCTCCCCCCGTTTCCTGCTCCGCCTCCGCGAGGCGCTGCAGCGTCTGCGGGCCAGGGGCGGCCCGCCTTCGCGCGAAAGCCCAGCCTCCCGCCTTGCCCTGGGCGCGAGGTGGCATCACGGGCGGCGCGCGCCGCGATCGCCCCGCATCCGCTGCCTGGTACAGGCGACTGCGGCGGTGGCGGGCCATCGCCCGACAGTTGCGGCAGTTTGCCGCGGCCAGTGATTTGCTGCGGCATCATCACTGGAAAGATCTTCCTGCAAGGCCACGAAAGCTTTCAGGTGCAAGACGAACTACACATCCGGAGCTACATGTTGGCTGTGTGGCCGCGATTGCGAGGGCCGCCCACCCGAGAAGGGCAAGGGTGGCCAGCAGCCTCATCAGAGGAGGAGGCGCAGCCAACAGCCATCCCGCCATCGTGATCATGACGATGGTCGTGGCCGCCAGCCCTTTTTGATCGGTCCATGGATGGAGCCAAAACTGGAGTTGGACACATCGGCGTCACCAAGTGCAGGAAGGCCGTGGCTCGGCGACGACGGCCTTACGATGGGGACCATGTCATGGTTGCCCATGCGGAGTCCGAGCTTGTCAAGGCCGAGGCCATAACCCGTGCCAGCACGGCACTATACAGCCACTTGGCATCGCCAAGGGCCGCAGGGCCGTCAAGGATGCCGAGCGAAAGCAGCAGCGCAACCTTGTCCCGGACATGCAATCCCAGTTGGAGGGGGCGCAGCATCGCTTGGGCGTCCTGGTCACGGAGCTGGCGGTCATCCAAGGCGGGGTGGCGCAGGCGCAAACAGCAGGGACAGCGGCGGCCGCAGCAACCACTGCAGCAGCAACACGTACAGGAGACACGACGCCTGAGGGGAGTTTGCTGGCCGTTGCCCGCCCCCAGGGCCGCTTCGCCCAGGCGCAGCAGGCAACGCACAGCGACATCATGGCCCAGCAGCCTGGTCTCGCTCAACATGGGTCGTCTACCGCGCAGTCGCCAGCACTGCCAGCAGCAAGAACCCAGAAATTCAGGTGGTGCCCCCCAGCCAGCAGCACAGCAGCAACTATCACCAGGCACAGGGGGCCCACCTTCGCGTTCAAAGCTCCAACGCCACGCAGATCAACCCATTACCCTCGCAACGGACAGCACGTGAGATGTGCAGGCACCAAGTAGGAAGAAACATCGTTGAATGAAAGGCCCGAGGCGGAAAGCAATCGTTGTGGTCACCTTCACAATGTTTTGTTGGGCAGTTTGTCAGGGGCTGTTGTTTTACAAGGGGAGGGGACGCCAATATCGTGATAGCTTGATGGTCAGGAAGTTTTCGGTTTGGCCGGAGAGCAGATTGAGCGCGCGCGATGCCTTGGCTATCGCGCGCGACTTACCCCCATATCCCAGGAGCCACATGATTCAGAAGGTTCTCCATTGGGATGCCGAGCGCAGGAGTTGGCATGCTTGTGCGAGCACACGTGCCCACTACATGGTTGGGTGGGCATGGGGTCGCTACGATGTTTGGGGTGGTACAGACCAGGACTTCACCAGTGGTGAAGACATGGCCATGTTCTCTACATGTTCTCGTCGGTGCACATGGAGTCCGGATGCGACTATGTCGCCACCAACTTGAATCGCAGCTACAGGCTTGTGGAGTTTGCCAGGCACTTCGGTCCAACCTTCATCGTCGTTGGCGACTGGAATAAGGCGGTTTCGGACTTTGATTGCGCGTGTTGTCGACGCGTGGAAATTGTCTTGGAGAGCGCACGTGCAGGTTTGCAGCTGGGGACTACCCGATGTTAGACTACCGGCTCACATCGCAAGACGTTCGCGGAGCGCACTTGAGACCCCGCGCGTTGAACCATTTGGCCAGCGAAGCCTCGCGAGCCGGCGCGGTTCGATCACGATGCGCGCGCTCGGCGGCTTCGACAGCTTGCGACTCAAACTCATCGAGGTTCCCTGGGGGCGCCCCCCCTCGGGCGCCAGATGCCACCTGCTGAAGGCCCCCCTCCCCGCCAAAATTTTAATATCTGGACGTCGTTGAGGCAGATGCCACCCGATGCCCCCTAGGCAGCAAGGAGCATGCCCAGCAGAGCCCCCGCGCCCTCTACACCCTCGACGAACGCCGCATTTCGCGAGCCGACCAGCCTGAGGCGCGTCCTGGATCCGGGAGATGGCGCGCGATATGTTTGGGGGACTGTCTGAGGGCTTCGCAGACGCGCGCGTCGACGGGCGCGCGCCAGCGGGCCTCTTCGGCCCGGGCACGTGCAACAGGTCCGCACGCTAGCGGGCCACCTCTTCCTGGGCGCCGTCTGGCCACGCCTGCGCTGGGCGCAAGGTGCCATCACCTGATCGCCATGGCTGACCAGCAGGACCCCCGCGGCCAAGGGCCATCCGGCCAGCTATCACAAGTGGGAAAGATGAGCTCTCGTCTCGGGCCCAGCCCCCTTGATCTGGCCCGCTCGCATCCGGACATGGGGCGGGGGCAGCTGAAGCGCCGCGAAGTGCTCGAGGCGCGTCCTCGGGCCCTCGCCGACAGTTAGATGGTCACGTGGAATCGCATGTGGGGTGGTTCTTCAGTTTCGGCCGACGCCCCCCCCAGATGGCTGACTATCAGCAGCGCTTGGACGATGAGCCAGAACAGGGCGCGGGCGCGGTGCAGATGGACCATCGCGCCGGCTCTGCGGATGCCAGCATCATAGATGGTTTTGCCGCAGTGCCTGACGGCGCGCCGCCTGGTCCAACGGTCGATCAAGATCAGCCTGCTGCTCGACTATCAAGCTGGATGGCAGGCGTGGGTCGTGGTAGCTTTCCGCCCAGGGCGTGGTCTCAGATGTCGGGCGCGTCGGTGGCGACGGTGCGATGCGTAGTTTGGGCGCCGCCGCTCTATCCTCAGTCCGCGCCATGCCGCTGGCCATGCCTCAAGGGGGGCGCCGCCCGATCGTGATATTGCCATCGCCGCGCGGGGCTGGCGCCAAAATGGCCCGCCACGCGCGCCGCTGGGCCGCTGAGAGTGCCTGGCCTTCCTGGGGGCTCGGAGATGGCGCGGGGGCCATCACGGGCGCGGCCGCGCAAGGCCGACAGCGGCCCCCGCGGCGCCTGTGAATTTCAGGGAAATGTTTTGACCATTTGTGGGGATCGAGCGCTGCGAGCGGCGGCCATGCTGATTTCCCGACCCCGATCCTCTGGCTTTGTCCGGCGATGCACTGCGCTGTTGGGCGTCTTGAGGTGGGGCAGTCATACTCCCACGCGGTTTCAGTCCAGCGTGGGGTTCTTTCGGGGTGCACGGTGGCGATCTGCTTCGATCAGATGCCGATGGCAGTTCCGCTTGACGTTTTCGAGAAGTGTTGTGATGCGGACGCGTCGCGCCATCCCTGGAAACATGTGCGGATGGCAGCTCGCTGCAAGTTGTTGCCCCAAGCCAAGAAACATCGTGGGCAACGGTTTGCATCGTGGAGAGTCTGGCAGCCGCGTCTCGAGTAATGCCCCCCCCCCCCCCCCCCATTGCCGCGGACATCAAAGCTCATGTCATCGACGGCTCGAGCGGCACGTCAGGTGGCGGGATAGCTGCAATGTCGTGGCGTCCGCGAGTGCAGTGTCTGAGGTTTCTCGGGAATGGAGTTTCGAGGGCGCGGCCGCCTTCGTCGCGCCGCCGCGATGAGAAATTCTGAAAGTTGTGGTCAAGCAACCACCGCGTTCCAAGGGCCTCGCAGCCATGGCTCGGATTGGCCCGGCGGCTCAGCCATCGATGGGCCGGCGTTCTTTGCGCGGGGCGTACGTCGCCGGGGCCCCTTGGCCCCCCGCTCTCCATGGCCGAGCTGGCTCGCGGCGGCTAGGGCAGATGGCCGCCGGGCACGTCGCCGTGGCTGGCAGCGCATTTAGAGCTTCGCAGGGGCCGGCAGCCTGAGCGCACAGATGTTGCAGGGCCGTTGTGCTCATGAGCGCAGATTGCCATCGGCCCGGCCATGCCTGACATCGGCATGCAGAAGACCCCCGAGCATTGGGGTCCTCACCTCAGCGGAGGGGGGCCATTGGTCCTGCTGGGGCGACATGGAGTTTCTGGCAGCAGCTGAAGTGGAGAGTGCGAGCGTCGTGCCGCTTGAGCAGCACCGCGAAGAACATTCCCCTTAACTTGTCGGATGGATCCTCCCGATTGTTTTCGCTCGCTGGAATAGGGGGTGCTCAACGGTGCAAAATGAGAAGCGCGGGCGCGGCGGGGGGGGGGGGGCCCGCTGGCCCCCCCTTCCGGACTGCGTGGCGCGCGCGGGGGCTGGCGCCATAGCAAGTGCGCTTCGCCCAAGAATGGCAAGTTCCACATTGAAATTCTCGGCCCGAGCTCGAGCAGCGCTGCGCAGCGCCATCAGCGGGGCTCAGTGGTCGCAGGCCCACCTGCGCATGCTCGGCTACGCAGGCGCCGGCGATTTCCTCCACTGCGCAGGCCTGCGCCTCGCCTGTACGGCAACGACGGCGACCCTGCCATTAACGGCTTCATCGGCGAGCGCAGTGCCGACCGCGCGACGAGAAGGTCAGATCAGGCTACGCGTCGCTGGACAAGATGCAGTGGACAGACGGAAAACTCCACGCCGCAAGCTCTGGGCGCGTCCGCGCCAGGGGGCCCACAGCGCGCCGGCCGTGGACCAGCGCGTCATTGGCCGGGCCCGGAAGGGCGTGCTCGTGAACATGCTGCGCGCATATGTCGAGAGATTACTTCCGCTGCCCAGGCGACCACGAGTGAGTCCTGGCACTGCGCGCGCAGAGGTCAGCACGAGTAGCTACCAGGCGATATCTACACGGATGGAGCTGGTCGCGCCCGCGCTGGCTGGCCCAAGGGTGCCGCTGCAGGGCGGGCTATTGCCGTGATGAATGCACAGCATTTTCGTGGATTGGCAGTCGGACCACCGACCTAGCGCTCAACTCTCGGTGCTCAGAGCCGAGATGCACGCAGTGATCGCGACATTGAGGAATGGCCCCCAACCTCGCAACGCACGATATCTCTCCGGGACGAGGCGGCAGCGCAGGGGCCTGCCCGAGAAGAATCGTCAGATCGCATGCTGGATCGCCAACATCCAGGAGCTAGTCGAAGGGCGACCCGACCGTGTTAAGCCAGCGGCGCGCAAGTCGCGGCGCGGCCAGCGCCGGCGCCATGGAGAACGAGCTGCCCGCCGTGCTCACGCTGCGCGGCCATGCGCGCTGTGGCGGGACCCAGGGTGCCATGTTCTTGCGCGCGTTGATTGTGGATGGAAACGCACTCATTGTCCGCAATGTGTGCATTCCGCCAAAGGGCAGGATGAGCAAGCATGTTTGCACGGTTAACGTAGTTTTGTAACCGCTCAGGCCCCGCCAGCCCCATTGAAAGTCGCAGGGGCCCCATGGAGGCCAGGGGCTCCAAACGGCCAAAGGGCTACATGACTTGGATACGAGCCAGGCCAGTTCGGCCCGACCCTGGGTGGAGCCCGTTTGCTCCTCCTCCTCCTCCTCCTCCTCCTCCTCCTCCTCCTCCTCCTCCTCCTCCTCCTCCTCCTCCTCCTCTTACTCCTCCTCCTCCTCCTCTTCCTCCTCCTCCTCCTCCTCCTCCCCCTCCTCGTCCTCCTCCTTCTACCCCTCCTCGGACCCCCTCTGCCCATGATGGCGCGCCGCCTCCCGTCCCCCCCCTTCTACCGGGGCCCTGTCCAGGTCCCCGAAGGAGTTGGCCGGGCCAGTCGTCAGGCGGGTGCAAGTTCGGGCCAGGTTCGAGCCACGCCCGCAAGGGGTGGTCCGCGGCGCTGCTAGGGAGTTGGGTCTCGCGGGGGTTGGCTCGGAGAAGCGCCCCCGTCTGATGGCTCTTAGCAGGGCCGCGGTTGTCCCTCCCAGTATAGCGCCCCCCCTCCCTGCAAGGGATCGCTCCCCCGAGGCAGCCAGGGGTCACATCCTCGCGGCCTGGGGTCTGAATCGCACTTCCCGCATCCCGCTCTTTCGCCCTGCGCGGGCGAAAGAGCCGAACGCGTGAAGTGCGGCTCGTTCTCCGAGAGAGGGTCGGTTTCAGTTGTTCTTGCAATGTGGTTCCCCTTGTTTGAAAGATAGCTTTCAGCGAAGGTGGCGCAGAGATAACTTCGCTCCAGGCCGCCGTCCTAGGAAGGGGCGCAAGCATCCCATCCCGCTGCCCCGCCACATTTTGGTCTCGGACCCCACGGCGCAGTGTTTGGGACTTTACATGTCAGTGTATGTACACTCGGTCGCGCTTCTCATGATGTTTGCCGTGCGTGTTCGGGTGTCTGATCGGTTCCCGCACGGGCGAAAACTGAGAACCCGTGAGTTTTGTCCGCGAAGGCAATTGACGGAGTCTGTGCTGTTGTCCGCGCAGGCAAATGGCGGGAACCTTTGTTATTTGGACCGTGTGTGTGTGTGGTTAGGGTCCGAGCTTGCCCTCGTGCTACGTGGCAGCATAGCACAATGATCATATCCCGCGTGTTTTTTTTCCGAGCCAGCAGCTATTATTCCAGACCTTGGTCAGTTCGTTTCTTTGCCAGAGGCGAGAGTGTGCCCCGCAGCCGTGATGTTCTGCTGGGCTTGAGTCGGGCATGACCTCGATGTTTTGTGGGCGATTGTGTGTTCCGATGGTATCTTGCTTCTCCCACTTGTCCACCGTCCTGACTCGGCGCGCCGCTTCATGTGCTCGAAGCTCCTCTTCCTCCTGCTCCTCCTCCTCCTCCTCCGCCTCCTCCTATTTCTCCTCCTCTCACCCAGTCCTCTCTTTCGCCCGCCCACCCCGCGAGACAGGCGGCAACGTTCCCGCGCCTGCGGCCCCGCAAGGCGGCCGCCCCTCAGGACCCGCCCCCACACGCGGCGCGGGGGCGGCCGAGGGGGAGAAGGAAGGACGACGACCAGAGAAGGAGGGAAGGATGAGGAGGAGGTGGAGGAGGACACCAGGAGGAGGACACCAGGAGGAAGAGGAGGAGGAGGACGAGGAGGAGGAGGAGGAGGAGGAGGAATAGAAGGAGCAGGGGCGGGTGAGGGGTAAAGGGGGGGAGGGGGAGTGCGGGAGGGAGGGGGGGAGCAAGAGAATGTGAAAGGGGAGGGGAGGGGAGGGGAGGGGGTGACAAGGAGGTTTCCGCAAAAGGCGGATCGTTGCCCATACACTCTCTGAGTCCGGCCCACTTAGGCCGCCCCCTCCTCCCTCCTCTCCCGATGGCGATGCTGACGACGACGCAAGCAGGCGGAGGAGGAGGAGGAGGCGGAGCTCTTTTGCCTCAGGGCGCCTGGCAGCCCCTGCCACGGCGCGAGCTCTCGGCCCCGCGCACTGCCGCGGCCGCAAGTCCTCCCTCGATCTCTGGCGCTTCCGCCACACGCCGCGGGCCGCGAGGCCCCCCTCCGGGGCTCCCGCCCGCTCTGGAGGGGGGGCCTGGTCCTGCCACTTCCCAGCACTCCTTTGGCAGCCTCAGTGTCGCGCCTCCGGCACGCGCTGCTGCTGCCGGCTCCTGGCCGCGAAGGTCCTTCTCATGCCCGACCGGGCCGTTGCCTCCTCAAGCCACGCGAGGCTCCTCCCCAGCGCTACAGCCCCTGGCCTATACAGTCTTACTTGCTGCCCATTCGCATTGAGCCTCAGAAGCTCATCTGCCGCGGCCCGCCACGCCCCTTCCTCACACCATGGTCAGGTCCGCGGCTGCCATGCTGCTGGCCACTCCCCGCGCCATGTCCCTTGCCTCCCAGAGCTACCCCTGGAATGCGTCGCTGTTCCAGCGCGCCCACCTCTGCACCAGCGCTGTGTCCTTGAACGCTGCGTACAGCGCCACCGATCCTCAGGCTGTGGGAGCCGAGGCCGTTCCTGTCGACTCCCTCCGCCACGGCCGCCTGCATCACCCACTGGACGTCCGCCCGCGTGACCAGCTTCTCATCGCCTAAGGCGAACGGCGGGTCGTGCACCCTCGTGCTTGTGAACCTGTCCTTCGCTCAGCCCTCGTAGATGGCCAGGGACTCCACACCTCAGAGGTGGGCCTCCGCCTCCTCGCCTGCCACTGCCTCGACCTTCAAGTGTTTTTGCCACTTACCGCGATTGTACTGGTCCGTCTTGTTGGCCCAGATCTTGATGACCACCTCGTCTGCTCTAGACCAGATCCTGCATGGCTCGCCACTTGTCTTCGGCGTGACGTCCACACCTCGTACGCCCTTGCTGCCCGAGTAGCCTCTCTGGTCGCTGGACACGTACTCGCTGGCCCTCAGAAGGAATACATAACCCGTGGCCACAGATGCCCAGAGACCCGCTCATTACCGAGACCTGTCGGGATGCCGCTTCTTTTTGATCCACCGCATCATCCTCGGCGTGGCTGGTATCTTCTTGGGAGCACCGTCTCGCTGCCTGAGCCCGTCGATCGCCATCCAGAGTCTCCCTGCGCCCGCGGTCAGATCGCCCATGCCGAGGGCCAGGTGCTGAGCCCTGACTGCGCTGAGGTACTGCTTGGTCGTGCCCGCTTTCGTGTGCCCGCGCATCGACAGGTGCACGACAAACTCCAGCAACAGCTCCTCCACGTCCCCCCTAGTGGCTGGGGTGACCTCCCTAAGCAGACTGACCCCGCGCGCCCTGCAGAAAAAGGACCACCAGCGCCAGCCCAGGCTGTGCGACCTGATGGTGGAGCTCGCCAGCTTATCCGAGGTGAGCTCAAGCTTTGCTTTCTCGCAATCTTAGCGCGTCTTCAGATCCGTCAAGATCAGGTCGTCGGGATTCGCCTTATCTAGCACCGCCTCGGGCCCCAGCAAGTTCGGGGGCTGGTGGACCACTGGCTCCACGCTATTGCCCCTTCTTCTTCTGGGTGTTGGTGGCGCCCGCCTTCGTCTCCTCGGCCTCCCAGGCAGCATGGCCGCCATCGCCCAGTCCAGCCAGCCCGGCCTCTTGTCCGGGTAGCCCCAGATCTCCACCAGCTGGTCCAGCTGCACCTGCGCTTCTTCCTGTTCCAGGGAGCCGCTGCGCCTGCCGTCATTCCTGTCTTCCTAGCTAGCGAGCGCTGGCTCGACCGGATGCCGGCCAGCACCGCGTCGGCGTTCCTTGCTCGACGCGTCTCCTTCGGGTAGCGGGCGACCGCTTCTGGGTCGATGGGGCCTGCATCCTCCGATCCGAGCGGGCTCGCCCCGCCTCTGCTGTCCTCGACGGTCCTAGCGATCACCTCTTCCAAATTGCGCGTCCCTCTGGTGGTGAGCTTCCTCACTCTCAAGCCTGCGATCGCGCTCCTCCAGGGCCGCCGCCCTCGCAGGTTCCTCCCTCGCCGCTCTTGCGGGACACGCTGGCAAGGGCTCACGGCCCCTCGGCTTCTCCTCTGCGTCCTGCAGGCCCGCGCTTCCTGCCTCGGAGGAAGTTGCACCGCCCTTGCCCTCGTCCTCGAGCGTCGGCGCACGGTGCGGGAGGCCGCTGACGGCTCTCTCTGCCCATGCCGCTGCCGGGGAGAGGCCGCCGGCCGCCGTCCCTCGGCTAGGGCGTGGTGGCGCTTCGCGCGCTGAGCGCATGCGAGGGCCCTCCTTGGGACGGGCCGCGCGCCCTCCGTCATCCAGGGCCCCCGGCGGCTCCATGCCCTGACCTGATGCAGCGCCGCTGGCCGCCATGCGGCCGCCGTCGCTGCCTCGTCGCCGCCTGTCGCCGCTTATGTGAGTGACTTCGCATACCTTCACATTGGTTTGAATTGCCTCGCGCTGCTTCGCTTTGCTTCGCCTCACATTGCATTGGGCTGCATTGCGTTGTTTTGGTTTGGCTTGCTTTGCGTTGTTTTGCGTGGCTTTGCATGGCCGTCCGTTGATGTGTATTGTTCTGTGCTGCCTCGCCTTGCTTCTCATCATTGTTGTGTTGTTTTACATTGTTGCGCACTTCACTGCGTTGGTTGCTTTGCATTGCTTCGCATTGCTTTGCGCCGTTTCTCATTGCTGCGTGTTGCTTTGCGCCACAAAGTTTCTCTGTTCTACGAAAGAATTCGGATCAACCATCCCGCCGGGGCCTGGATCATCGATCTTTCCTGGGGATGTGCAATTTATGTATGATTATGCCCCACAGCTTGCTCTAACTGTAAATACATACCCCCCCAACCAGGCCAACATTCTACAACTCGTCCATTTCCAAGAGTCCTCTGCACAAAAATGAGACGACGTGCGCACGCGCGCGTCGTCGCGCGCGCGTGCCGAAGTCTTTTGAACTGTCTTACGAACACATGCTAACACACACGGCCGAGTGTTCAAAATCGAAACTCACGAGTGTTCAAAATCGAACTGCCCGAACACATGCAAACACACACGGCGTTGCACAATGACTTTGCAAAACGTGCGCTCGCCCTTTTAAGAATTCTGAAGGAACCGTTGGCTATTCAACACTTTCATCATATGCGACCGAACTGGCCCCTCGCGCGGGCATCTCAAAATCATCCGAACGCCCTTCCACGCGTGCTTTGGAGGGGAGGGGGGGCTCGTCCCTGTCAAAAGATACCATGTGGGCCAGTCGCGCCCGTCGGCCCCGCGCGCATGTAGCATTCCCTCCACACAACTGAATCACCGACGCGTATGAACAATCATCGTCATCGGCGTGATCAGCATGGGTGCCGTCATTGGCTTTGCCGTCGTCATCGTCATCGTCATCGTCGCCACCAGCATCGTTACAATGATCGTCGTGTCTGCGTTTGCCGACGTCGCCATGGTACCGCGCCCGCCCGAGCCGCCGACTCGCATTGAACTGCCCGCGCGTCACCGCGGCCTGCGAGACGCGTTTGGTTGTCCCCAGCCGCCACCGCGGCCGCGTCGGTCGCGCCAGACTAGCTGGCCGCTCTGCGCGCGAGCCTGCGCGTGCTAGCGCGGCCACACCATTGCGCCAGCCGGCGCCAAGCAATCATCGCAATCGCCGCCGCATGGGTCTTGCAAGCCACGCTGCTGGTGGGTGGGTGGGATGATTGCTCGAGCAGTGGGCTTGACAATTTCAAGTTCGGCAGTGCGAATTGGACCTCATATCTCGCGCCACCATTGATTGCACCACGTAGCAATGCATCGTTGTTTGGTATCCATGCTGGCTAACATGTTGATAGAAGCCGCCTTCGATCCTTGAAGCTGCTGCGAGCTTCTAAGACGGTTGTGTTCGACATTAGTGCGGTAGCCACAACAGGGACGCAGGAGGAGGATGTAGGAGGCAGGGGGGGAGTCTCCGCAACCACAACGAGAACATTCTTTAGGGCGACGACGACGAGTACTTGCGTGTTGATTGGGGATGTGGTCATACCGTCCGGAGTGCTTTGTTGTTTTGTGTGCGAGCAGACGTTGTGAGAGTTTCGAGGGGGGTCGGGGCAAGCAGAAGGAATGCTGGTTCATCGCCGGCCACAGGAGCCCCCAGCAGCTGGAGGCGCACACCCTGGGCCGGCGGGGACTGCCCCGACGGCGTGGCCGTCGCCGCACCAAGCGCTGCTGGCCTGCCGCCGCTGATGGCGTCGCCCCGCCCGGCTGGACACAACACGCCCGCGCTCGCGTTTTTGGGGGATTCACTAACCGACGGAGTGTTGTTCGGGCCATTTTCGGGCTCGGGGGCCCTCGCTGGGCCCCAAGGCCGTCATTCATCGGGTTGGGTTAAGCAGCCTGTCCAGGGGACAAGGTCCAGCGTTGCGCTACAAAAATCACGACGGTGAAGTTTGGGGCGTGCCCAGGGGGGCGTCGACGAGGGGGGTGAGGACTGGCGGGCCACAAATATCATGGCTGGGGCCATGTGACCATTGAGATGACATTGCCCAATGTTTTTTGTTTCCGTCCTTTGGCCCAGCCTCATGCGCGCGCATGCCTCAGGCCATGATGCGGTGACTCCCTCTCCTTGGCCCACCTATTCGGCGCACCCTACCCCAGTCGAGAACGGTCCTGAGCGAAACGATTCCTGGAGGTTTGTCGATGCTTTGGGGCTCCCCTGACCCCAGGCCCGGGGGAGGGTAAGAAACGGTCCGTTGTGAAAAGCAACCACGAGTTGTTCGCCGTCATGTTTTTTCCGTAACGTGGAAACTCCATGGTTTTGGGTATTTTGTTCAGGACTGGCTCCTCACCTCTAGCCTAGTTCTGACCGCCGCGGTGCCCAGAGAGGGCCCACCGAACCTGAAGATTACCAGAAACAGTCCGTCGTTTTCGCTGTTATGCCCAGGGGGGCCACCAGGCTCTGGGTCTGGCTTTGCCGCTCTGCGAACTGGCGGCGTCGGTCGTCGGTCGACCCCAGGTTTCCCATATTCAGGCAGTCGCGAAACTTCATGGTCAGCCCATCGGCCCACCAAGAAGTGGTATCATATGTTGTTGTGGTGTGTTGGACATGTGATCGAACGTGATGGTTGAGACTGTCTCGCTCGGATAGACCAGCTTCACGTTATAACAACATCGCTGCAGTTCCCAGAGCATTCAAGCCGCGGGGGGCCGGGACGGTCGCTCCTCGTTCATGGGACATTGCGCCGGGACGGGGCCTTGTTCCAGCTACGGAACGGGACGGGACGGTCAGTTCTTCGTTCAAGCAAATGAACATTCTAGATGCTTCGCGTGACCCCACCAGCCCTCGACTACGTGACAATGGTCATCGTTCCCCTCGACTGCGCGGATGTGGCTTTTGGGAACCTGGGCTCGACATACCTCGCCTTTTTGGCATTGCGCGCGAACCGGGTGCACCACCTGGTCTTCTTTGATGGCATTGGCTTTCCACGTGGGCCTGATCCTCAGCGTCCTCTTCGCCGACTGAGTCGCAGCGCAGTTCGCTCCTGCGCGCTTGGTACCTAATTTAGATCGTAGCGCTGTTGTTTCGCTCTTGGCGACGCGCGGTTGTGCCGTGTTGTTCGCGGATCAAAACGGGACCCCGCCAGTCCATCCAGAAACGATGTCCAGGCGAGCTGTTTTGATCAGGGATGTGGGGGAGAACGCCGTGGAAGAAGGGGGAGAAGAAGCCGCCATACCCCAAGAGAGGGGGGGATGGAGGAGGAAACTGAGGGGGGGGAAGAGGGGGGCGGGGGGGACAGAGGTTGGACGAGGAGGAAGAATACGCATATCAGGAAGATGAGGAGGAGGAGGGGGAGGAGGAGGAGGAGGAGGAGGAGGAGGAGGAGGAGGAGGAGGAGGAGGAGGAGGAAGAGGAAGAGGAGGAGGAGCAGGAGGAGGAGGAGGAGGAGGAGGAAGAGGAACATGAGGAAAAAGAGCAGGATGGCGAGCAGAAAGGCCAGAGGCCTCTTGCATGCCTTTCGGGATATCCTCGGGTGTCTTTTGCGAGTTTCTTTGCGTCCGCTTGGGGCGTTTCGGGGGCCTCGTGGCGGTCTTGGGGGCCCCGGGCGTTGTGGGTGTTTTTTTTTTGGGGGGGGGGCGCCTCTTAGGGGTTTCCTGGGAGCCTGTTGGGGGTCTCTTGGGGGCCTCTTGGGGCCCCGACGGCGGCGGCTTCGGCGTTGGCGGCGGCCCTGGCGGCGGGGCGGCGGCGACTCGGCGGCGTGCCGCGCGGCGCCGGCGGCGGGGCAGCGGCTCTGGGGTCGACGCGGCGGTACCGCGCGTGGCGAAGAGGCGTCGGCCTCAACGGCGGGACGGCGATGACGCGTGTGGTCACCTCGACGCCCCCCCTTTGCCCTCCGCCAGGCCCTTCTCTGGTTGTGCTGGGTTCAGCGTGGCAGACGGTCGCCCCTACAGTGCTTTTGTCGGTGGGGTGAGCCCTCGTTCCTCCGGCCTCTTCCCCTCGCTGCCACTGATCGGGCGGGACACCTCTTGAGCCTCTTGCTGGAGCTGACTGTAACGCTCGTTGCCTGCACGCTCGCAGCCGTCATCCAGCGGCGGAGTCAAGTTTTTCCTTTTCTTCCCAGTGGTCAGAACATAAGCATACTGCTGCTGTGCATTTGGCGCGGAACCTTGGGGACCATGTTCGAGCCATTTAGGAGGAGATCGATCAAAGAATGGTGGCGGTAGTGAATGGGGTCGTCCTCAGGAGGCCAAAATGGGACCGACACCTTAGCACAATCAGTATTCGTTTGCCTTCTCGCCGGGGCCTTCTTGGACGCTCCGCGACCCCCCCGCCCAGGTCCTGGATTGTGCTAGGGGGAGGGGTCAAGGCACCTTCCCCGCCCGCAAGCAGTTTCGGTCATTCCCGCGCACCCTGCCAGCACACGAGTCGCACCCGAGCCTCAGCATGTCCAGCGCGCGCGCGACGTTGTCGCGAGGTGCGCCACGGTGCCAGGCGCGCCGCGTACGCCAGAAGCGCCAGGCACCCCCGTGGAACCCAAGTATGCCAGGCACGCCTGGCGCGCGGGGTGCCCCGCGTGCTCCGCGTGTGCCACATGTGCCGCGTGGCTCAGCCGTGCCAGGTGCGCCGCGACAAGGGCACGCATCCGTGGGTTTCCTGGGAGCCTCTTGGGTCGGAAGGCTGGAATTTTCGGTTCGCGTTCCCTATTGTGGGCCCCTTTTGGAGTGGAGCCGTATTTGGGTCCCCCTGGGCCGTTTTGGGCGCCTCTCGGGCTGCCTCGGGGTTCTCTTCGGCCGTTTTGGAACCCTTTTGAATTTTTTGGGGGCCGTATCGGGGCGGTTTCGGGGGCCTCTCGGTCCGTTTGGGTGCGCCGGGAAGTGGAAAACGCGAAAACGCCCAAATCCTTGAAACACCAACGGAAAATCCATCATTTTGGCATCCTGGGGCCCTCTTTGGAGGCGTTTTGGATGCTTGTTGGAGCGTCCCGGAAGCCATGGGGGCCGTGTTGAGGCCACCTACAGCCTCTTGGAGCGATCGTTCGGCGATTCGGGGCCTTCTTGGGCTGTCTTGGGGACGTTCCGTGGGGCCCTCTGGGCGCGTCTTGGGGCGCCCTTGAGCCCCGCGCGTTTCGGCCGAAGGGCCCTGAGGCTTAGAGGGGAAGTGAATAGACCTCAGGACGCGCCCACCCCGCGCCCAGAGGCACGGCGGCGGATCGTAAGCAATCTCAGGCTATCATGTACCATCGTAGAGACCATCGTGGGTTATCTGGGGCCATTCGAGAGCCGTCTAGGCCAACTTGGGCCCTGAGACACCTCGCGAAACCCTCGGCCCAGGCACAGGGGGGGGGTCCCCCTGACGCGGTGGGCGAGCTCCTCCTGTCAGCGCGTGGCGAGGACATTGGCGGGCCCGATTTTCCAAGACACCCCCAAGACGTTCGAAGCCGACTACAGAAGACCTGACAAAACGACTCGAGGCAAAACAAAACGAGACGAGACGAGACGAGACGAGAAACTACACGCCAAACCAGCCTCCAAGCCGGCCGTTGGCTTTTCTGGTTCAAGCAACCCACGGTGGCTCAAGCAACCCGCGGCTCGAAAGCCGCCCTCGAGGGCCTGTTCGCTTCGGTTTCGGCCTCCGCGCAGTCGTTGCCGATGGCGCGCGAAAGGGTGTATGTTCCGTTTGTCTTCCAGGTTTTCGGACAGATGCGGGCATTGTGCCGCTGGTTTTTGGGCATCCAGGTCCAGGCGGCCAGCGGCCCCACGCCTGGTTGTCTTCCTGTTTTTTTTTTTTGCTTTTGGCAGCGCGACCACGGGCGGACTGCAGCAGTCCTGCATGGCCACGGCGAAGACCGTCCGCTCTTTGGAGAAGATGACGTTGCTCAACTTGTGCGTGCGTGGGAGGGGGGGTCACGGTGCTGACGATCCTGGTCTCCGAGATCCGCTCCATCGGGTGCAGGTGGTCCTGAGGCCAGAACTATTTCGTCGTGGAGACGACCGACAAGTTCTACGAGGATCGCCGCGCCTGCGCGGGGTGGCGCAAGTGCTGCGCGGGGAAGAGCTCGTGGATCGCGTGCGCCGAGAAGAACGCTGTCAATCAGGACCATGGCCTCGCTGGGGCGGGCGAGATTGTCGGCGTCCTTGCGGCCTGAGAGGAGGTGGGGGAATGTTCCGTAGCCAGCCTGGCCCAAGTAGGAATTGTCGACCCGCGGCTCCAATTTGAGTGCAGCCGAGGGGCTGGCGCAGCCCCCCTTGCTGACATGGGGCCGCAGCGCGCCCCTCGCACGCCTTCCTAGTCTGTCTGCCTCTCCGACCGATCGGGCGCTCGCCGCTTGCCCGGCAAACCCGGCGAGCGCAGCCGCGGCGCCTGGCGCGGCCGCCCCCGCCAGCGCGATCCCGCGCTGCCCCGGCGGCGGCTGCGACGGGCGGCCTGGCGGCTGCGCCAGGCAAGGGCGATTCAGGGGCCCGCGACGAGGCCGCGCCGGAGGAAAAGAAGGAGGGCGCGGCGATCGACTACAATCTCGACGCCCTCGCGATGGCGGGCGCAGTTTGCCCCGCGCCCCCAACGCCGTCGCCGACGAGCACCCCTTCCTGGGACCTCCTTCGACACGGCGAGGCGGCGAAACATATGGCGACCGCGCTGGCACTGGCTGCGCCGCCCCTCAGGCCGCGGAAGGTTCGCCTCTGGCGTCTGGGGGGGGGCGCGGGCGCGACAATTCGAGCGATTGGCGCCGCTGCCCGCGGAGATCGCCCACCTGGACCGCGAGCGGCGGGCCCCCTGGAGAAGAACAAATGGGGCAGCGCCAGCGCGTTGGCCAGGCGGAGCAAGCGGCCGCGCAGAGCCTTGCGGAGGCGCGCGAAACCCCCTCTCTTGGGACTCGGCAAGACGATGGAAGAGCGTCGACACGGCGGAGACGACGCGCGAGGTGGAGAGGCGCGCGGCCGCGCGCGACATGAGGCTGCAGCCTTGAATCTGCTGTTCAAGAAGTCCTTGAATTCTTGGGCATGCCGAGGAAGGGGGGCTTGCGTTGCGCCGCGCAGGCGGAGGGCGCGAGAGACACCGGACCGACGATCATTACTGCGATGACGCAGGCCCCTGCCTCGCGAGGCGACGGCGAGAGCGGCTGGCCTGCGGGTCGCTCACGGCGACGTCGATTCTGCGGAGCACGAGGTGCAGGGCTAGCCCGTCGACGACAAACGCTATCTGGCGCCGATGCGAGGCGCTCGAGGACGCGCTGCGAGGGCGCGCGGGCTTCCTGGGCGCAGCGCTGGCTGGGGGAAGGGCGCCGCCCCTGCGCTCGGCGGCGCGGGCGTCGAGCTCTCGACCAGCCCCGGCAGGGGCCGCGGGGCGGTGGCCTGCGAGCTGGGCCGCAAGAAGCTCACGCGCGCGATTGTGGACATTCGCCTCGCAAGGGATGCGTCGTGGACTGGGGGTGTGGCCGGCAGCAGTTGGAGGGGCCCGATTGCCTCTGGGCCTGCCCCAGGAAAGCAGAAACCGATCGCCCGCTTCAGCGACAGGCGCGCAGAGCTCGGGGCTGGGCGCCGCCAAGATCCGCGAAGCAGTGCGCGACCCCTGCGCGGGCGCAGAGGAAACGGCGCGGTGTCTCACGCCGATTCTTTTGCGCGCAGCAGCGGTTTATTGTCGCGCCCCCGAGTCTGCCAATTTCAGCCGGAGCGCCAGGGCTTGCTGCGCCATGACTTCCGTTTCTGCGGCAGGGAGATGGGGGGATCGCCCGCCTTCGGCCCTTCTTTGCCCCCGCCGCCATCCTCGGGGCCCAGGTGGCCAATCGGGGCGCCCGCGGAGGCTGAGGACATGCCGTGCCAGATCCATGAGTTGTTCAAGATGTTTCACTTCTTAGCCGACAGGGCGAACGTCGGCGGCCTCGTCGCACCCCCCCGATGGGCGGCCAGGCTACCCGCCGCCCGCGTGAGTTAATGCCTTGGCGAGAATTAAATGTCAAACCAATGTTGGGCGCGTCTGGGGGCTGCCGGATTGGGCGCCGCAGCGCTTGCAATTCTGGTTCGTTCGGGGCCAAGACTGCCGAGAATCGAGATTCACTTGGCCAGGCAAATTCCGGAACGAGCTATGGCGGTGCCAGCGGGGGATTGGAACATGGGCCCCGGCCCCCGACGGCCAAGCCTGCCCGGCGGGAGCTGCCGGCCCAGTGCTGGGCACCTCGAGCGGCGTTGCAGACGCGGGCCTCTCCGGCATATTCTTTTTGGCGAGGCGGCGGGGGCGGGGCAGTCAGCTGCCGAGCCCCTCCATCTGCGAGCGATTCGACGAACATCATCGATGGGATTTTCGCGTTGCTTCCTTGGCGGTGTCTCATTCTGACGAATGCCCTTGCGATCGCTGAGGATTTGTTTGAGGGGTTGTTCTAGGGGCCCCTCACGGCACAATGCGTTTTCGCCTCGGTTGACTTGCCCCCCCCCCAAGCCCCGCCGAAGGAACGCACCGCCCTTCTGGCGCGCTCTTCAGCGCAGATTATTCTCGGGGGGCCGCGCGAGTATTCTTGGGCGATGCATCTTGGACGTGGCCGTCGCCGCCGCTGAAGATAGCCCTGAATCAATGTGCCATGGGCGATGGGGCCAAGTTCGCTGGGGGCGTCTTACTTCGCCGCGGACGCGACTCGAAGCCTGCCCATCTTATCTTCTGATGGTTGATTTCTAGAGCTGCGCGGGGGCGAGATGCGAGGCGCAGCTCCGCCCGCCCCCTGGCCCGCGCGGCAGCCCGCGAGAGGTCGGGCCGCGACGTCTGCAGCGGGCGCCCTTGGCCTCGGGCTCTTTTTTCAAGTCGCAGCGGATCTGGGGAAATTGCACCCCGCCGACCGGGAATCCCATCCGGCAACCATTCGGTGGGAATTGCGAAGAGACCCGCGAAGCTCCGGGCGGCCTTCGGATGTTGGACGGGAATGCACATCGCTCCAGCTTCGGTGCCCCCCCGGGGACCTTCGCGCCGAAGGGCGCGGGGGAAGGGGGGCGAGCGCGGCGCCAGTGGCGACGCCCAGTCGCGGCGCCCGCTCGGCCAGAAGAGTTCGGAGAATATGCTTGTCGCGAGCCCCGCGCGCGTTGCGACCCCTCTCGGTGAAGATGGCGAAAGTCAGTTGCTCGCTCCGGCGCGGCTTCACGGCGGGCGGGCAGTTCGGCGCGAACATCGTCGACGTCGGCGCGCGCGCGCTCGTCTCGCTTCGGCGTCGGAGACCGCCGGAATTCACTTCCGCGCCACCGCCCCGCGCCATTCCGGCCAAGCCCCCCCCCCGTCTCCCGCTCCAAGACGGAGAAAGTTCTGCAGTCTGCAGGACAGTGGCCTCCCTGAGCCGCCCCCTTGGCTCATCGTGGCCCTCTGCTGAAGCGCGCAGCGCGTTGCGCCCCTCGGGGGCCCCCGGGCCTGCCCCGCCAGCTTCGCCGCGCGCCACCGAGCCGGGCCGCGCGCTTGCGCTGGCGACCTGGGGGTCCATATATCCGGGGCCGATGCGTGAAATTGGCCCATGAATGGGCGAGGTTTGCGATCGCGGCTAGTAAGAAATATTCTGGGGCGTGGGAAGGGCCCCGTGGCTTCTGCGGTTCTTGCGCGGGGCCCCATCGGGGCGCGGCGGAGCCGCGGGCGCTTGCTTCGCCGACCGGCGTCGCCGCTGGCCCGCGGGCCCCCCGCCGCGCGACGGCCCCGACGCTTTGCCCACTTCCTCCCGCCGCCGAAGGCGCTGATGGGGCATGTGGCGGCCGTGATTGCCAAGATCTCTCACTTCCCACACTGCGCGCTGAGCAGGTAAGGGTGGCTCGACATGCGCAAGTGGCGAGGTCCAGAGATGCTGTGTCTGGCACTCGCGGCGCCCGCAGCTCAGAGGCGCGCCGCCGCCCCCACCTTCGCTGACGCATGGCCCCCGGCGCTCGAGCGTTGAAAACAGAAGGCGATGACGGGGCGACCACTTGCTGCAGCTGCGCGCGGCGAACTCCGCGGGAACGCGGGGGCGGGGCGGGCTGGCCCAGCGCCGGAGATTGCAAGCTGCCGCAGCTGTTTCCCCCGTCATCCCCACCGTTATTGTCTGGGCCCTGGCCATGATGAGGTTCGGAGGCCGGTGGGGCCGTTGACCCCATGGGCTGAAACATTAAGCGGGTCCTGTTGGCTTCTTCGACGGCCGCGCTTTTCCCCCTGGAGGGCCTCCAGCTTTCGTTTCGGACGCGCCTCTCGCGGTTCCCCGAGGGCCTGGACACCGCCGCGGTTTTCGGTCAGAAGTTCGTTAGCCATGTGATGTCGCAGCTAAAAGCCCGCCCTGGCATCCGCCAGAATTCGCAATTTCAGCGAAGCCTGGCTCGCACAGCGCCGACTCCAGCACCAATCGTTTTCGCGTTGTCTCGGCTGCGAGGCCCTGGAATGCATGGGGCGCTATCTCGGGCGCTCGCGGCTCCGATCTGTTGTGCTGGAAGTCGTCGGGCCAGTGGGGGCGGGGGTTGACAGGGGCGGGCGGGGCGCTTTCGGGCGGAAAACCATGAAGGACTGGCCATTTTGTTTTTTATGTTTCAATGAAGCGCACAGGGCCCTCTCCGGCCGACCACTGCTCCCACGCGAGGCCTCTGCCTTCGCGCAGGTTGGAGGCGCCCACCTGCGGCGCCAAGCGGGCGCGGGCGCGGCGCGGAGGATGGAGCTTTGCGCCGCGGCTACGCGCGAGGAGTATGAGGAATGCAGGAGGAGGGAGGAGGAGTTGAGGAAGGAACAGGAGTGGTAGGAGGGCGGGGGAGGATGACTTAATTAGCCGGTCGGTACGCCACCATGGCAAGCGCCCAGGGTGGTTCCTAAGGAGTCTCTAAACCTCCGATTCGACGACGCGCCGGCGCGGACTTGGTTACCATGGCCGGCTTGGGCACAGCTGCCAACCTTGTTTTGCAGCGCCGTTTTGACATGCCCGATCACGTTTCAGCTTCCTCTCTCCACCGCTGAACGCTCCCGAATTTCATGACCTTTGTCAAGTGCAGTCAGACCGGTCTTCATAGATTGCCCGACGCGGCGCGCACGAGCTTGTCATGGCAAGTTTGTTTTTCCGGCTGTGCCGCTCTGGACGGCTTGCGTCGTTGCGTCCGAAGCGACCACGGCCCTGTCGTTCCCCTTTTAAGATGCTCAGGCGCATTCTTTGGTGCCGTCGCAGACTGCCCCAGTTCGGGCCGCAGACGTTGGCTCGTCCAGCCCAGTGGTTTCCCATGCATGCTCGCGTCGAGAGCTGATTTGCACAGGTTCGCTGGAAAGACATGACAACGCAGATTCCCTGTCGTGTTTGGACAGGATAGCCCCAAGACACGAAAGGGAACCCCCCAAAGGGCCGAAGTATTTTAGTTGTTCCGTCCCTCCTTCGAAGGCCAACACAGCAGGTTGTCATAGCCTGGCTTGACATTTTCTGGCAATTGTGGCGTGTACGAAGAAATCCCATAATAATACAACCATACACCGTGTACTGTTGCATTCACGCGGTGCGCGTGTTTTTTTCGCGCTGTCGGGAACAGGGGCGTCGTTCGTGACAGCGTCAGCGTGCCCCGTGTGGTTTGTTGTGACAGGTCCTGAAGAGGATCGCCAACCACACGCCGAAACGCCGGAGACGGACTGGACAAGGGGTGCCCGAAAGACTGGGCCGACTCAGTCCTAGACCAGAAAGGAAACCAAAGGACATTGCGCAGCCAATTGC
Source organism: Prorocentrum cordatum (assembly GCA_963575745.1). Classification (NCBI taxonomy): domain Eukaryota; class Dinophyceae; order Prorocentrales; family Prorocentraceae; genus Prorocentrum; species Prorocentrum cordatum. The sequence goes on along the minus strand of CAUYUJ010019238.1, from coordinate 42,715 downwards.
TTCTCTGCGACCCTGGCGCGGTTTAGCCACTGCCCGGCGAGCCTGAGACGGGTGTACAAAAAATGCCTTGTATGTTGCATTAATATGGATCTGCTTGGCGAAAAACTGGTTATCAGCCGAAATGTCTCTCCAGGAATTCGTTTTCGGTGGTGCGGCCTTTTTTTTTTCCCAACAGTCAGAGAGGTAGCAATGATGGCTTTACCAAAAAGGGGGGCTCGCAGGTGCGCTCTGATTGTCCACGAGCGCCTAACGCAGGGGGCAGGTGGCTCACGCCCCTGGGCCGTGGTTAGAGCCCGCTCAAGGAGAAGAGGGCACGCACCCGGTTTAGCCGCCGTCGCCGGCGGTGCCACGAATGAGGGGACAGTTGTTTTCTCCCTTCCTCGAATGCCAAAACAGCAGGTTATCAGAGTCTGGTTTGTTATCTTCTGGCAATTTTGGTGTGTACGAAGGAGTCCCAGAGCACAACCCGACACAGTGTATCTTTGCATTCAAGAGGTACGCGTGGTGTTTTCGCACAGTGAGAAAGAGAGGCGTCGTTCGTGACAACGTCGGCGTGCCCCGTGTGGTTGGTGGTGGCAGGTCCTCAAGAGGATCGCCAACCACACGCCGAAACGCCGGAGACGGACTGGACAAGGGGTGCCCGAAAGACTGGGCCTATTCAGTCCTAGACCAGACAGGAAACCAAAGGAAATTCGCAGCCAACTGCTTTTCTGCGACCCTGGCTCGGCTTTGCCATTGTCAGGCGAGCCTGAGGCGGGTGTACAAAGATTGCCTTGTACGTTGCATTAATATGGATCCGCTTGGCGAAAAAAAACTTGATTAATGCATCGGAAGTCAAGGAGTGATCTGTGCATTCAAGGTCTACGAATGCCCTTGTGCCCAACAAACGGCGTTGGTGAGCGCGCGCGCATGTGTAGAAATGACGCTTCTCTGCCGAACGCGACGTGAGAGGATCTCGGGGGGGCCTTTGTCGTCCGCGCGGATTTGGCCAAGGCGTCTACACCGTCCCCACCCATCATCCACGTTGATTATGCGATCGTGCATTTGGGTTCCCCGTTATATTATGTGTGCCCTTTTCTCCTTGCCGACCTGTGCATGCCGTGGCGCACTTGAAAGGACCTGGCCGTGCCGTCTTCTTTCTCGTGGGATGTCCCGATCCGATTCGATTCCGATGTTCCGACGATTCGATGCGGCCCGATGCTTTCGTGACGTTGCTGCGCATGTTGGCGCAACCGATCCGATACGATTTCGGCTCCGTGTCGGTGCAGGCCGATCCGCGCATTTCAATCCGATTCGATTCCCGGTTCGATGTTGGCTGCTCTTGCAAAGAAGGAACGAATGAGGAGGGTAGGAGGAAGAAGGGAGGAGGAAAGGAGGAGGAAAGGAGGAGGATATGGTAACGAGGGGGAAGAGGTGGAGGATATGAGGAAGGATTCGGATATGGAATGTGGCAGGAGGGAAGGGGAGGAGAGGAGGAGAAACGGATGAGGAGGAGGAGGAACAGGAGGAGGAGGACGAGGAGGAACCTTCTACCTCCCGCGCTTACTGGAGCCAGGCCTGCTCCGGCGGTCCTGCGGAGGACCTGGACGCCAGAGGAGCCGCCAGATGTTGTGGGGGCGAAGCTTGAGCAACCCCGTTGCGGGCACAGGGAGCGCAGGAAGGACAGCACGAGCAGCCAATGCGCGTATTGAGGAGAAAATGCAGTAGCGGCTAGCAGTAAAAAGGCTACTGAGTAGCCTTCTACTTCTCCTCTTCCTACCTCCTCCTGCCTCCTTCTGCCTCCTGCCTCCCGCTCCACCTCCTGCCTCCTCCTGGGGGGTCCTGCCTACTCCTGAGGCCTCTTGCAGCCTCTTGCGGCGGCCTCATGAAGCTTGCCTGTGTTTCCTAAGGTTTTTCGCGGCTTCCATCGACCTTCTGATGCGCTTCGAGGGCTCCCACCAAAAACTTCTTCGCAAATGGCCCGCAAACGATGCCGCCCAAAATTTTCTCCAGATTCACACCGCGAGAGCCCCAAAGTGACGACAGTTACATTGTTCCGATGACCGCCTCGGGACAGTAACATGAAACGGGGCCCCCACAGGGTAAGGCTCCCGCTCGGTCCTTCTTCGCAATCCACGCACAGACGAGGTTACTGCTCCAGGCTTCCTCAATATCCATGTCTCGGGAGTCCAAAAGTGACGACCGTCGCAAGATTTCGGTTGCCCCGTCGGATTGCTAATTTGAAAAGGGGACCCCACAGGAAGTGGTTCCCGCTCAAGACTACGAGGGTTTGCTTAATATTTTCACAAGAATCATGCCTCGAGATCCCCAAACCATGCAAACAGCTATAGGGAACCGATGACATAGCTATAGGGATCCGATGACCGCCTCCGATTGCCGAGCACCCTGGATGATAAAGCATCCCCACCTACCCGTGAGAGTTAATTATCCCGGGCCAATGCAAAGTTGGTCGGTGGAAAGGAGGCCCCGCCAGAGCGAACAGTATTTCGTTATATCGTACTACTATCATCGTACATGCGAGTGGCCGGGTGACAAATTCATGCTTCCCCCGAGTCTGGATTTTTTTTATTCCCACCCTGTGATTCTCAGAGGGATCGGCTTAGTGACATAAAGTGGGGGCCCTGCAGGAGGGCCCACCCTGGCTCGAGACTCCGTCGCAATTGTCTCTCATGCGAGGTTTCCTCAAGACGCGCAGACTTCCTCAATGTTCATGCCTCGAGAGTCCAAACGTTGACGACAGGTACAAGGTTCCGATGACCGCCTTGGAGTCGTAAGAGAAAGTGAGGGCCCTACAGGAGGGGGCGTTTCGCTCGAGGGGTCCTCGCAATTCACTCACAGACGAGGTTTCTCCTCGAGACTTCCTCAATATTCGTCCCTCGAGAGCCCAAAAGTGACGATCATTATGGGTTTCCGATGGTCGAGAGGGGGGGCTCTCCACTCGAGACTGTCCGAACCTTTCGCTCCGGGATGGGGCGTCCGCTCGAAGTTAGTTCAAGATGCATGCCTCTAGAGCCCAACACATAACTACAGTGACAGGGTTCCGATGGCCGCCCGGGATTAGGAGCATGAAGTGCGGGCTCTGCAGGAGGAAGGTTCATTCTCGAGACTTCCTCGCAATTCACTCACAGCCGAGGCTCCCACTAGAGACTTTCTCAAGATGAGTGTGTGGGTATCTGAGTATGTGTGTCTGAGCGTATTAGCTTTTGAGTGAGGATAATGGTGATGGTGATGGCCATGCTGTGTATCATATAGCGGGGAGTCGGGTTCCTGGCCCCGGGGGCGGCACATTTTTTCAAACTTCCCCCCCCCTGGTCCCTTTTTAGTCCTGGGGGGGGGGGGCGACCCTTTTCGAGGCGCTTCGGGTCAGGGCCCGCTGTTGGAAGGCTGTAAATCGGCACCCATAGCGATCAGACAGCTGGGGTCTCAGACAGTTCAAGAAGCTTTCCAAACGGTCCAAACGGCCCCCAAGACGGCCCAAGAAGGCTCCAAGAGGATCCCGACGAGTGCCCCAAGAGGCCAAACTTAGATTGTCCTTCGGTTTTTGATGGGTTTGGGCGTTCTTGCCGATTCGGGCTTCAACGCTCCCAGACGGCTCAAGAGGCGCCCAAGACCGCCCCGAAACGGCCCAAGAGGGGACCAAGAAAGCCCCGAGACGGCGTCATAGACTTCTCGGAAGATGACTCGAGAGGGCCTCAGGACGGCCCAAGAGGCCCCCCAAGACGGCCCAAGAGGGGCCCCAGAGCGGCCCAAGAGGGCCCCAAGAGGGTGAACACGAACCCCCAATTCCAGTCCTCCGCCCCCCCACGCCCCCAGGGCCTCGAGGTTCCCTAGAGGCCCCCCAAGAGGCTCAAAGAGGCCCCCGAGCGGCCCGAAAGAGGCCCCCATAAGCCCCGAAACGGCCCCCGAGAGGCTTCACGGCTGCCCTCGACGAGGATCCCGACAGGTTTCCCACGAGGCACCAATGAACGCCCAAAAGGCCTCTGACACACAGCCCATGCACCGTGGCGGGATGGTCCAAAGGCCAACACACAAACACCCACACACACATGTGTGTAGGTATATATATATATATATATATATATATATATATATATATATATATAATCATACGCACCTCTCCGAGGGAGTAGAGCTCAGAGCCGATTAATTGAAGGCGGCGTCCGCGATTGTTCTGGCCGTTTCGCTAGGGACATCCTCGAAATTCTGAAAATCGGTGGCACCCCTCACGCAGATCGTGACGTCAGGGTCCAAAAACACATTGGTATTTCAACATTCTAACATAAAACCTTCAAAACACAGTGTAATGTCAATGATTTTGACCCCGATTCTCAGAGAATGGCGATTTCGCCTGAGACATCCTCCCAAAATCGAGCCCTGACGTACCTTCTGGTACCCCAGACTCCGCCTCGGAGCCTCTTGGGAGCCTCCTGGAACCTCCTGGGGCCTCCTGGGGCTTTCTGTACCTGCTGGTACCCCAGACCCCGCCCCGGAGCCTCCTAGGGGTCTCCTGGAACCTCCTGGGGCCCCCCGCGGCCTCCTGGAGCCTCTTGGGGCCTCCTGGAGCCTCCTGGGGTCTTCTGGGGCCTCCTGAGGCCGCCTGGGGCCTCCTGGGGCCTCCTGGGGCCTCAGAACTACATGCACACACAGAGACACAAATCACACCCAACACATCACACGCTAGACAAACATAACACACACACAACACCTACAACGCACAGAAAACACGCACAACACAGAGCACACATCACACACACACACAACACTCACATTCCCGGGGCCTCCTGGAGCCTCTTCCGGTATCCAAGTCGGGCCTCTTGAGGTTTCCTGGGGGGCCCTGGTACACACATCGCAAGGTGTGGCAACCCCACTTGCGCTCGAGTGCGACCTCGATCTTAGATTATTCTGCGTTCACCTCCTGCCTCTTCCCCTTCTCTTAGGCACGCCCCGGCGGCGCAGCCCCAGCTTCCCCTTTTCCATCTCCGATCCTGCAGTCATGGTGTCTTCCTGTTTCAAACGCCCTTTCAGTTTTTGTTTGCATGAGCCTGGGCACACACACGCCACTTGTATATGTATATATGTATGTATGTATGTATGTATGTATGTATGTATGTATGGATGTATGTATGTATGTATGTATACGTATGCATACGTATGCATACATACATACACACATACATATCCACACATACATACATATATATATACATATGTAGCATCATATGTATGTGTGTGGTGTGTGTACGTATGTCTGTCTGTCTGTCTGCCTGCCTGTCTGCCTGTCTGTCTGTCTGTGTGTAGTGTAATGTAATGTAAGGGAATGTAGTGAGATGGCATGTATGTATGAATGGATGTATGGATGTACTGATGTATGGATGCACGAGTGTATCGATGTATGGTTGGTTGGAGTTATGGATGTATGGAGGTATGGAGGTATGGAGGTATGGAGTTATGTGTGTAGGAATGTATATGTGTACGTGCGGGCGTATGTATGGAGGTATGGATGTATGGCGGTATGATTTATGTGTGATGTTATGAATGGATGTATGTACGTACGCACGTATGTTTGCATGCATGTACATATATACATATATATATATATGTATGTATGGTTGTTTGTTTGTATGTTTATGTGTGTACACACACATACACACATGCATGTGTATGTGAACATGTCTGTATGTGTATGTGTATGTGTATGTGTATGTGTATGTGTATGTGTATGTATGGTTGTATGTGCATGTATGCATGTATGCATGCATGCATGCAGGTATTTATGTATGAATGCACGAACATATATGAATATACATACATATATATATATATGTCTCTCTCTATATATATGCCTATATATATACACATATATGGACAGCCCCCCCCAGCACCCATTCTTCGTATTGTTTCTTTCCACGTTGTCTTTCGCATCCCTTCCTCCGCTCCCAGAGCTGGAGACAGAGAGAGAGAGAGAAAGAGAGAGAGAGGGGGGGAGGGAGCGGCGATCCCTGTGAAATCACAACGTTTGCGAAGTCTGGGGGCACCAAGCCCTGTTATGTCATTGGGATTTTTGGGATTTCTGGGTCAAGAATCCCAGAACCCCTGTGATTTCATTTGGATGTTTCGGATTTTTCGGATTTTCAGTCCCAGAGAAAAAAACAAACGACGACGGGGCTCCCCAGGACTGGAGGATAGAAAATCCCAAACATCCCAAAATTCCGAATGAAATCACATGGGTTCTGGGATTCTTGACCCAGGAATCCCAAACATCCCAATGAAATAACATGGTTTGGTGCCCCCAGGCTTCGCAAACATTGTGATTTCACAGGGATCGCCGCTCCCTCGAGTCTCCCTCTCTCTCTCTCTCGCTGTCCCCCTCCGTCTCTGTCTCCCCCCTTCTCCTCGTCCTCCTCCTCCTCCTCCTCCTCCTCCTCCTCCTCCTCCTTCTCCTCCTCCTCCTCCTCCTTCTCTGAAGCAGAGAGAGAGAGAGCGAGAGAGAGAGTGCGTGTGAGGAAGGGAGGGAGGGAGGGAGGGAGGGAGCGAGAGAGAGAGAGAGAGAACGAGAGAGAGGGGGGGAGACTCGAGGGAGCGGCGATCCTTGTGGAATCACAATGTTTGCGAAGCCTGGGGGCACCACGCCCTGTTATTTCATTTGGATGTTTGAGATTTCTGGGCCAAGAATCCCAGAACCCTTGTGATTTCATTGGGATTTTTGGGATTTTTGGGATTGTCAGTACCAGAGAAAAAACAAACGACGACGGGGCGCCCCAGGACTGGAGGATTGAAAATCCAAAAAATCACAAACATCCAAATAAAATCGCATGGGTTCTGGGATTCTTGTCCAGAAATCCCAAACATCCCAATGACATAACAGGGTTTTGTGCCCCCAGGCTTCGCAAACATTGTGATTTCACAGGGGTCGCCGCTCCCTCGAGTCTCTCCCTCTCTCTCTCTCTCGCTGTCCCCCTCCGTCTCTGTCTCCCCCCTCCTCCTCCTCCTCCTCCTCCTCCTCCTCCTCCGCCTCCTCCTCCTCCTCCTCTTCCTCCTAGGTGGCTTCGCAGCGCGCGGCGGCCCGCAGCCGTTGCCCTGCGGCGGGCGCGCCCGCCGTGCGATAGCCCCCAGCCCCACAGTGGGGCGACCTCGCGAGCGCGAGCGCTCGCACGTGCGGCACCGCTGGGCGCGGCGCCTACGACTGACGCTCGTGCTCGGCTTCGGCGGTGCCGTGACCGCCGACGGCTGCTGGTGCACCACGGAAGCCAGCTGCCCATGCATGGCTCACGGGGCGCCGGCCCAGCTGGAGCAACACGGGGACCGCGGCAGGGGCGCAGCGGCGACAGCCTGGGCGCCTACGCGGGTGGGACCCAGTGCCCGACATGCGGGCTCCGCAAGAACGAGGCGTGGTGGAGTTACTGCAGGCACTGCAAGTGCGAGCTCCTGCCGACGCCGTCCCAGGCTCCTCCTCGCCGCCATCGCTCTGCTGAACGGCGTGCTGGCTCGCAACGGGCGCCCTGGCATGCCGACGGCGCCGCGGCATGGCGCGACAGCCTGCAGCGCGGCCCAGGCGGCAGAGCTGACAAGGCAGGAGGACGGCCGCTCGATGGCTCCAGTGCACGGCTTGCCCTGGCCAGCGGGGAGGAGCTGGACAGCGGGAGCGACGCCGACCCCGAGGAGGCCAAGCTGGTACAGCTCATCAGCCTGCTGCAGCTCAGCCAGGATGAGTCTGGAGTGCGGAAGTACCAGCAGCAGCTCGACGACCTCCGCAGCGCTCGGCGGACACGGCCCTTATCGGTGGACGAGGCGATGGCAGCCAGGGGCGCAGCAGCCGAAGCCTTGGACAAGGTTGTTGAGCAGGCAGAATCGCTCCAGACCCAGCTGGACGGTGCCAAGGCGGCGGTGGCCTCCCGCTCTGCCCAGTACGACGCGGCTCTGGCGGCTTACACTACAGCTGTGCAGGCCCTGGCGCGGCAGGTGGCTGGCGCCGCACCGTCGACGGCGGGCGAGGGCCAGTCGGGGAGGCTGTCCATCGCCAAGCTGCTCCAGGGCGATAACGTGGAGCTCGATGACGAGGGGCTCTTCGGCTTGGAGGCCCTCGAGGACTACGAGATCCAGGAGTCCGACCGCGAGGAGGCCGCCAGGAGGAAGGCAGATCTCCAGGCCAGGTTCAAGGCCACGGCGCAGGAGGCCTTCGGCAAGTTCGCCTCCGAAGCACGCGAGCTTGAGCGGCAGCGCGCTGAGCTCAAGAACCGCCTCCAGAAGAAGCGCAAGACGGCTGAGGCTGAGGAGGGGGGGGCGACTGTTCAAGCGGCGACTGCGGGCGCCACGGCAGGCCCCGAGGCTGGCGCACCTGCAGCCCCTTCTGGCGGCGCCGCCGCCCCAGATGGACCCTCGGCCGAGGTCGGCGGCGACGTGGTGGATGCGGCGCGTGCGAGGCTGGCAGCCGCCGCCAAAGGTGCGGGCCGCGGCGCTGGCGGCAGCGGCGGGACCGTTGGCCCCCCACGGACGTCAGTTTGACGGCCCCGTGACTGGGCAACTACACCATCGACCTCTACAAGTTCATGAAGACGGCGCCTTTCCAGATCCTGTGGGCGATCCACCTCCGAGGAGGTGCCGCGACTGGGTTGGCTATTACTACGTGGGGCACTGCGCTGATCGGCAGTGCAATTTCTTCTCTCTTGCCTGCGCTACTGCTTGGGTGCCTGGTCCAGTCTCGGGAGACCTACCTATACCAGGACAGCGAGTGCGACGGCGACAATTTTCACCTGGAAGAGGACGACGGGCGCTTTTGAAGCTCGCCATGAAGTGCAACTCCTCGGCGACGACGCCGCTGGAGGACGCGGGCTGGCTGAAGGAGCAGGTCGTCGGGGCGGCGCCGCAGGTCGGCGGCCGCGAATGGAGCAACGCGCCAGGGCGCCCGATCGTCGCCGGGGATCTGAGGATCGCGATGAAAAGGCTGTCCGCGCACGAGGGCGCGGTCGACGACCGCGGCCAGCCGCTTCGCGGTCAGATTCGGCGCCGCAGAAGGATCATGGAGCCACGTCCCCCAAGCGGATTGGCGCAGCGATTTTTTGCGCATGCGCGTGCGTGTGTTTTGTTTCTTCCGAAGCAAAATGTATGATGTTTACGAGTTGTTTTGTTTTTCTTTGTTCAGAAGTGGTTGCGTCGCCGACTCGCTCCGACGTTGGGCATTCGGCGTGCGGTTTGCGCGCAATCTCGGTTCGACGCGTCATTCGAGCGGCGTCGCCCCCGGTCTGTTTCCGCCTCGTCTCTCTGTTATGTGTTCTTTGAAATTCAGAATCGCGTTTTCGGGTCTCGTTTCAGCTCGCGGTGGCCTCTTCGGGTGTCCTGCGCGCGTCGTGGGCCGTCTGGAAGCCATCGTGGGCGTCGCGGACCGATCGTTCGACGACTCGGGGCCCTCCTGGACCGTCTCGGGCGCTTCTTGGGGCCCTTTGAGATCGCTTTGGGGCGCCTGAAAGCCGCGCCCATATGAAAACCAGCACTGGCCCGACCTGGTTGGGGCACATTGCGCCCGAGGGCCCCCCGCGGGCCGCCCCGCGCGCGCGAAGTATAATTAGTGCGAGGCAGTCGCTTGAGATCCTCGCACGCCTCTGGCCCGTTGGGCCGGCAAGTTTCCCTGAGAAGCATGTCCAGCGTGCGATGGGGCGCGCGACGAACGGGCGGGCCAGTTTCGACGATTCCTTCTCTCCTCCTGTCTTGCTATTGCTTCTTATTATTTCCTGTTCCCGCTGCTGCTGCTGACCCTCCTGCTGCTGCTGCCGCTCCCTCCCCTATCTCTTTTCCTTGCCGTCGCTGATATTGCGCGGGCGCGCCTGCTTGGCACGGCGGCGCGCCGGGCAGGCCCGCGATTCTGCGCCCGCGATTTCGGGCGCGATTTTGCCCGTGATTTCGGTCACGATTTTGTCGTTAATTTCGGCAGCGTTTCCGCGAGCCTTTTGCAGGGCGCCGCGAAACCACCCGCGATTTCGAGCGGGATTCTTCCGTTCTCGATTGAATCATTTGAAAATCGTTGTCAAAAAAGTATGCCCCCGCGGCGGGGAGGCCAAACATTTAGCAACATCGGGGCCAGATATGCGCCCCAAATCGTGGCCATGTGGGGGCGGGGGGCAGGGCGCCGCGGAAAGGCGGCGGGGGGGTCAGGGAGGGGGCCGAGGGCTCCTCCGGGGACCCCCGCTGAGTTGGGGGAGATCCCCTCGCGCCGGGCTGCGCTGCCTCGCGCGGCGAGTTCGCGATCGCGCCGCCGCGCCCGCGGCGGGCAGAGGCCCCGAAGCCGACGTTTGCCGTCAGGCCCATCTTCTCCGCCGCCAGCGCAGCCGCGCGCCGCGGCCCCCGAGGGGGGGGCGCCGGGGCCTCGCCGCGGCTGCGGCAGGGTCTGCGCCAGCGGCCCCCGCGCCCGCGGTGGGCCCCGCGAGCGCCTCTCCCGGGGGGCGGGGTTTGCTCGCTTTGCGCGGGCATGGGGCCCAACCGCTTCCGGCGCCCCGCCAATTTCCCGCGCGGCGCTCGCGCTCGAGCGTTTCTTCTTCATGTGGGGTCTCCAAAGTGGCCCTGTCTCGCGGTCCGTCGGCCCCGCGCCGGCGCGTTCCATCATAAATCAGCTTGGGAGGTGTTTCTCCAGAGCGAGCTATCCGCCTCGCGGCCGGGGCAGCACCTGGCGCTTCGACGGCTGCTCACGCGCGCCGATTCCGCCTGCGCTTCGACGGCTGCGCGCGCCCAAATTCGCGCGGGCGCTATGCCCAACGACCGCGGAACGAAACGTCATCGCGGTGATGAGTTCCATAGCGGCCACGCGACGGCCTGGCTCGGGGGCCGCGCTGGCCGGGCCTCCGCGGCGCGCCTGGCGCGATTCAGTGGCAGGGGCGGGCGGCGCGCGGCCATTCGACGGCGCGCGGGCGTTCCATGATGCTTCCCCGCGGCCCTGCTTGAGGAAAGCAAGCTGGACACTTTTTCATTTTGAAATGGTCACGTTTCCTTGGGGGGGGGCGCTCTGTTTGGCGCGAAGAATCTCACGGCCCACCCACCCCGAAGAAGCACAGGTTAGTGACGCCAATGAACTGAGGAGGCGCCTGGCTTCGGCCCTGAGGACGGCGGGCGCCGCGGCGCCCGTTTCAGCTGAGAAACTGGCCGAGGGATACGGGCAGCAGCGGAGCGGGCCGAGTCGCTCCAAAGGCGAACTCGGGCCGCCCGCGATGGTTGGCAGGAGCGCCCCGCTGTCCAACGGTCCAGCGGGGGCGCGTGCCCGTGCGACCCTGACAGGCGGCGAGCGGTGGTCTGGCGAGCCCAGCAGCGATCGCTACGGCTGCATCAGACATCCGTCGACGTGGGGCGGAGCGGATGCGCCGAAGGCCTCCGCGACGAGCGTCGACGCCGTTTTTTGGCCGACGGCGCAGACGGAGTGCGGTTTTGGTGCATGTTATTGTTATCTACACTTGTTACTTCCGTGGTGGGCTCATTTCAGTTCAGGATGAGTGGGGGGCGGAGGAGGAGGAGGAGGAGGAGGAGGAGGAGGAGGAGGAGGACCCGACCACAAGGATGGATCGAAGCGGGCGGATCTCTCCCGTTCCTGTGCATCCGAACCCGTGCGTCCGAACCTTTTATTGCCTTATTTCGCTTGCAAGGTACAGATGTTCGCGACATTCGGTGACGCGGGATCTAGCGAGCACGAGACGCCATGTAGGGAGGAGGAGGAGGCGGCGGACGAAAAGGAGGAGGCGGCAGTTTCTTTTTCCGCTTCATGGCGCGCAGTTTGCTCTTGCCGTTCCCTTCGCCTTTTTTTCTCCCCATTCCATCGCTATCTTGGTGGCCTGCGCCAGCGAACCGCCGCGAACCCCACCCGAGGATCTGTATTCCAACTCGTCCGTGGCGAAGATGGCCGTCGACTACTGGAGGCTCCTGCGCCGACCCTTACAGCGGATGGAGATCCGGCCGGTCGCAAGAACATCACGACGGAATAGTTTTGGCGGTTTCGGGTGGTCGGGGGCGCCACACGAATCTTCCCGCAGTCCCAGGACAGGCGTTCCCCGTGTTCGAAAATATGACATTTTCGTGTTGTTCGTCCGTCCACATTCACCCCATTATTAAGCAGCTTCCAAACACGACACACATGTTTTTTGCGTCGGCGGCTCAGCAGAGGGCGGCTGCTCTGGCGGAATGGAAACAAGACGCGCACACACACACACACACACACACACACCACACACATGCACCTGCACACACACACACACACACACACACACACACACATTGGGGCGTTGCTCAAGGTGACCCCCGAAAAGGGCCAAGAAGGGGGAGGGTTTTGCTACCAGGTAGTTGAGGGAGTTTGGGATGAGGAGTGGGGAGGAGGAGGAGGAGGAGGACGAGGAGGAGGAGGAGGAGGTTGCGGACGGGATGAGGGTCCAGAGGGGAAATATTGAAAAGGACGGGGTTGGGAGGCAGCAGTGAGAAAGATCGAATCATGACATGAGCATTGTCATATGCGTTCGGCGGCGCTCCGCGCGCCAGGGAGGGTGTTTCAGCGCCCAGCAAAGAAGTCCGCGCGGACCTCCGAACGTTAATATTTGTGCCGTCTTCCATTCCTCCGATGGGTGGCACTGGAGGAGGGAACACATCGTCTTCGCCTCTGTTCCTCCATCCCTCGCTTCTTCTCCCTACCTCATCCTACCTTGCTCCTCCCTTCCCCCTATACTCCCTCATCCTTCCTCTTCTGCCTCCCGCCGCTTCCTGTTTCTCACGGGCCCTGTGTCTCATTCCTCATTGCTTCCTCCTCCGTCACTCCTCCCTCACTCAAATTTGTCCTCCCCCGCCGTCCTTCAAGCCCTGCTCCTTTGTAAGTAACTCCTCTTCGCACCACCAGGCGTGTCCGTAGGGCGGGCCTGGAGTTTTCGCTTTACGCTCCCCCGCTACACGGATTGAAGGTGGGTATTTTCTTAAGTTTGGATTTATGTTTCAGTGCCGCGCATCTGTGTTTCAAGTTTTCCAACAGTTGCACGCGTGGTTTAGCATTTGGCTCTCGCCATTGCACCAAGTACATTCGTTGTGACTTGATCGAACGGCTGCACGGGTGGCGGGTGCTCCGTTTTTCAGAAGATTGTTCTTGTTTCGGCGCCGCACGGATCCGTTGTAAGAAGCCCCAGCAGTTACTACCGATGAATGGAGAGTCCTTTATCATGGGGGGGGGGTGTCGCGTGCAATTTATTTAGATGTGATGGCCAGAGATGTGAGCACGTGTAGCAGTTTAACGGATGGAGGTATGTCCCTGTTCAAAGCGAGGTTTTCGGTGAACTTTTGCTGATTGAGCTTTATTTAATCCCAGCTCTTTGCAGCTATAAGCAGGTGCATCGAGGGCGGGTCCATTTAAGAAATCGCGGCTCCCGCCTGAATGGCAGATTCATGAGGCGGTCGTCTTTCTAGGGGGCGGTTCTCGCAGCAGAGAGGAATGTTTGTGGGGACCCGTGAGGAGTGAGTTCGGGACGGGAGGGCTGGGGGTGTTGCAGCATCGATGACGCATCCTGGGTTTGTTCTAGTCCCCGTTCTCGCTCCCTCCCACTCCTCGCGTCTGGGTTTGCTTCGGCATCTTACTCTGCCTGGGTGGCACCTGATGCGGCCCGTGCGCCTCCCTTGATCTGAGGCCTGTCTGGGAAGAGTGCGGCCCGCGCGAAGTGCGGCCGCCCGCTCTACTCGCCGTTTCTTGTTTTATGTGTCTCTCTCTCTCTCTCTTTCTGTCTGATGGTCTCGGCTCAGGGCACAAGGGTGCCTGCGAGGCTTTGACGTAGCCTTCCCCAGGCGAAACCGCTCCCGCCCCGCAGGGGCGCAACTGATACTTCAATCTTTGTACCCCGCTGGCGCGCGCAATGGCACCGCCTCGCCCGCACCGCCGCGTGGAGGCTCAGCAACTAAGCCCCCGACGCACAGCGCCCGACCCCGGGAGTAAGGTTCGACCGCCAGCCTGCATCACCCCGTGGTGGCTTCCAGACCTCTTGCGACCTTGACAGAAGCACGCAAATGTGGCTCATATGCTGCGTCGAGGAAGTCCCCCGCGCCCTCCAAACGACGGCCTTGGTAAGACTCTACATGGACTTACCACCCTGGGAGGTGCTCGACCACCAGAGGCGCCACGCACAAGAAACCTGCCAAGAAGCCTGGGATCGAGGCGACCAAGGAAGCCACGACCGCCACCAACAAACATATCGCCGCGCTCTCGGGCAACGCCCGAAACCATGCGATCCAGCAGATAAACGACGCACGCCGCGACGCTATGGACGCGCATTTGGACCGTCTCGACCCCCCACCAGGCTACCATGAACGCCTACAAGCCACTGGGGTGTTTGAACAAACAGCCCGCGGTACCACCGTTTTCCCGACAGATCATGACGCACAGCACCCAGAAACGGCACCCTCGCGTGGCCCCGCTCTGCAACAGCGGGGCGAACGCACAGCCATGTTCTCTTGCGATAAACACCACTGGTTCAGGCACGCCCACCCCTTTGCCATTGTCGGCGGGTCAAATGATTCTGACCAATCCAGTCCAGGTCACCCCCTAGATCCACCGCTACGCTTAACCCTCCAGGCGACGACGTGGCGGGAACGGTGCAGCACGGCCCACCGTCCTACCGTCGCAGATGCCGTGGGGCTTGCTCAGCCGTCGTGGGGGACCACTCGAGCAATTCTTCCACACCTAGCGACGTCAACCGTTCCCTGCCGACCCCACGGCCGAAATTCCTTGGCCAAGTCCACCACGGCCACCAGCCGTCGTGTGCTGACGCTTCGAGCCTGCCACGCCACCCCCCAGGCTCAGCCTTGGTAGATGGGGCCACCTCTGCCCCTGCAGCTCACCACGCAGTCCCGCCTACCGGGCAAGCTCGCAGCGCGGTACCCCTGAACCCGCATCAAAGCGGGACATCCAGTGTTCACCGACCAGGCAGTTGGAATGAAATGGTCACGTTGTACGGCACCTGATTGCCGCCACCGCACGTCACCCTCCCGCGCGGGCACTACCTCTGGAGCTTGGACGCAGACGTTTGTTTGGCTACCGGCCACTGACCCCGACCACTTCTTCCAACAACTGGCCGAATATGGTGGCATCAACCTGCCCACCGCCAGCAGCGCGGCACCTCCAGCTTGCCCGCCGTGGTGGACTTTGGCCTGCCTCGCTCTGCGGCCCTCCTTCGCCACGAGGGCCTTGGCCGCCGCGCACCCCGCACTTTCTGTGTCTCGCCCCCCGCTCGGGTTCAGGCCGAGCGCTGGGGAATCACGCCCGTCGTGCGCAGGGCCTGGCACGCCGCCCAGACGGCAGTGCTAGCCCCCCCCCCGCCTGTCGCAGGGACAATCCACGCAGGCCCAGGCTCAGCCTGCGGCGGACCGCCAGACCCAGCTCGAGCGCCAGCTCGAACACGTCTAGGCCCTTTCCGACCACGTCCGCGCACGATGCGACAGCACTTTAACGCGCTGCGTGAATTCCACGCCACCGTCCAGCGTCAGGCCTATCTCGCCCCTTCGGTGACGAGCATCTCCGCCTCCGTCGCAGCCGCCCTCCACGCGGCCCAAACTTCTCTTGCGAAGCCCCAGCTAGCTAGCCTTCTTCCCCAGTCGAGGCCCGTGCGCCGCCTGGCAAGCGTCCACTGTGGCCTTCCTCGACGCGGGTCCTGAAGGGGTGCTGGACGGATGCCGCCACTTCCAGTGCGGTGCCGTCATGCCAAAGACGGGTGCAGGCATCGCTTTGCCCAATCCGGTGGGCTCGGACTACTGCGCCTGCAAGGTCACAGCCCGCCTTTTGTTCGCTCGCGGAGGGTCCCCTCGCCCCTCCCTGTTTTTCCGCGGGGTACTGTCCCCTGGCCGTCCGCCCAAGACGGGTGTGAAGAGCCTCTTCAGCCGACATCACCGGCCAAAGTGTTTCGGGTGCGGCGCGCTCGCCCGCCGGCCCGTGGACGGTACTCCGCCCAGATTGCCCGATCTCTGCCTGTTTCTTCCTTTTTCCTTCCTCTCTTGGGCAAGTGTCGCTCGAGGCGTCAGTGTGTGTGTGTGTGTCTCCCTCTCTCTCTTTCTCTTCCTGGGCCTCCTTTTCCGGAGGCGGGCCACCACCCAAGTCCCAGTCCAACTCCTCCAGTTCTCTCCCTGCCTCTGCGGCCAGCCTCTCTCTTTCTCTTTCTCTCTTCCTGGGCCTCCCTTCATCGGGGGCGGGCCACCACCCGAGTCCCGC
Source organism: Prorocentrum cordatum (assembly GCA_963575745.1). Taxonomy (NCBI): domain Eukaryota; class Dinophyceae; order Prorocentrales; family Prorocentraceae; genus Prorocentrum; species Prorocentrum cordatum. The sequence continues at coordinate 26,517 of CAUYUJ010019238.1, read as the reverse complement.
AGTGCTGTTCCTCCGCTTCTCCCCCTGCCTCCCTGCCTCCTGCGGCCAGCCGGGAGAAAGGCCCGGCCGCGGGGTAGAGCGCAGCGGTAGCTTCCAGTTGCGCGGCTCACGGGGACAACCGCGAAGAGGGCATCGTCCGAAACACATCCTTGGGACAGCAAATCAATTTTGCCCAATCTTCCCTCTGCAGATCCCATCTCGGTCCGATTGATCCGATTTCGATGTCAGGCCCGGCCGGTTCTATCCGATTCGATTCCGAGTTCCCGATGTTGACCGATCTTTGCTCCTTCCCCCTCCCACCCTGCTTCTCCCCGTGTGGACGCTCGGGGTGGAGGGGCGCCCGCTGGTGCCTCGCCCCAGGACGCAGGGCCCCAGAGCGCAGGGCGGCTCCAGGCCGAGCACGTCGACCACGACCACCACCGGAGGGGGCGGGCACCAGCGGAGGGCGACAGGGCTCTCTTCTTTCCCGAACCTCCAGCAATCCTGAGATATCCTGGGCTGTCCAGGACGATGGCGATGGCAGAGGCATGGGCGAAGGCACGGGGGAATTCCTCTTCCTCTTCTTCCAGCCGGCCATGATTAGCACCAAAGTAGAGACGCCCGAGACGAACTTCTAATCAAGAGCATTTTTCCTCCGGGTGAGATTCCCCCTCCTGCTCCTCTTCTCCTCCTCCTCCTTATCCCTCTCCTCCTCATCCTCTGAGGCCGCCTCATCCTCGCCACTTCCTACCCATGATCATCGGCTTCTGGGCCTCCTCTTCCTAGGAGCATGGCTCCTGGTTGGGGCATCCCTGGGCATCGCGAGCAAAACGCGCGAAGTTTAGAATTGCCGCGCGGATGGATGGACGGGCGGGCTCTTCGTCGAGATGGTGTTCTCGCACCTGCGCCGCGCAGATGGAATGATCTCTTGAAGCCCTCTGCCAGCGGCGTGAGTTGCGGGGGGGCCACGTTTTCCACGGTTTTTGGTCCGTGAGGCCGCCCGCGCACTCCTTCGTGGTGTGGACTCACTACGCCCGAGGCCTCCCCTCCCCGTCCCTCCGCCTCCGCGGCCGCCCCCTTCTTCTCTTGTCTGGTGTGATCTCGCCCGCTGCGGCCCGCCGGCCTGCGACCGCGATGGTGCTCGCCACTACCGTGGACCAAAAAAGTGTGTGGAGGGGCCAAGCGCGCAGCAGACCTTCGGGTGCGCACCCCAAGATTGGCCAGTGCAGGGCTCCCATCGTGCAGGGCCCGGAGGGGGAAGGGACCTCGGCTCGTCTCACGTTCGGGCGCCCGCGGCGGTGGAGAGAACAGTTTTGTCGTGTCTGCACAGTGCGAGGACGCCAACACGTACACCCGCGCGCCGCCGTCGAGCAGCGGCGTGAGAGTCAGGGGCGGCCTAACCGACCCCTGGCAACCCACCCCCTTCTGTGACTTCACCTCGCCTCGCACCAAGACGGATGTATGCGGCCGGAGGGTAGCTTGAAAGGCGAAGGTGGCGTCACGGAAGGGGATGCTTTGCTAGGGGTCGTTCTGGGCGCGCCCGATAGAGCGAGGCGCTCCGTTGTTAAGCGGACACGCTTGAAGCGCGCGACTGTTGCGCCGTTTGCTTGTCGGGCGGCGGGCTGCACCCCATGCATCGCCAGGTGGCGCGTGCCGGGATCACGCTGGACAGGCTTCTGCCTCCGAGGCCTTCAAGCAGTGCCGAAGCGTCCTGGTTTGCCTACAGGCCCCCCAAAGAATGTTCTAAGAACCTTTTGTGGTCTGCCCGACATGTTCTTAGAACATTTCTGGCTGAGGCTGGTTTGTTTTAACACATCGGGCTTATGGAATTGCTTCGCTCATTCCGCCGGCCCATGTAGCCTCATCTCTGCTGTTTGCCCGAGGGATCGTTGTCAATGCGGCGTTGGTGGGGTTTTCTTGGCAGGCGTTTCGGGAGTCTCTTCGAGGCAGTGTTGAAGCCTCTTGAGGTCTCTTGGGGGGCTGTTCTGGGGGCCCTGGGGGCTTGCTTTTGGGCATTCTGGGGTCTTCTTGGGGCCGTTCGGGGGCTTCTTGGGGTTAGGTGGTGGTCTCGGAGGTGTTCCTTAGGGCGGAAAGCTCGAAATGCCTTCGTGGGGGTGTGCTGGTCGTGGATGCTCACTCTGGGGCTTGTCGATGGGGTGCCTCCTGAGGGCGCTTGGGGGCCTCTAGGGGGCCTCTTGGGGACTTCCTGAGGGCGTCTTTGGGGCCTCTTGTGGGCCTCTTGGGGCCTCTTGGGGGCCTCTTGGGGCTTCCTGGGGGCCTCTGAGGGCCCAGAGTTCGAGATACTGTTTCGTGTCTCCTTTCTGGAGCCCCTCTTGAGGCATTCTTGGGGCCCTCTTGGGCCGTCTTGGCGGCTTCTTCGGCCGTCTTGGAGCCGTCTTGGGCTGTCTTGGGCCGTCTTGGGGTTCTCTTGGGGGCCTCTTGGGCCCTCTTGGGGCGATCTTGGGGGCCTCTTGCGCCGTCTAGGGGCGTCGGGAAGCCGAAAAGGTGGAAACGCCCACATCTGTCCAAAAGCTAAGGGGAAGCAATGAATTTCGATTATGTAGGGTCTCTCGGGATTGCTCTTGGAGGCCTCTTTGGGCATCTTGGAGGCCTCTAGGGCCATTTTGGAGGCCTCTGGGGACGTCTGGATGCCAGCTGGGGCATCGTGGAGTGATCTTCGGGCGTCTCGGGCCTCTCTTGGACCGTGTTGGGTGCCTCTTGGGGCGATCCTGAGAGCCCTGGTTGAGTCTCCAGGGCCGCGCCCGGGCCGCGCCCGGGGTACTTTTGGTCCGCGGACCCCCAGGGGCCGCCCCGCGCGCGCGAAGTAGAACTATTGCATAGATGTTACCGGAGATCTTAGCACGCCTCTGTCCCGTTGGGCCGGCGAATGTTCTAAGAACATCGTCTTTGTTCTTAGAACATTTGTGCGCTCCAAGAACATGTCGTGGTAGGCCTGTAGGAATGCCGGGACTGTCGGTCCGCCCATTCCAGTCATCTTCGGGCCAGCTCCTGTTGTCATACTCTTCCCTGCCCTCATGATGGCCCTCCTCAAGCATCATGGCCCGTGTTATCAGGCATCTTTCTCGTCCTCATCACCCCCCCTTGCAAGCATGTGTTTGGCTCCGATGCGGCAATTTGCGGGTCCATAGACACGTCCGCCAGGTCACGACCCATTATTCTCCTCGGCCACCGCCTCCTCGTCAGCCTCCATCTGTTTCTGGATAAGCGTGCGCCCGTCGACCCGTTGCCCTCTGGGTCTCAGCTCGGCGCGCAGGATGCCAACCGTGCTTCGTGCTAAGGTTTTCCCAGACAGGGGGAGCAAACCGAAACCACATTTGCCCAGAGGGCCATGTGAGCGAAGATGCTGGGGAGACGAGGTGTTTTGCTCCCCAGCGCCGCCGTGCGCAGGGTAGCTTGGGGTGCAACAAAGGCGGGTGTTTAGCATGAATGTTAGACCGCGAGATTGGCTTCCATGGGACGGGCATCGGCACGACGGAAATTTGGGACGGAAAGAATATGGACGAATATCGGATTGGTCGAGAGGAGAGCCAGGGAAGCCAGTTGCGTCGTGAGTTGATTCGCTAACACCCCCTCCCTCCCCCTTTACAATCACACATTACGAATACTACTCTCCTCTCTACCCTGGCTCTGTCCGGAAGATGTCCCGCCCTCTCCGCGTGCTGCTGTTGCACACACTTGATTTTACAGGTTCGGTTTTCCCATCCGATCGTTTTTGGTCCTTCGAAACGGTGTTCCCGCTGCAGCGTTGGCCTCATTTCGGTTTTCATTCGGTACTTGAAAATGTGGTTCCCGCTGTAGCACCGTTCCCGCTGTAGCACCGTTTACTCATCTCCAAATTGTCGGTCCTCCAGCATGGTTTGTTTGGCTGCACCGTTCACGCAGCCAAGCCATGGTATGCAATTCAATGCTTTGCTACGTAGCCGTACTCTTCGATTCCACGTTATGATCCGCATTGTTGCAACATCCAATGTTTGGCTACGGACGCGGAGCCATGCCATGGCATAGTACCCCGTGCCATGCCATGCAAGGCTATGCTATGTACTACTATGCGATGCCATACCTGGCGTTGTACTACTATAATACGCAATGCTTGACTACGCAATGTCACACCATATTATGCCATGACACACTCTACCGTGGTCTCCTACGCTATGCTATGGCATGACACGCATCGCGCATCCTTTGGGGATCCGTTCCTTCGGCATCCGACTGTGCGAGAACAGAGAGGGTCTGCGCAGTGGCAAGGGATTGGAGAGGAGGGGTTATGGACTTCCGATATGGGGTAGAGGAGGGGTAGGGACGGGTTAGGGACGTCAGATAAGGGGTGGGAGAGAAGGGGTAGGGACGTCAGATATGCCGCGAGAACACCTGGCTTGGCCACCGCTCTCCCCTCGTCCGGCCCGAGAAGGCCCGAAGCAGTTCCCGCCCGCCTTGGACGGGGCTCTCTGTCGGTGTCGCCGCCGGCGCGGCCCACTGGCGGCCGCTTTCGGGGCTCCAGAGGCGGGGCTCGCCGTGGCCCCTTCCCAGAAAGATATGCGACGGCCTGCTTGTTGTGCATGCCTGGTCCCTGGAAGTCCCGAGCCCTTCGAGGCGCAAGAGACGGGCAAAAGTTCTCGACGATGTCGCCATGGAGGAATCGTTCGCCGTTTTCCTGAGCTCCCGGAGCCCTCCACGGGTCCCGAGACTGTCCGGGGCTCAAGAGACGGGGGTCAATGCAAATAGGGGTCAGCCAGAGCACCAGATCTTGCAGGATGCTGCAAGACCAGGGTCGTGCTGGCCTGGGCTTGGGCGCAGGATCCTGCAGGATCCTGCAGGATCCTGCAAAGCCTGACTGACCCGGGTCAGAAGATCCCCTACTTTTTGTTGGTGGGCATCGTGCTCGGGCTTTTCCGTGCCAGCTTCGGGAGCGCCGGGGGCCTGGCCGTGCAGGGTGTCGGTTTTCGGCAGCTTCGCGCCGTCTCGGCGTGGCGCGGAGGCCGGCGCAGCGGTGGGACCAGAACACCCTGGGGGCCGACAGAAGACGGCTTGTGGCGGGGAATCCATGCGATGCGTGGTGGGGTCGACGGCTTCTGGGCTCCTCCAAGAGCGGAGTTCCTTCAGTATGGAACTGTGCGGGCGGTATCAGAGACTCGAGCCCTCGTCGTCACGGCAGGAGCTGGCCTCAGTCAGAGACAGACGGCGACGGCATGACGCAGGAGAGCCGTTCCCAGGGTTTATTTCGATTCTTCCGACTCGATTCGATTCGATTTCGATGGATTCCCATTCCGATTCGAGTCGACTTCGGAGCCCGATCAGAATTCCGATTTTTCTCAGCGGGGGCCTTACTAGCGTGCCGATATCCGCCGATTCGATTTCGGCCGACTCGGCTGCCCATGTCCGCCGATCCGATGTATTTCGTTCGCCGATTCGACTTATCGAATCGATTCTGTGCTCTCCTGCGTTCGCTCCGACGCTTATTGGATAGAGGCGGGGCAGGAGGCCACGACGACGACGAGGCTTTCCAGTCCCCGAACCGTCTGATGGGGGCCCAGGGGCGACCACTGTGAGCGGCGCCTCCAAGGGCAGCGACAGTGGCTGCTGCGCTGCTCACGGACAGGCGCGGGCCGAAGGGGCTGGGCGGGCCCGGGGAGGCGGAGGAGAATCGGCTCCACAGATGAGAAGGAGGAGAGGTAGGGCGGAGATGAAAAGGGGGGCGATAAATGGGGGACAGCGAGGGTTCAAGTCGCCAAGTCAAGCCTTGTTGGCTCAATCCATTTTGGCTCAAATAGCCTCGAGTGCCCAAGTGCCCAATACTGTACAATCCAATTTCCCCAAACTTGATTTTCTTTGTGCACACATTGGGAAATCATTTATGGCAACTCGTACGCCCGGCACGCCCGTGAAGGACGTATTGCAGCCACGACCTGATGGCGCTCAGCAAGCCGCTGGAACCAGGCCGAAGCGTCCAGAACGTCCCGAAGTGCATGCTCTGGCCAAGCCGCCGCCTCGAAGTGCACTCAGACAACCACGGTTTGGAAGTCCGGACGCGACAATGGAGCACGAAGCAGTTCAAGGTGAAGGCCGTGATCTTCAACCTCAACACCTACAATTTCTCCGCGGCGCCGCATCTACAGGAACCGTGTCGCCGCGTCGCCCAATACCGTCGATGAAAACGACGGCGACAATTTGGAAAAAGACGAGCCCGTCACGATGAAGGCCATGCGGAAGATGTTCAAGAAACACCTTGAGCCCACGGTGCGGGCAGTCCGGATACTTGGTCACGATTTCAAACATATCCAGGGGACTGTCAACAACGACGTCCGCCACATCAAATCGACCATGGAGGCGAACGTGGAGGACAACAATCTACGTATCACAAATATGGAACATGGCATCGAACAAATACAAGACAGCGTCGGTCGGCAACTGCATCGATGAAGTTTGAAAACTAAGTGCAATGCTAAAGACAAGTGCCACACACCGAGATCTACAGGGGCATCTCTTGCAACAGGGACACACACACCAACTCGACACTTATAGTGGGAGGACTACCACACAGCACGCTCGCCGATGTGGAACAATGAGTATCTGTTTGATTTGGAAAATGTTCGATGCACGAGCTCTCCGAAGACTTTTAAGAAAGGCCCCCCGGAAGAAAGCTTCAAGGGCATGCTCTTCATCGGGTTCGTGTCTCCAGAGCTACCCCAACAAGTTCTATCAAAGGATCTCGCCGGGTATGGTGCAACACAGATGCTCCCATTGAGGAGAGGAGCACCACCTCATTGCTATAAGGCCTCCGCTATCTTCACACGAGCAACAAACAGTACACCAAAGCCGACGGGGACACAGGGGATTCAAAGGCTGGAGGGAAATGGATACTCAAAGTGCACGTTGTCAACCATAAACTAAACGTATAGTGGTTAGGTGCGGAATTGGAGACATGGGAAGAACATCGATCATCTCCAGACTGGCAGGAAGTGCAAAAGAAGGCTTCGGATTGTTTGGCAGCGAGCGCGTCAGACGCGGCCAAAGGGGCCGGCAACGGGAAAACTGAGAATTCATGGTGCCATAGGCGCCGGGCTATTTTACGTTTCAGGACCGCTGGCCTTGGGTTTTCTCCACATACGACTTCCCCCAAGGGCAGACTGGACAAAGATGCCATCGATCCTTCTGGGCCGCATCGTCACGAGCACCATTTTGGACCACGGTGCACCACTTGGAATGCATGTTGGTGTGCCGCAGCAGAACATCTTGAAGCTTACAGGGCACATTGACACATGCGGTATACATGTTTCATGTATGCAGGAGGCACGGACAAACAACAACGTAATATTGTAGTGGCCTCCGGCTAGTGACGCCGATCCGGGGCGCTACCGGCTCTGCTTGCAACGGATGACCTTTTTATTTTAAAAGACAAGCTCTCGCTCGAGACATCGTCGTACAATCGAGATGTTGAGCTCGCTTGGGTAACCGTCGGATATTCGAAAGTGACGATCTCGCGTGAACAGCCGAACTCATGGGATGCCCCCTCCCGCCTTCCAGGCCTGAATGTCGTCAGCCATGGCGTCCGCCCCCGCCCCCCCCGACTTCTCCCTCCCGGGCTTGAATGGCGTCAGCCATGGCGTCAGGGCCCCCCCCCCCCCCCCCCCTCCCCCCCCTCCAGATCCCCTTCCCAGGCCTGAATGGTGTCAGCCATGACGTCAGCCCCCCCCCCTCCTTCCCCCGACTTCTGTTCCCGGGCTTGAATGGCGTCAGCCATGGCGTTCCCCCCCCCCCCCCCCCCCCTCCTGCCCATTGCGTTTTCCCCTTTCCCTCCCCCCCCCCTCCTCCCTCCCGGGGCTGAATGGCGTCGGCCCTCCCCCCCCCCCCCCTCTCCTGTCTCCCGGGCCTGAGTGCGTGAGCCCCCCCCCCCCCCCCGACAGAGCGACCCCCCCCCCCCTCTCTTCCCTCCCGGGGCTGAATGGCGCGCCCCCCCCCCCCCCCTCCCCCTTCTCCTTCCGCCCGGGCCTGAATGGCGTCAGCCCTCCCCCCCCCCCTCTTCCCGACAGAGCGAAGCCAGCCCCCTCCTCTTCCCTCCCGGGCCTGAATGGCGTCAGCCCTCTCCCCCCTTCCCCCCTCCCGGGCTTGAACGGCGAGGAAAGAGGCTCCGTCGGAAAAAAGGAAGGAGATTTCTCGGAGGGGCGAGGCGTGTCCTGGGGAGGGGGGGTCTATGGAAGAGGGGGGGGGGGGCTGTGAGAGCGGGGGGGGGGCCTGTATCAGTTGAGCGGGAGATCGGGGCAAATCGGAACCAGAGACCATGGCAGGGCTCCAAAGAAAAATAGCACGCCGAATTGTGGAGCGCAGCGCGCGCATTCGCAGAAGTTCCCCATGGACTTTTCGAGGGCTTGTGGAGCCCAAGTAACACATGGGCGCTCAATTAAACTGTTGAGGGCGGGCAGAAGAGCTGGTGTGCACGAGCATTGGGAGCGGGTGCGCGGCTTGCACGGGGGGCGCAGTAGGTTTGCGCTTCAGGGACTTAGGCGCTGGCCGATGCGTTGATGGGGGGCCCGAGAGCGCGTCGCACATATTACGCCTGTGGCGCCATGGAGGCAGCATGTGCGGTAGCAGTGGGGCGGGCGCCCCGCCGCGCGCACCGTGGCGACAGCTCTCTTGGGCGCCCGCCCGCCGCCGTGGACGTAGCGGGCCCAGCTAGTCTCGCGGTCGGCGCGCGGCGCGTCGGCAGCCGCGACGCTGGCGGCCTGAAAATGCTTCGAAAGTGTTTCTCTGCGAGCCCGGGGTTATTGTGCGTTGTCGGTGGCGCGCGCAGCTCGGAGAAGAATCGCCTTGTCCGTCGGCGGCCAGTTGGCTGTCGTCGCGCAGAAGTACCGGCGGATGGCGCGGTCCACGCTCAGCGCAGAGAGCGTGTCCATGAGCGTGGACTCGTCGAGGGGCAGGAGGAAGGACCTCGCGGTCGGGACCATCGCGGCCCGCGGTGTCCACGGCCCCCACCCTCGGCGCGCGAGGACCTGCTGGGCGCCGCCGCAGGCCGATTTCAGAGAATCTCGGAACCGGAAATCCGGGCGCGCCAAATTTCGCGGGCCGAAACACTCTCAGAGAGTTTCGGCCAGCTCCGAGGTTTTGGGTTTATGGGAATGCATCGCGCGGGGTGTCTAGTTCAGAGATTTTCAGAGTTTCTTCGAGAAGTTCGGACGCGAGAATTTGGCGCGCCCCGGTTTCTGGTGCTGTGAATCTCTGAAAAGCGGTTCCTCAGGTCTTACCGGATCTCCAGGCGCCCCATTGTCAGCCAGAGACGAGCGATTGGCTGGCGCCGCGCCCGATGCTTCCGGAGTTGCGAACTCGGTCCTCGATTCCTTGGGGCCCGCGGGCCCCTGGGCCAATCGCGAGGTTGCCGAAGCCCCCGTGCGGTTGCGCGCGATTGTCTCCGAAACCGGAGTTGGGCATCCATGGTGGACGCCCGCGCGTGCGCGCTAGGTGTCCGCGAGATTACTCGGTGGCGGATATTGCATGGTGCGGGGGCCTTCTAAAGACTTTCCGGGTTTTTCTTCGCGGTTATTTCGGCGCGCTTCGGGAACCTTGGGGCGGCGCGGGAAAGTCGCCAGGCCGCGCGCGGGCCCTTTTTCCAATACCTTCTCGGGCATTATCGCGGTGTTGCGTGGCCGAAGAGGTCACTGAGCACTGCGCTTTTTGACATTTACACGTGTTTTTTTCGTTGCGTTGGTTGCGTGATTGTTTTGGCGGTCCGCCTCTTTGGGGCCCCCATCGGGGCCTCAAGTTTGTTTTGTTGACGCCGGGTCTTCGGGGGTGAAAGGCGCTTGGCGCTGAATTCCCTCGGGCGCGCGCGTGGCCAAGTGCGCGCCGCGGCCTCGCCCGCGCCGGGGTGCATTTCTTCCCTCGCGAAGCCGATGGCGCCCATGGCGTGGCAGGCCCGTTCGGCGGCGCCCCCGGTGATTTGAAAAACCAAGCATGAGCATGTCTTTTATCCCGGTCAAACTTTGCCCCGATCCTGGCTTCGTCTTACTGTAGGAAAGAAAGCGGAAGAGCGGAAAAAAAGGATATGTCGGAAGAGAGGGCGGGGTAGTCCTGGAGGGGAGAGGGGGTGTCTGTAGGAGAGAAAGCGGAAGAGCGGAAAGGAACATTTTAGAAGGGGGGGTCTTTTTTTCGGAGGGGGTTGTCGGGGGGGTTGTCGGAGGGGGGGGGGGGTCAGAGAATATTTTTTCGGAGGGGGGAAGTTGGTATGTGCACGTGCGCGCGTGCGTGCGCGCGCGTGTGCGCGCGTGGGAGGCGGGGGGGCCGGTGCGCTCAGTTCATTTTGTTGGAATCCCCCCCCCCCCCCCGAGCGAAGCGTGGGCGAGCTCGAGCCCCCGCTCTCGCAAACTCACGCACCGGATCGGCGGATTCCGAGGATGAGAACAGTGGGTGCCGCATTTTTCTTTCGGGCGAAGATGCAGAAGCAACGTTTTGGGTTGGAGTTGGCCTGATCATCTCTCCGACTCGCGCCTCTTCTGTGCGATCGTGCAGCAACATTTTAAGATAACCATGCAATCAATAATCATTTTGGGACGCCGCGCGTGCGGGATCTTGGGGATGTGACGCCCTTGCCAAAGACGCATGTTCTGGAGGACTCATGGACGCCGAGTTCCGGACGTTCGGACGCAGCCGGCAAGTTTATCAGCATCACGGGGGACGCGAATGCGAGAGTCGAGCATGCAGACGCCGGGGAATCGACGACAATAAGGCCGTTCACTTGGGGCAGGTGGGCCCTCCATCAAGTTGGAATTCCCGACCGGGATCTACTCGTGGAACTCGTTTCGGCCTCGATGAAAAATTTGCACATTAATATTTTTAACGGCCATTGGAAGACGCGGTGACCGCCATGGGAGCTGGCGCCAAACCGCCTGGTCTCATTGCAGAGGACGAATACAACATCTAGGACGCCACGCTGGGTCCAATGCGGGATTGAAAAACGAATCGCGAAGCACCTGTGGCCACGGAGCACCACTTGTTGACTGTGGATCTCCAGCGCTCTCAGCATGACGATCCGCTGCCGCGCAAACCATCTAGAGACAGCGATCAGCTACGAGACCCAGCTGTGCAATCGTTGTATGCAAGAGCGCGCCCGGATGAGATTGCCGGCCGCGCGGTTGCCGGAAACGCGGGCGCTGCGCGGGGGCAGGTCGCGCCCGCAGCACGCGTGGCCGCCGCTGTTCCACCGCTCCGCCCAGGCGGGGGAAAGCGACCATGGGCGTCGCAATGGACATTGGCAGCGGCGCAGCCAAGAAGCGACGCTCGCGCCAGCGACGAACGTTCAGAAGAACGACGTTTGTTTTAAGCGGTACGGCGCTCATGTAAACATGACAAGACAACGTGGCTGGATTCAAACATTGCGTCTGGGCGTTGGGGCGACGCCCGGAGTCATTGCGGACCGCGGCGACATTATACTTCTAAATCTACAAGGGCACTTGGCTGCAAGCCGCGAGCGAGCAGATGCCAGAGCTACTTACTTGGAACAAGTGCAATAGAAGACGCGGCCAGCAAACCTGGTTGACAACGAAGCCTCGGGACCGCCCCTTCCAGGCAGCGAGGGGGCTTCTACCGCGCGGGAGGCGGGGGAAGCGGCCCGAAAATTAGCATGGGGAGGGCAGCGAGACTGGGCGATGCCCCCGCAGAAGATGTGAAAGCAATATTACATGTACCTGGAGGGTTTTAGTGGGTCACAGAACTACGCCATGCAACTTGGGCGGAACAGGAAGTTCCCCGCGCATGGCGGCTCGCTACGGCGAGCACGATATACAAGAACAAGGGCCCTATCCACATGAGTGAACATTCCCGACCAAGCAGTTTACGATGCGTGTCGCACAAACTCCTAGCCAGCTTCTTCTTACATTGTCCACAACAAGCAGGGGCGGAATACCTGACGCCCCAACGGATGCCATTCGCGCATCGCGCCGTGATTTTGAGCACTCACGCGCTAGAACAGATGGCGGGGACACTTTCGTCGCCCTCGGTTGGGGAAGAAAGTCAGGGCAATTTTGGGTTCTATAGGGGTCGAAGCCCTGCTAGATGCGCTGCGCCGTTTTGGGGCGCCCTTGAACATGCTCGCGCTAATGGGGGATATTTGCGTGGCCGACGGGGCAGTCAAATCTCCCGAAAGAAAGCGGATGTTTGGAATCTCAAAGGGGCGCCCGTCATCGCCGCTTCTTTTCGCCATGTTGACGGCTTTTTTTTGGGGGGTGGCTGCGAGGCGCCGCGCGCAATCTGGGCGACGCCTGGAAGCTCAACGCGGGTTTCGGCGATACTTCCGCGCTGCCGTGCGCCGACGACGCGCCGCTCATCGGGGGGGGCCAGGCCAGCTTGCTTCATCTCATGGACAACATCGCTGTGGCGGGGGCGCAAGTTGGAATGGAACTGCGCTGGGGCAACTTCCAGATGATCGAGATTGACAGCGACGCGACGTCGACGGCGCCTGTCGGGCAGATCATCGCAGAGAAGCGACATGACATATGTTGGCGTTGTTTCTGTGCCGGTGGGCAGTTGGGCACCGAACAAGACAAAATGATCGGGGCAGCATGGGCCGCGTGACAGAGCATGGAAGCGCGCTGCTTTAAGCGATCGTCGAAAACCAGACCTATTTCAAGCGTTCGTGACATCTGAAGTCTATATTCATCAAGCGCGGAGCGGCTAAACAAAACTGAGCTGGCGGGGGGGGGGGGGCGGGTGAATTTCGCGCCGGACGTTAGCGAAGAGCATTGCGTATACCTCTCGCTTTTCATGCGCGAGCGCCCGATGGCAAGGCGTTGGGGCGAGCTGGGCCAATGAAGCGCAGCGCGCAACTTCTTCAACAACAGAGAATGCGATTAGGGAAAATGAGTTGGGCTCCGGATGCAGATTTTCTTCTATTCAATTTAGTAGTTCGTCTCGGCCTAGAACGCTTTTGGTCGCGGCGCCTGCAGGGCCACGTCGAGCTGCGAACTAACTAATGCGGGGCGCGCTGCAAGCAGGAGAGAGCAGGGCGACCGCTCGCAGCCATTCTGCACGCGAGTTGCGCGATGCCTGGCGCCTTGGCACGCCATCACTTTCTTTTGTTCTCGCCCGCGCAGTTCGGCGCGCGGCCCCGCGCGGCGCGGCGAGGGCCGCAGAGAAGTCGGTTTCAGACATCGGCCTCCGAAAAGTCGACAACGGAGCCGTGCCTTTCCAGCCTGGTTCGCTTGAGTCCGACGGTTCTGGGCGCGCCCCGGGCGAAGCTACAGGCATGCTCAGGCCCGCGGAATCACGCGCATTTTTCGCAGCTGGCATGGGCGGCGGCGACGCCGAGCCGCGGCCGCAATTTCAGATTCCATTTTTATTGTCATCTCCCACTACTCCCCCGGCGCCTTCTACGTCGCGATATTGCTCGCCGCCGCCGGGCCCCCCGGCCCGCCCGACTACCTCGAAGCAGGCCTCCTCCTTTGCGGCGTCTGCAATCTCCGGGGCAGGGGGGGGCCCGGGGCTCCGGGGGGGGGGGCCCGGGCAGCCCCCCCCCCCGAAGCGACGCGTCTCGGCGCGTGGAACGTCGAAGGAGCGCGCGGGAGTTCAGTCATAACATTAAAGGGAGTGGCCAACCTAACGGACAACTACACCGTCGATATTCGACGCGCGCAAGCAACGCAACTGCATGGGGCAGAATATTTCGCGCAGCACGGGTTTCTTCATTTTCCCTGGCGAGGCACACGTGGATCCCATATCCGACGCGGGAGTAGCGTTCGCAATGTCACCGTGGGCGCGCTCCGCCGTCGCTGTTCTCAAAGCGATCAGCCCTAGAGCGGCGACGCTCAGAGGCGAGGTCGCTGGGGCCATGCTGGCGCGAATTGCCGCATGCGCCCCCCGCCGCGGACGCGACCCATGCGTGCGACATGCGCTAGACGTTGACAACGCCGCGCGCGCGAAGCCAACGACGCCGCGCAGCGCCACTCTCGCCTCGGGGGGTTTCAACGCGAAGATATTGCGCCGAGGAGCGGGTGGAGAGGCATGGGAAGACGCGTTTTCCGAGGACCTCTGCCAAACGACTCGCTCCAAAGGTGGCGAACCGGCAGTTGTCAATGGAGTCGCGCACGGATTGCGTCTTGGCGGTCGCGAGCGCGTTCCGTTAAGGGGAGGCGCCGACGAGGTCGCCCATCGGGGCTTGGGGGCGCGGCCGACGCAATTGATATCGCCAGAGATTGTCTTTCAAATTGATCGCGTTTTGCGCCATCGCCCGATATTTGCGCGCGCGGAAGAACGCCGCTCCACCAGGGCAGCCGCGCTCAAAAGTCTCCAGTCTCTCAGGTGCGATTTGCCGCATCTTGGATTCCAGCGAGCTCCGCGGGGCGGCGCGCCCGCGCAGAACATTGATAATGTTGGCGCCCTGGTAGACAGGCGCACCTGGGAGCTCTTCGCCGCGACGCCCCCCGGCGCCGTCGCGGACCTACCCGCGCCCCCTTCCCCGGGCGGGGCGGCGGAATCTGCGCAGCGAGCGTTCGACGCCGCAGCTGGTTTCGTCAGCGCTGTGAAACGAGTCCTCGAAGCCATAGACAGGGTCGTCTACTCCGGGGCCCGCTGCCGCGTGGGGCGCCCGCCGCCGACCGCGCATCCGGGGATTGCAGAAACGCAGAACGAACTCTTGCCACGCAGACTGACGCGGAAACCTGGGAAGAAAGATGATGAGCTTGTTTTCCACCGCCACCGCCGCGCGTTGGAAGGGAGCGCCCCTTCCCCCCCCCTATCCGCCCTCTTCCCCCCCCCCCCCCCCCCCCCCCCCCCCCTCCAACATCGAGCCCATCAAAAGATCGCGCAGCCTGGTTTCACAATGTAGAATTCACTGGCAGCTGGGGCGCGGCCCAGCATTTACGAAAGCACGCCCCCCCGCATGCGCGCGGCAGCCAACAGCTCGAATGGGGGTCTCTCTGACACTTCAGCCAGGCCAGACGCCCTTGCAGGGCGTCACAAGGAGGTGCACTGGCGAGTCTGTCTTGCGCGCGCAGCCACCGCGAACGCCGGGGTGCCCGAGGGGGCCTCGGCGATCGACGTCGACGCGTTTCCCGTGGAAGAGCTTCTGAGCGCGCGCCAAATGCCGGGGCGCGAAGAACGCGCCGTCTGCGCGGGGGCGAGCTGACGCGGCGCTGTTGTTCAAGAAGAGGGGCGCTACCTTGCCGAGCAACAGCGGGCCGATATCCCTTCTGGCCGCGGGCTACTTCTCATTGGCGCCGATGCTGCGCCAGAGACTCTTCGACGGTGCGCGCGAGCGGAGAACGCGGGAATCTCTGTTCGATGCCCGCCGAGGGCGCGGCGCGCCAGACGCCTCGATGCTAGTCGGGGCGGCGGCGGGCGCAGCTCATTTGGGCAATTTGGGGCGGCTTCTTATTTTTATCGTTGGGCGGGGCGATGGCCTTCGATCGCCGGGAGCCCGGCATCGCGCGCGCGAGCCTGGAATGGTTTGGATTACCACCGCCATTCGTCAACGTGATTCGTGGGAATAACGCGGGCGGCATTGTTTTATCGTCGGCCGGTGTTGGGCATCGTCAGAGAGAGAACACAACATGCAGGTGCATCAGCCTCTACTTGCTTGTTCAAGCGGCGATGCTGCGCGATGCCGTGGACTCGCTGGAGCTGCATCCACGACCTGATTACGTTGTCGCCAGTGGCGTTTTTGCATGCTGGCGGCATTCTCTAGGCGTCGCACCCCCCCAGGAATCGACCGCTCACGCTTGAATCCGTCGCCGCAGAAGGTCGCAGCTATGGCATGATACTCAATTGTGACAGTATCGATACAGGTGGGATGATCGTCAACCGGAGAAGTAAGGACACCCGCGGGCGAGAGCATCGGATCTGTCAGGGGAGCAGTTTACTTGGGTGTGCTGGTTTTTTGCGATGGCAGAGCTTGAAGTGGTTTGCCCCGGAAGCTGGGCGAAGGAACGAGCATCTTCAAGCAAATGCAAAAGGTATGGTTTCACGCCGCCTATGGATGGAATTGTGGATACAAGATACAGTATGCCTGCGTTGTGAGCACGGTTTTGTACTCCTTGGATACAGTATGGTTTTTCAAAGCCGAGAGAGCGCTATTAGACGCCTTCCATTCCATATGGATCAGGAAGCTATTGCGTATTCCGCCTGCGCTTATTTCTAGGGTCGCCAACACCGCCGTGTTGGACAACGCTGGTGCAAATCCGGTTTCTGATACAGTATCAGACAAACACGTGGCGCTACACACCAACATCGCAAATGGGTCTCGCTTTGCGAAACAAGTATTCTGCAATGCCGACGGCTCTCCCAGGCAATGGGCTTCCCGTAGGGGGCGTGGGCGGCAGCGGCAGCGAGGGGCCACCTCGAGCATGAGCTTTTGTGGCTATACACCGGATTCCCTGTTCCTCCTGATCCTGGTCCTCTTCTTTTTATGCCCATCTGCCCGCTTTGTGTTTCACCAGCCGGGCGTTCCATCTTCTGCTCCACAGCCAGGCGCTCCATCTACTGTCTCGCGGTCGTGGGGCGCTCCGCTTTCCGTTTCCCGAAGGGTTGCCAATCGCACGCTTTTCTGATTACGCGTCCTTCCGGATGATTGGGTTGTGTGGTGGGGAGGCCGTTCAGGGCCCCAGCGGGGGCTTCTAGGGCTCGAGAAGTGCATTTCTCCCCCCCATGCGTTGCCCCTCCATTCATTCACTCCCAGATGGGAAATGAGAGATGGCACAGTCATCACCTCCCCTTCCAACCTCTCCTCCCTTTCACTTCCCCCTGTTCGTCCCCCTCGTGTCCCCTCCCGTAGAAGGGTGGAAGGAGTTGTGCGAAGCGGGGGAGGTGGACAAAGGGAGGAACGAGAAGAAAAAGGAACAGAAGCAGGGGCACGAAGAGGAGTGAGAAGTGAAGGAGGAATGTGGGGATGCACGGACGGGGGAGGAGAGGGCACGCAATTTACGTGAGATGGCCATTCGGCAGCTTCTCCAACAGCTAATACATTCGACAAGTGGCGCCAGCTTTACGATGATATGTTGAGGGAATCCTTGTGTGTGTGCTCGTCCACTTGAATGGCCAGTTGCGCGCCGCTAGGCTGACGAGCATTAGCACTTCGAGCGCCAGGATGGCATCTTCATCGAGCTGTTCGTGTAATGCGTTGCTGTAGTTTGCTGACTTGTAGGTTCTAGTGGTTTCACCAATCGAGAATGCGTCCTCGACCCGGGCGGAGAGGTGGACAGTGTGCAGTTGTCCAGGCGAACGCGCATATTGCGACATAGTATGCTTGTTTCGTGTGACAAGTAACCAAGTAACATTTGAAAACACCACCTCTACATATCATAACGGAGCGAAGGCGCCTACGGCGAACCATCTCCAGTGCATCCTGCTATTTTTTGGGGTGCCTGTATTGGACGGGGGCGGCCAGGAGGGGGTGATGTCTAGGGGGGGATGTCACGGCCGGGGCGATGAAGCATTCAGACCGAGGTATAATATTGAGGTCAGTTCGGGGAGGGTACCGTAATGTTTTTCGTGTGTATTGGGTGTTCTTGCGCATCCTTGGTGGGGGTACCCTTGACTGTCCTTCAGTTTGCCCGGTGAAGGGCCTCTCTTGATGGATAGTATGTCTAATCTCCCCCGATCTCATGGCCCTTGCTTCTTTTTTCAATGCGTCACTTGGCTCACCCCTCGTCCGCGCACGTGCCTCGGGCCATGAGTTGTGAACCCTCGTTTTGGACGCCCCTCTCTTGGTCACTCTCGAGTTGTGGAGACCTTTGGGGGAATTTCTGCGAGGGGACGAGGGGGAGGAGAAGGAGGTCAGTCAGTAAGCCAGGCGCCAGGCAGCGGCGCATCGGCAAGGAATCGACAGGAGCACGATTGGCTCACAGATTCCATGAAACAGATTAGCAGGAAATGCAACAGCACTGCAGACCTACACTCTATTAGGGCCGGCCCGGCGCACGCACATAAATTCGCACGATGACCTGCATGCCTGCCAAACGGAAGCGCTGGGGGGAGGAATGGAGAGGGGAGGGGAGGAGAGGGTGGATATTATGATACGCATAACTTGAGATCTGCACGCGGCCTGCGCTTTAGCGGGCCCCCGGGACACCAGCGCGTAGACGATTAGTGGGCCAACTTGTACACACACTGAGCCCATTGCAGCTTAGGGCGACCGCGCTTCCGGACCAAGTGCCACTGTCTTGGCGCAGTGCTCCCTGGCTGGCAAACCAACTGTTTCAAAAAGTTATCGTCGGGCAGGCTGGAGATCTTGTCGTAGGCTTGCACTTGCCTGGTACGTAATGTCTCACTCAGGAGATCAGCTTGAGCAAGTGATATAACTTCGGCGTTGGACACCCGAGAATAGTAAGCATGCTGGATCCGCAAGATTTGTCGGAAACACGATGCTTGGAAACTGTTAATTCTGTTGCGGTCTGCTTGCAATATCCATAAAGATTCCAAGTTGTACAAGAGTTTAGGCACCACAATAGCGTCAAATAATCGGAGCTTCCGGGATTTACTGATACCAGCATGGGCCCAACACTTGTGCAACAATTTGAATGTCCTCCTGGCTTCGCCTAAACGTCTCGTAACCTCAGGCTTGCTCTCCGCACCGCTGTGCAATAAACCACCCAAGTAGACGGCTTGCTGAACATTCTTGATCGGCTGCATGTGAGGGTCGCGCACCACGCCCTGATTGTTCACAGTCATTGCGACGGTTTTGTCCCAGTTTAAGTCAAGGCCGCATTGTTTACCCACCCGAATCGTAAGATCCAGAAGGACCTGCAGCTTCAGCGGATGCGCGCTCATGAGCATCGTGTCGTCTGCGTACAGTATGTCATTGCATACCACATACGCCGGCTCTTGAACATCCATTGACATTGCCTTGTACAGCTTGTCAACGTCGAAGAACATTACCGTCTGCATGATGATGAACAGGTAAGGAGAAAGAGGGCATCCTTGTGCTATTCCTGCCCGCTGTTGCCTCGTAGTGGAATCCCCAGCCGGATCTTTTAATAGAAAACGCCGCGTCCTATATATACTTGCAATAAGGGATAATAGAGGCCCAGGAATACCAAATCTCGCCAATGCCCGTATCAGCGCGTCGTGTTTGATGCGGTCGAAAGCCTTGGCCCAATCAAGAAGGACAGCGATCAAACCAGGCTCTTTCGCGCACTGAGCGGCGTCTATCATTCGGCGTGCTATTGAAATTGCATCTATAGTACTGCGCCCTGGTCTGAAACCAAATTGAGTTGGTCGGATTCTGCTCTCGGCCCCTCCCCGTTGAAGTCGTTTCTGGATCATCCAGGCCAGCACCTTGTAGCCCACCGGAAGAAGTGAAATTGGACGATAGTTCTCTGGTAGACTCGCGTCCCCCTTTTTGAACAGGAGCACCACTGATGCAGTCCGCCACGAATCTGGGATATCTTTATTGCACCAGCACTTTTGGCAAATCTCCAACAAACTTGTAGATGCGGTACTCGACATACGAAGTAATTTCCAGAATTCAGGCGCGATCCCGTCGTGTCCTGCTGCCTTTCCAACGGCAAGGGCCTTCAATGCTTCGGTGAGCTCGCCCATGGTAAAGGTGTTCGTGTCCATGGGTAATTGTTCCCCCATACTGGCATTGTCTTCTGGTTGTATACCGGCGTACTTGATGTCCCACTGCACCTTCTCGAAGTAATCCGCCAACGTATTTGCGCGCTGGTTGCTTGCGACCGGCTGTCCCGACCTATCTTTGATGTCTATGGGCGTCTTACCCGGGGTCTTCCTGAGTGCTTTGATTGCCGCCCACGGCCCTCCAGCGAGTTGCGCATCCAGCCATTTTCGTTTGTCTTGTCGTATGGCTCTCTTGATTGCCTTGCTCTGTCGTTGTTCTCCCTCTTTGTCTCCGCTCTCCCGTAGTTGGTCCCGTTCCCGAAGTAGCCCAAGCGTTCGTGGAGAAATCCGTTGTCGCTGGCGGCCTCGACCAGGTACGGCTGCCACCTGCGATGCTTCACGCATGGCTCCCGCCAGCGCGATTGCATGTATATCCAATGGTAATGAATTCGCATCGCGTTGGAGTGCAACGTCAAAGGCATCATGTATAGTCGTAGACGTGAATACCCCAACAGGCCCCTCCTCGCCCGTGCTTGTAAATGCTGACCCCCCGCAACTGCGGTGGCTCAAAGTCTGAGAGGCCCCCAGCCGCGGCGGCCCCTGCATGGACGGAGGGGCGCCTCCGCTGTGGGCGACACTGCTCACGGCCTGGGGGGCGACCTGGAGCGCCTGCTGGAGTTGGGGCTGGGGCGGAGTCACCACCCAGGCGGCTCTCGCGGCGCCGTTCGCGACCTCCGGCCACTGCCAGGGGGACTCTGAGCGCTGCTCCTGCGACTGGGAGCTGCGCAAGATCATCGACCTCCAGCAGGAGGTCGGCCTCCTCCAGTCGGAGGTGTGGGCGCTGCGGTGCCTGCTGCTGGCCGGGCTCCTGCTGCTCGGCGCTGTGGCCTCTGGTGCTGGCACGCTGGGCTTCCTGGTGGGGGCCTGCCGGCGCTGTCGCTGCGGCGGGCGCGAGCGCGCGCCGGGCCGGGCGACCGAGCCCGGCGCCCAACCGGCCGCGGCCTCGAGGGCGGCGGCGGTAGAGGGGCTGGCGTGCCCGCAGCCGGGCCGAGGGCCCTCGACGCCGAGCCGCCGGCAGCTGTAGCCCGATGGCAGACGTGCTGACGCTGGACATCGGCGACCCGCCGATCCTGGTCCACTACCCAGATGATGAGAACGGCTTCCTCTGGCACCACAGAGTGCTGCTCTTCAGGGTGTCGGACGACATCTGGATCAGCTTGACCCCTGATCTCGCGCTGGTGCGCCTGAAGCTGCTGGACATCCGGCACGAGGTGCTGGAGAGGCGAGCCCCGTTCCCCGCCCACTTGGGCAACCAGGTCTATGCCCACGACCCCATCGCCGCCGCCGCCCTGGCGGGCTTCCGCCGCCGTGCGAAGATCCAGGGGCAGCTGCTGGGCGTGGGCCAGGTGGACGTGGTCGAGAGGATGATCTGGGTGGTGGCCGAGCCCCGGTCGGCGAGGTTCGGCGAGGTGATCGACGCGGCCGTCATGGACGACGACGCCCGCGGCACGGGCTTCGACACGAAGGGGGTGGCGGTCGTGGACGGAGAGGAGATCTTCGTGCAGAAGATCGCGGCCAGCAAGCTCGACGACTTCAAGAAGGAGACCAAGGCGGACCTCGGAGACGTGCGCACGCTCGGGGACCACCTCGACGATGCTGGGCAGCGCTGTCTGAGGCTCTCGGAGGCGGTCGCGCTGATGAGAGACACGGATCAGCCGAACTTCCCGCTCGCCGGCGTGAGGAGCGTGAAGGAGTTCCTCGAGTCGGTGGCCTCCGGCCCTGGCAACATGACATCGTACCAGGCGGAGTGGGAGCGGCTCAGCGGAGTCGGTGAGGGTTCGGCAGTCAACCATGTGCACCGCAACCTGTGCGAGGTGATTCGGCTCATGCACTCCTGGGACCAGGTCGACGCCTCCATGTTGGCCTCTGCGGAGCTGATCGTGCGCTGGCTGGTTCAGACGGAGATAGTGGTTGAGCGCAACCCGCGCCACCCTGACTACAGCGGGCTGGACATAGTGATCTCAGCCCCGGTGAATGCAGCGGGCCGCGCGACGACGAACAAGTTCAACTCCTGGGTCACCGACAAGCTCAAGGAGAGGGCGCAGATCTGGAAGCAGGAGCGCCTGTACCGCGAGGAGCAGAAGACGAACCTGAAGGAGGGCAAGGGCGGCGACGGCTACGACCCGTCCAAGAAGAAGCTGAAGAAGAGAGGGGGCAAGGCCGGCGCCGAGGGCGCCGGCGAGGGAGGATGACGCCTCTCGGGGCTGTGGGGGAGCCGGCGCTGGCAGCCCGGGCGCCGAGAGAGCCCCCCCACAGCCGACACAGACGTGGGCTAGCCCCCTCTACTCCTGGAGGGATCCGGTCACGAGATCGACGGCATGGAGACCCCTTTCCTCTGCCCTGCGATCCGAGTGGCCTCGGCTCTGCATGCAGCTCTGCGCGACAGCGGCAAGTTTTTTGACACGGTTCGGGCCCTGAACCAGCTTGCCGCCGCCAACGTGAATTCACGTCGCGCCCAGGGGCACGACCGCGCACCAGAAGGGCACCTCCGGCCGACCGCCGTGCAGCAGTGGATGATCCAGAATGTCGCCCGGCGTGTACTGGCGTATGGGGATTGCCCCACTGACCTCACAGAGGAGTCATCGTTGCACGAGATCCTCGACTCGAGAGACCACTACGGGATGGAGCCCAAGAACTTGGCCAGCTTCGACTTCGACAAGGTCAAGATCCTGCACAGGAAGGTCCACGTTCGGCCGATACGTCGGGAGTTGCCCGCGTCGGCCGCTGGCTACCTTCGGCATGCTTCCGACTTGATCGAGATGGACGAAGCGGAGCTTGAGAGAAATCGTGCCGAGGGAGTGGGTGTCACGCCATACTGGGACCCCCTCCTCCGGCGCTCGCGAGACCTTCGGAAGCGACTGTACCAGCGCCTGGACCAGCAGGGCCTGCTGACTTGGCGCCGGCGGCTGAAGGGGCATGCGGGCATCTTCGTGGTCAAGAAAAAGGATGGGCTCCAGAGGTTGATCATCGACGCCCGAGCGGCCAATCGGGCGCATCGGCCACCTCCCACTACTCGGCTAGGCTCCTCGCGATGCATGGCCGACCTCGACCTCTCCGACCCCCGCCTGAAAGCATCGGGCTTCGGGGGCCTCGGCTCTGGGGCCTTCAGCCCAGCTGGCCGCGAGGGGGACGTCGGGGACTGTTTCTACAACTTCACCATCCCCGAGCTGGCGAGCTGGTTCGGCTTCGCAGACCAGTTCGGCACCCACGAGCTGACGGAGATGGGCTGCCTGCCGGACTCGATCTGGGACGACGCCGAGGGGGCCGAGACCAAGGTCGAGGACGGCGAGCTGCTCTACCCCTGCATGCGCGCGGTGTGCATGGGCTGGTCCTGGGCGCTCTACTTCGCCAACGAGGCCGTGACCTACCGAGTCCAGCGGGCGCTGCCCGACGGGGCCGAGAAGGTGATGAGGGAGATGCAGCTTGCCCCGACCATCGAGCCCGGCAAGTGCGCTGCCGGAGTGCACGTGGACAACGTGCAGGTGATCGGGGGCTGCGAGGCTGACGCCAACACTCAGATGCATGAAATCGAGAATCTTTTTCGAGAGGACCGGATACCTTTCGACGTGGAGCCGGGGGACAGTTTGGAGATGCAGTCCCTCGGCCTGGTGTACCACTGGCAGGAGCGTCGCCTGAGGCATGTGGCTCGGCGCGTCTGGCGGACCTACATGGCCGGACACGCCCTTTTGAGACGCCGCAAGCTCCACGGGCACGCGCTCCAGTGCTGGCTGGGGCACGTCGTGAACCTGAACCAGCTCTGCCCCGAGGCGATGTCCGCGCTGAACGCCTGCTACCGCTTCATCGAGGAGTCGCTGGAGTCGCCCAAGCGGGTCTGGCCCTCCGTGAAGTCCGAGATCCGCTGCTCGATGAACTTGCTCTTCCTGATGGAGGCGGACCTGGGCGCGACCTACTCGGACCAGGTTTACTGCGGGGACTCGTCCGGTCGCGGCTACGCACTCCACGTGACGACCGCCGAGCCGACCGAGCTCCGAGAAGCCTGGAGGTGGAGAGAACGCTGGCGGTACCGCGACGTCCCGACGGTGACGGGTCACGTCAGCAGCGGGCTCGACTACGTGCGCGGCGGCACGCCCGGCACCGCCACTGGCCCGAGGACCGCCTTCGGCCAGTCCCTGCTGAGTCAGGCGGAGGCGCCGGAGGAGGCGAGCGGCCTGGCTCCCTCTCCGGCCCGAAGCCGCGCTGCGAAGCCGGCTCGAGGCCGCACCCAGCTGCATCTTGACTCGGGCATTCCCGCCTTGGAGGACAGCTGGGTGGCCAGGCGCCGCTACAAGCTGGTCGCCGCGGACCGCTGGCGCTGGCAGGACGAGCACATCAACCTCAAGGAGGCGAGGGTCGCCTTGATGGGGCTCCGACGGCACTGCCGATCGGTGAAGTTCATGGGCACAAAGCTGCTCTCGATCAGCGACAGCCAGGTCACCGTCGGGGCCTTCGAGAAGGGCCGCTCCAGCGCGGGCCTGCAGGCCCTCTGCAGGCGCGCAGCCGCCTACCGCCTGGGGGGGCAGATCTCCTGGCGGCTCAGGTACATCGAGACTGACCGTAACCCGAGTGACGAGGACTCCCGGCGCTGGGACCTGAAGAAGCCGGCTGGGCTGAACCGGGGGCCCGAGCGTCGAGACGCCGCCCCGAGCCTGTCCGCTCCAGCTGCGAGTTACACGACCTCCTCCTCTTCTCGGTCACCTCCGTCGGCATCCTCAGCATCTGTTGTACGCCCGTCAATTCAGAGCGAGCCTGGTAAATCAGTTTTTTGTATGGAGCTCTTCGGTGGAAAGGGGGAGCTGACTCGAGCCTGCCTGGCGGAGGGGCTTCCCTTCGCGGATTCAGTTGATATCAGAGACGGCTGGGAATTTGATCTTTCTCGTCGCAGTACACAAGAGTATATCCTGAGGCTGGCCCGAGAAGGGCGTTTGATATATGTGCACCTGGGAACGCCTTGTCATGTTTGGAGTATCGCTCGGAGGGGGATCCGAAACCATGTTCGAGCCAGGGCCCGGGAACGTCTGGGCATCGAGTTCGCACTGTTTACGGCTACGTTGTGTCATATCCTATCACGTCGTGGGTGTTATTGGGGTGTGGAAAACCCCCGGACTTCGAGACTCTGGAACTTCGACCCGATCGCTCGCCTTCACGGACTCGCGGACGTCGTCGAGGTAAACTTCGATATGAGCATGTATGGCACGGCCTATCGGAAACCTACTCGAATCCTGACAAACCTGAGAGCGTTACAGTCCCTGGGAGATCGACCTCGCATTCGACATAAACACTCGGTCTTGCTACACGGTCATCTCACATCACTTGCCGCCGCCTACCCGCCGGCATTGGGCTCGTGTTGGGCCAGGCTCCTTTCTTCGGCCTTGCCGGGCGACATACGCCCGGGCCAGCGGGCCTTCGACCCCAGCGAGGTCCGCCATGGCCTCCAGCGGGCCGCGGGCCGTCGCCCGGCGGCTCGAGGAGCAGCGGTTCACGGTGAGGTCGGTGAACCCCGTGAGCCAGCCTGCCAGGCCGCCGACTCGTTCCTCGAGCACGACCCGATCATCCAGTTCGGCCAGGACAAGCGGCCCCGGCGCTGGAGGGCCCACCCGGACTGGGCGGCAGCCGCCACCGGGGAAGGGCCGACCGCGGCAGCCTACAGGCCCCCGGCGGGCAGGCCCCATCACCGTCCCGCGGAAGGACTCGCTGATCATGGCGACGGTGACCGGAGGCGCGCTGGAGAGGTACGCGACGGCAGTCCACGAGTTCGAGACCTACGCGAAGGAGAGGCGCCTGCCGCTGCAGCCGCTAGCACGCCTGGACGACAGCCTCTCCCTCTACTTCGTGGACCTGTTCGACGACGGCTTCGGGGTCTGGGAGGGGCGCAACGCTTTCTACGGGTACAAGCTGCTGAAACTCAGGACGACAGGCAAGGTCGACCTCCCAAAGGCGCTGGCCTCCCTGAAGGGTTGGACGAAGCGGGCGCCCGGGAGGATGCGTCTGCCGCTGCCCGACATCATCGTGGACGACATCGCGCTGGGCCTGGTGGAGCACGGGAACCCCCTGATGGGGGCCGCGGTGGTGATCCAGACAGACACCTACACGCGGCCCTCCGAGGTGGTGGGCCCGAGGCAGGGCCAGATCTTGCCGCCGGCGCCGGTCGCGAAGCTCGGCGCGCACTATGGCATCGTCATCGCGCCTTCGGAGTGGCACGAGACGACGAAGACGGGCGGCCAGGGCGACAGCCTGCTCGTGGGCGACGTGGCGAGGCCCTGGCTCACGAGCGTGCTGCGGCTGCTCCACAAGCCCAACGTGTCGGACAAGAAGAAGATCTTCGACTTCACCCTCGGCGACTACGAGCGCGAGGTGAAGAAGTCGGCCTGCCGCCTGGGCTACACCCCCCTGGGCGCGTGCCCGCACGTCTTCCGGCACTCAGGCGCCAGCAATGACAAGGCGCACTCCCGGAGGACGTTGAAAGAGGTTCAGAAGCGCGGACGATGGGCATCATCCGCGTCGGTGGCTCGCTACGAGAAGGGGGCCCTGATCTTGCAGCAGTTGCGCAAGGTTCCCTTGGCCAGGCAGAAGAAGGCGGCGGAGCGCAGCAAGCGCCTGCCGCAGGTCCTCCTTCAAAAGATTCGTGGAGTGTAGCGGCCACCAGTTCATGATATGGGTATGGGCGAAAGAGGGGCCGTCCAAGATGACAGCCCGACGATGTTCGACAAATTATCTCGTCTCAGGCCTGAGCTTCGATTGGATTACCTTGTCAGAGAGTGCGTGTGAAAGGTGATCCAAACTAGATCGCACAGCTTCGCTGGATATGCATGTCTGGGCGAGGTTTTTAGGCCATCTAGGGGTGTGTATAGTCGTAGACGTGAATACCCCAACAGGCCCCTCCTCGCCCGTGCTTGTAAATGCTGACCCCCCGCAACTGCGGTGGCT
>CAUYUJ010019237.1:776726-797540 GCA_963575745.1 Prorocentrum cordatum | reverse complement strand
AACGCACAACGCACAACGCACAACGCACAACGCACAACGCACAACGCACAACGCACAACGCACAACGCACAACGCACAACGCACAACGCACAACGCAAAACGCACAACGCACAACGCACAACGCACAACGCACAACGCACAACACACAACACACAACACACAACATACAACACAAAACACACAACACAACACACACACACACAACTCGGCACACTAGGGAATTCCGCCGGAGGCCCCAATGCCACCGCCCGCGTGCGTCCCCCACGCCCATGTCGGCACACCCCTCACACCTCTCGTGGCCTCACAGGGAGTTCCACCGAAACCCCCAATGCCACCGCCCGCATGCGTCCCCCACGCCCATTTCGGCACACCCGTCACACGTTTCGTGGCTCCATCGGGAGCCCCACCGAAGGCCCCAGCGCCACCGCCCGCATGCGTCCCCCACACCTATGTCGGCACACTCCTCACACGCTTCGTGGCCCCATAGGGAGCTCCACCGAAAGCCCCAATACCACCGCCCGCTTTGTGGCCCCATGGTGAGCTCCACCGAAGGCCCTACTGCCACCGCCCGCATGCGTCCCCCCCCACACACACATGTCGACACACCCCTTCACACGCTTCGTGGCCCCATAGGGAGTTCCACCGAAGGCCCCAATGCCACCGCCCGAATGCGTCCCCACACCCAGTTCGGGACACCCCTCACACGTTTCGTGGCTTCATAAGGAGTCCCACCGAACGCCCCAGTGCCACCGCCTGCACGCGTCCCCCACACCAATTTCGGCACACCCATCACACGCTTCGTGGCCGCATAAGGAGTTTCGCCGACGGCCCCAGTGCCACCGCCCGCATGCGCCCCCCACGCACGATTCGGCACACCCCTCACACGTTGCGTGGTCCCATATGGATTTCCACCGAAGGCCCCAGTGCAACCGCCCGCATGCGTCCCCCACGCCCATTTCGGCACACGCCTCACATGTTTCGTGGCTCCATAGGGAGCTCCACCGAAGGCCCGAACCTACTGGGCGCGAGCGGTCTGCAGCGGGACCATCTCTCGGTCCTGTGGGCTCTCGCCCTGGGCCGTCGGCTGTCCCGCGCGCTGCCCCCTCGGCCGACGTCGCCCAGGCGTGATCCTGGACTGCGGCCGCCACGAGGTCGGGAACGGCAAGAAGGAGGACGACGACTGGCGGCTGGAACTCTATGTGCTGTTATCGCGCGCCACGCGCCACTATGACCTCCTGCTCATGCGAGCGCCGCGCATCGAGTTCTTCCTGGCAGGGCCGCCGGAGGGCTTGCGGAAGCAGCTGGAGCAGTTTACGGCGCGCACGAAGCGGTGCAGGAGGGAGGCGACGGCCCTCGACAAAGAGCTCGCCTTCACCGAGTTTATCCGCGAGGCCTGACCTGAGGAGCGCCCCCCCCCCCCCCCCGAACCGCGCCCTTTCTTGACTACCCAACTAATTGTTTTTGCTTCGCGCCGCGGACGACCCGCGCGAGTCGTTGGGACCCACCCGGGGCGACCAGCGCGTGTCGCGGGAACTCCGTGCTGCGTTCTTCCCTGCGCCTCGCTCGCCCGTCGTCGCTCTGCCCAGCGGTCAGAACCTTGCCCCCTATCAGCCAGCCAGCTAGCTAGCTAGCTAGCTAGCTAGCTAGCTAGCTAGCTAGCTAGCTAGCTAGCTCTCCTTGCTCCGCGCAGCGGACGACCCGCGCGCGTCGCTGTGACACTTCCGGGGCGACCGGCGCGCGTCTCGGGGACTCCGCGCCGCGCTGCGCCCGCAGCTTTGGACTTTGGAGTGCGCAGGCAAAGAGGGAGGAAAAAAAGGGAAGGAAGCGGGCGCGATCCTCGTGAGGGGCGTGCCGACATGGGCGTCGCGGCATGCGGGCGCTGCCGCCGGGGTTCCCGCGGAAGCTTTTTCTGCGGCGTGCACACACAGGCGTACCCGAACTATTCACATTCATATACATTTACACGAGGAGTAGCCATGATCGCATTCGTGCATATATATATATATATATATTCGCTATATATATATATGTATATATATTCGCTCGCGCGCAGGCTCATTCACACTTAGACTCACTCGCGCTCAAATTCACCCGCGTTCAGTCTCTCGGAATTCGACCAATCGTTTCCCTTCGTGTTGTGGAGCCCGCCACATTTCGGCACGCCCCTCATACGGCTCGTGGGCACCGCCGAAGAAGATACCCACAACTGCGGTACTCACATCTGCATATGGTTGGGTCCTTCGCCAGGATAGTGTTCAATGTGGGGCCCCTGGGGCCTGGAGATTGCTCCGAGATGGACCCAGGGGGCCCCAAAACGGCACACACATGGCCCAATGGGCGCACAACGCGGAGACCAAGACAGCCCCAAGAGCGCCCAAGAGCGCCCCAAGAGGGGCCCACAATGCACATTTTCGGATCCCGACCGGGGCGGGCGTATTTTGCGCCGCCTCCTTTGTCACTCGAAGGGAGGGGGGGGGAAACATGCGTTACTTCCCCAATTTTTACAAGAACAGCCACATGGCCTTCAAGATGACCACGAGGGCCCGAAGATACCCCCAACCCCCTACCCCCTCCAGACGCCCACTAACACCCCCCAACATTCCCCAAACGCCCCAGACAAACTCCTAGATACGTTTTTTTCTCTTTGCAAAAGGTAATGGCTGTCCTCTTGTTGTCCCACTGCGTGCTGTTACACATTCCTGATCGGGGCCACTCCGCTGGCGATTGTTTTTGAATGGGTTGGTGGGATTTTTGGCACGCGGGCGCGTCCGAGCACGCCAGGGCGGGCCGCGCCGTAGCGAAGGAAAAAGCCACAGAGCGGAGCAGAGCGAAGCGCAACCAAAATGGCGCGGGTTGTATCACACAGGTACCGCGAGCACGCCCGCGAGGATGTCGATGAGGACACTGGTGTAGGATGGGCGAGAAACCACCAAGGTGACCAAAGCGATTGAAAGTCGAGCGCCAAGTAATCCAGTCTGGCGGGGATACGCGAAGCTTTGCACATTTGCAATAACCGCATGGAAAGAGGAAGGTCATTTTCCAAATGGAGCTTTCGCCTCAGGGCCGCGCACATTCACCATAATATGTGCATCACTTTCACGGATGGTGGGGGGTGGTTTTGAAAATCTAGCTCCCGCCTGAGCACTGCGCGCATTCGTGTTCGAAGCTCACAGCAGCTCCAATGGTGGAGGCCAGCGAAATTAAAAATGGAACTCCCGGCGGCAAATACACCCGTTTCAAGTGTAGGGGGTAAATGTTCTCAGGAAAGAGTTCTCGCCTCAACGACGCGCACATTCGCCTGATATTTTTTCAAAGACTTCAATGGTGGAAGACGCTTCTTTTCCAAACTTGGCTTCTCGCATTAGCGCCGCGAACATTCGCCTTAAAAGCTTGCAGCAGTTTCAAAGATGGAGGGCGGCTCCTTTTCAAAGTGCGGCTTTCGCTTACGGCTTCGATCAAAACAGAAAAATGAGCATATGCAACGGCTGCACCGGTGAATGGAATTTGACGTTCCCTGGAAAATATTGTACTTTGAAGGGCTCACAAACGTGAACAGACGCAACAGCTGCAGTGATGGAGGGCGGCTCCTCTTTCCAGATTCGGATGGGTGTTGGTTAGGAACTCCCTCGGCGCTTATGGGCACGAATGTAACAGAACACCGGTGCAATGATCGCGCAGATGGGGCGGTCCTTGTCAAAACGGGGGTCTCGCTGGAAGCCTAATTGGAAATGCATGATCATACCTTCGAACGCTTCTGATCACTCACCGCATAGGATGCAAGGACTTGCAGGGACTTATGAGGAGGGAACTTGGGACGGCAGAGAGTGTTTTGCATAATCATATTGATGTTACTCTGGTCCTCTTCCTCCTCCTCCTCCTCCGCCTCCTCCCCACCTCCCACTCATTCCCCCTTCCCACGCCTCCTCCCTCCTCTTTCCCCCCTCCCCTCGCCCTTACCCCCTCTTCTCTCCTGACCCCCCCCGAGCCCACAGACTGCTGCCAGCCTCCCCCCCTGTGCTGAGGAGCAGCACGGTACCACAGCGAGAACAATATGCAAACGTGAACTGACTTTGATGTGATTTGCCTCCCCCTCCCCTCCTCCCCCCCGCCTACAGCCAAAACTAATAGTAAGGATGCAACATAAGGATGCAAGCCCCTTGGAAGCAACCGTCGAGAATTCTTGAGCGGGGCTGGCAATCGAAAGTGGTGAAGGATGGACCGAAGGAGCAAGGATGCAAAGGGTACCCTTGGAAACATTACTCATGCCTACCTTCGGCTTCGACTGTACCCCTCCGTGCCGCTCCACGCTCCCCTTGCCGCCCGCCTCATCCCTACCACCCCACGGTCGAGGCACATCCTATAACGCGCAAGCCAGGGCGGAAGCGGGGAGCGGGCGCCCCGACGGAAACGAGGGACGAGGAGGCAGGACTCCTTCTTCGAGATTCGAGCTGCGGACATTGTCGAGCGAACGAGCCTCGATGCCCTCGGAGGACTTCTCTTCCTCCTCCTCCGCCTCATCCTCCTTCCCTCGCTCCTCACTCGTGCTCCCCTCCTCCCTCCTTCAGAGGAGCGAGAACGCCTGAGCATTACGCTTCTGAGGAACTCCACATTCTCAAATTTATGTTTGGTGTGCTGATACACGTGCGCATTACATTGCGAATCCGACAAGGGGGCCACCCCAAGCGAATCCACTCTGGTGCCGAGGAAGTGCTGCGCCTGCCACGCTCTGGGAGCCTGACGCGAATAGAGCCCGCAACCAATCCCTCGCACCCCCCCCTGCGCATCCCCTCTGGAGCCGAGGAAATGCCACGCCTGTACGCCCTGCAAAACTGTCGCGAAAGAAATGCCACGCCTGCCACGCCCTGCAAGACTGGCGCGGATATGGACCCCACCGTCTGCGCACCCCTTCTGGAGCCGAGGGGATGCCACGACTGCCACGCCCTGCGAGCCGGGCGCGGCTAGAACCCCCCAAAGAAATGCAACGCCCGCCACACACACCCTGCTAGTGTGGCGCAGGTGGGGGCCCCACCCTCTACGCACCCCCCCCCGGTGTCGAGGAAATGCCATGCCTGCCACGCCCTGCGGGCGTGGTTCGGGTGATGAGGAGAGGGAGGAGGGCGGAGGGGGAGAAACGCGGTGGCGGCGACGCGGGTGGGAGAGAAAAACGAGAGCCCCACTCAAAATGTGGATCCAGGGAAATAAAACACGGCATGAAGAACGTCAACTTTCGGAGGTCCGCGCGGACCTCTTGGACCGGCGCTGGACACCCCTGGCAACGCCACTTGCGCCGCCCCTTGCGCGTTTCGCGAGGGAAGGGTGTGTGTGTGTGTGCGTGCGTGCGTGCGTGTGTGTGTGTGTGTGTGTGTGTGGACTGTGGCCTGACACCTGTGCAAGATATCCGCGCTGACCTCCAACATATTATGTTAATGTATCCTTTACGTATTCGACCCTCCGCCGCCCGCCTGGTCCTCCTGTAACTCGGCTGCGACGGTCTTCCTGGTCAACTCAAAAATGCTCTGCTTCGTCCGCCGTGGGACCGGCTTCGAGACCTCATCGCTCTCGAGGTCGCTCTGCAACATCTGCAATTGTCGGGCCTGCGCTCATGACAGCGCCAGTGTCAGCCGGCACCGAGGGCAAGGGATCCCAGACACGCAGGCGTCCCTCTTCAGCATCCTCTTCGCATTGGTCATGGATCGGTACGCGCAGAAAAACAAATTACCGCAGCCATGACCCGAACCTGCCAGCCAAGTCGCGGACTGGATTGGCGCGGAGCAAACCCTCGAGAGCAAACCTTGATATAAAACTCACGTCCGACGTGTGCGGTCAATATGTTCTGACGGTCTGAAAGGGTATCATGAAACATGTCTTTCCCCACAGCTGAACGGACATCACAACGACTGTGCCGATCCTAAGAC
Organism: Prorocentrum cordatum; assembly: GCA_963575745.1. Classification (NCBI taxonomy): domain Eukaryota; class Dinophyceae; order Prorocentrales; family Prorocentraceae; genus Prorocentrum; species Prorocentrum cordatum. The sequence goes on along the minus strand of CAUYUJ010019237.1, from coordinate 791,625 downwards.
CGAAGTGTGAAACAAATGCTCGCCGAGCGAAGTGACACACGCCATGCGCGCAGATTTGCAGCAGGGAAGACCACGCAGTGAGCCTTCGCCTGAAGGAATCGCGTATGAGACTGGCATGTGCATAACAGCCCCGACGCCCAAGCGGCCAACCATCATGAACACCGTGGTAAACAGAAGAACAGGATGGGTACCAATGATACCTCGGGAAGGCACAGCTTGACACCCGCATCCTACCGCCCCTGTTGCGGCCCGGTTGAGTTCGGGCTGCCTGGGACACGCCCAGAGAGCGCACTGTGGAAGCGTACCATCATTCCTCCCCATCTTTCACCTCCCCCGTTCAGTACTATCTCCGCCCTCCTCGCCCCTCCCTCGTCCCTCGTCCCTCTAACCCCCTTCCTTCCATTTATCCTCCCTCCTTTATGATCCCTCCTGTCGGCCACCTCGAATGACCCTCCTCTTTTTCAAGCTCGGCGGACTTCAGCAGCGATGGCGATAGTGTTTCTCGGGTGTGACAAGAGAACGGCAATGCAAAGAGGCAAGCCAAACCGAGCAACAATAAGAAAGTAGAGGGGCGAATCCGGGACAACTAGAAAAATGAATAGAACATCCAGAGTATGCTGCATGGCCAGGTAACGCAATGACCCCCTAGGATCTGAGAGATATCCAGGAGGGTGCCCTCGACGAAGGTCTTGTGTCGCACCCGCCGCCATGACACCCCACCTCCCAATATCTCATACAATCACCTGTAAGACCTCGCCGAATCTAAATGCTTGAAAGAGCACGCGGCTGCCAGCCACATGGAGACACATTCAAATGAAATCCGATCCTCCCCCTCCATCTCAGCCCAATTTCAACTTCAAGGCCCCCAGTGAGAGTCAGTGCAACATTCATGTGCCTGGCTAGCGGTCGGCCCTCGAGTGGGGCTGTCCGCTATCGCATTCCGCCTCCGACGAAGCCGCCCAACCACAAACAAATCATCCACCCCACCTCCACCTCCCCTCCCCAGACTTCAGCGCGATCTGGGGGTCGGCCCAAAGCGAAGCGAAGCACCATGGCAAGAAGTCGGCGATTGAAGAAACTCCAGGATACTGTGTACTCGTCTCTATCCACATCATTGGGTACGTGGCACAAGGACGAATTATCTATGTCCTGCCTTGCCGCCCTCGAGACGTCACCTGCGGAGCACACACAGAGGCAATAATCACATGGCAATTCAGTCTGGGTTGGACTGCGTTCTCAGACCCTCCACCTCGCCCCCCCTCAAACCCGCCTCCTCAATCTGTGCCCTTATAGAAGCATCTGGACATCAGACTTCGGCGCGATCTGGGGGTCGTCCAAGGGCACGTCGAGGCGCCATGGAAACGCCATCGATTGAAAATCTCTGGGATGCGGCATACTCGGCGGACGGGCAGTTCCAGCCTGGGCTGGACCCGTTTCACAAATGCTCCTACTCCCTCGACGAGAGTCAATGCAACACGCGTGTGCTTGGCTGGCGATCGGTACTCGAGTGGAGCTGTCCGCTATCTCGTGCCTCCTCCGACCAGGCCTACATCCCAATCCTCCGCTTCCTCCTCCTCCTCCTCCTCCTCCTCAGGGCCGAGGGCAATTCGGCGCCTGCGTGGTGCCATGCGCAGCTGGTTTTAGTCGCGGTACGGGCCAATGTACCCGCGCTATTTCTCTAGTCCTCCTTGAAAGTGCCGGCGGATAGAAGGAGCCTACTCAATAGACATGGCTGGAACGATTGCATGCGCTTCCAGGTGGTATTCCGATTGAGGCAATGTGACCAGTGCCAGGCTACGCAGCGGCCAAGCAGTGTGAACAACCCTCTGCGAAGTCAAGGTGCGATCTTCCTCCCCCGCTACCTTCGCAAAGAAACGAGCCCCCCCGACCACTAGAACTGGGCGTCCCAACGGTGCCGTCCACCCGTCAAGGTGACTCAATGAGTCGGAGGCCCAAACTTATAAGCATGGCGCATCCGGCTTTACGACGATGTTGTGTTTTCTTGCTGGGAAACGGAACGTGCAGTCAACACTCCCAAATAATGCCCGCCCGCGTCGAGGAACTTAAGCGTCCTCCGCCGCCTCCGCAACCGCAGGTGACACGTGCCCTCCACCTCCGCCTCCACCGCGGCGTCCTGACGAGAAGCCGGTGACAGCTGCTGCCCTCATGGCACGGCAAGGTCGACCAAAATGTGCGGCACATCAAGCGCTGCGACGGTACAGCCGATTTTTTCCGGATAAAAGAGCGTGCTCCCAACACTACCGAATACTTCCATGGTGGAACATCTCGGGTGTCGTCGGCCACCTCTGCTACCGTTGGGCCTCCACCCCCCCCATATCCTCGATGGGTGGCTTTTCAAGGCTGCTGGAATTGGCACGAATGATTGTCAGTGTACGGACAATGGGGAGCCTCCCAATTCTCGCGGAGGAAACGTACATGTACATACGCATGCGATGTGCAGATAAAAACATCGAGTACGTTAACACAAACTCAAATATGCAAAGCGCCTCTTACAAGTTACGCATGGCATATACCTATTCGCTGGTAACAGCAGCCTGCTATGTTCTAACTAAATCAATCGCAACATTTCCTAACATCAGTAATGTGTGTAATCCGCGAACGAGCTCCTCAAATTCATTTTCATCGCATTCTAAAACTCTAAGAAGCCCGATGGAGCCTCCATGTCCGCCGTGGCGTATCCGACGTGGCTTGCCTCACGCTGACCGTACCACTTCTGCGAAACTATGTGAACTCCATCGTTGGTGACAGAAGCACTGCCCGCATACATACCACCGTGTGTATGCTACGAAAAGTAACTGTGGAAAAATTGAACCGCTTGCTCTCCGTGTCTTTGCAGCGTGCTCAAGATTAGTTCAACGTTGATGCCTGGATGCTGCACACAACCGGCCGTCCCACCAATGCCGGATTCACGTCCGATGCCTTGTAGTCCGAAGTGTTGATCAATTCTCAGGATACAGCCACAATCACATCTAAAACAACGCAGCCTTTGCCTGTGCAAGCCATGCCCTTTCCGCGCCCCAGACGTATCTGCTCAAGCCCAGCTTGCTCGTTTGCATGTGACAGCTTTTCTCGAGAAGCGTCCATCAGCGGGTTGCCAGAAGCCCCTTACGTTCTGCGCATACTGATGATTTCATGGTCGGCTGTGCAGGTCAGAAGCAGCAGGCCGCTGCAACCCTCAGCTCTCTCATCGCCGAATCGCTGGCCCCTCGGGATGGCCCCCCCCGAACAGCTTTGGTCGCGGGGCCAGCCCTGGACGCCTGAAGCGCATTTTTGCCGCCGCCCAGCCTCCGAAGCCAGCCGGCAGCAGCGCGGGCCCCAGAGAGCCGAGCGGCCTGGATCGGGATCTCATGGCGCGCGCCGTCTACTGCGCCCCCCCCGAGGTCCCGAGGAGAGCCATGCAACCATCGACGCATTGAGGGGCCTCTCGGGGTCATCGAGGAGAAGGTCGAGCAGCTCGTCGTCTGCAACCAAAAAGTAAGAGTTGGACGTGTTGACAAGAAGCCCGAGCTGCTGCTTGGCTGTCAAAATCAAATTCACTGCCTTGATCAGCTGAGCCGCCGCCGCAGTGCGCGGGCCGCCTGCGTCGCGCAGCTTGAGATCGCTGGCCAAAAAGCTGGGTCGACAGCCGGGCGCGTCGAGCACCGCTTGCTTCAACGCGCACACGGCCCCCGCAGCGCAGGGGCGCCCCGCCGCCGCCGCGCCATTCGTCCTGATGGCCCGAGTCGCGCGCGAAAACCAACGGACTCGGCGCGGCCCGCGGCAGAGCGCGCGCAGCGACCGGACAAGGCCAAGGTCGAAGTCGAAGTGACAAGCTACCTGCTTCATCGCCGTCTGCGGGGCATTTCCATACAAAACGAAACAAGTTGAAAAAGACCGAGCCGCTGGCCGCGCTGTGGCGCCGGGCGCGCACCGCGAGGAGGTCGCGTACATGGGCTGCCCTGTCCGCCGCCGTGCCCCCAGACTTGCCCCAACAGAAGGCCTGGCCGGCGCTCGGCTCCCAGCGGCGCGCCTCGGCTTGGCGCGCGCGAGACCCGACCCGCCCCCGCGCGCAGAGGAGACCAATAAGCTGTCGGCCGAGCTGCGGAGGCGCATGACGGGGCGCTCCTCCCAGCGGTTAAGGATGTCCGCGAACCTCTGGAGCAGCGCCCCGCTGAGGTAGAGCAGGGCCCGCGGGTGGAAGTTGTCCCGGCCAGGGCCCGTTTGGCGAGGGGACCTCCTGGCCACCTCGCGCACCTGGTCGGTGGTGGTGGCCGACAGGCCAGTGGTTACCTGCCACTGGCCGGCCTCCTCCTCCGACTCCTTTGACGGCTCGACCCGCAGATCGAGCCACTCTTCCAGGAAGGCGTCCGCCGCCGCCGCGCCGACCTGGGGGAGGTGCCTGGGGTCGTCGGCCTCCTCGACGGCCGCCGCCTCATCCTTCTTCTGCTCGATGAGGCGATGGGCCGCTCGGCCTGGCCCATCTGGCGACTCGGCGCAGGCAGCGTCAGCTCGACGCCGCATCGCCGCTTCCATCTCCGGCGCCCCGTCAAACCAGCTGGCTAGCGGGCTGCCCCTGCTGGCCAGCCCGAACCGCTGAGCCCATGGCGGTGTTGACCAAGGCCAACTGGTCAGACACCGCTGGCCGCAAGACCAGCGCCTCGGACCCGACGCGCCAGCTTGTCGTGGAGGGACTGCCGACGAACGCGAGAGCCTGCCTTCGCCTTCCCCAGCGCCACAGAGCGCGCCAGCAGCGCAATATTGCAGCCCGAGCCTCCGTGCTGGAGGTGTCGAGGTTTCGCTGGTTGGCGGCTAGACGATCATCTTGATGCCCTCGCCACGGCTGAAATAGCGCCGAACGCTGGCTGGCTTCACCTCCAGTTTTTTTCGATAGGTGCCGCTCCGCTAAGCCAAACCAGTTACTGCAAGCCGCGCCAAATCATCTAGCGGCTGCGACAATTCAGTCAGCTTGGCCTCCAAAGCCTCCACGAACACCTGTAGCTTCAGGATCGCATCATTCGTCTTGTGGAGGCTGAAGGCTCCGCGCGGGTTCTCGACCCGCACCTTAAGGGCCGCCCTGCAACTCTGGAGGCGCAGGCCGACGCAAAAGTGCGTGCCAGCATCCGAAATGGCCCGTGGCGCCTCAGCCCTGCGCGCAAGCGCCGACGAAACCACAAAGAAATCGTACTCCGATGGCCCGCAGGTCGGCATGTCCGACGCCAGCAGCACGCTCCCAAATTTGACCAACCCAGCGGGGCGCCAGGAGCGCCTCAGGATCGAAATTCCTGTCGGCCCCAATCGGGAGGGGTTCGCCGGACTGCCCTACGAGGCCGCCCGCGGACTCCGACAGGTCCATGTTCTCACCCTCCGAGCCAATAGACGTGCCCAAGCTGGGCGACCAGGCTTGACCGCGCGCCCCGCGCCGCTGACAGAGACGACCAGATTCAGAGATATCAGGAGCAACGTTTTGCCGCCACCGAAGGGCGCACGCCGCATGATGACGCAGTGGGCCCAGCGCTCGTCGATGCTAGCGGCCTGGCTGACGCCGATGCAATTGGATGTCGGAATGCCCGCGCCGCCGGAGACAACCAACCTCCCTGGCCCCGTGCGCTGGAGAGGCCCTTGGACCAACTGCAACCCCTGCCTTGCGCACCAGTGATGGGCAAAACTAACCGATCATCCCATCGTCCGTCGAAGAACCTGGACTTCTGGACGAAGAGGATGCCGGGCCGCCTCCCTCGCGCCTGCACCCACTCACCGACTGCTTTGGCCCCGGCCCAGGTGTCTGAGTTGATGGTGCCAGTGGTCAGCGCATCAGCCGAGGAGGGCTGAACCACTGGCACCAGCACATCGAACTGGCGCGCGACCAGCAAGGGTCCGCAGCGGCTGGCCGCAGGGAGCGCGGGCGGGGCCCCTCCTGGGATTCTGGGTGCTCCCAGCCGTGCGCACAGAATTGCTGCCGGCGCCGCTGGGGGCGCCCCCGAGGAGGAGGAGGAAGAGGAGGAGGAAGAGGGGGAGGAGGAGACGAGGAGACGAGGAGGAGACGAGGATGAGGAGAAGACGAAGAGGAGGAGACGAGGAGGGAGGACCAGTGCAAACCCAGGACTCATCAACGATGTTGGAATATACCCTTCAACCAGAATCCTTCGTCATAGGCCCTTACATGGACTCATCTCCACTGAGGGAAGTGCCCCGTTGGAGGATCCTGAAACGCACCAAAACACCATTATCATGATTTCAACGCCGCCAGTCAACATGACTGTTGCGTCTGAAAGATTCTGAATTGTGCAAGAAAAACATGTCTGGGAATCAACACTGCGAACCAACGGAAGCATTGCGCCCTGACAGCCCTGAATCGCTCCGAAACGCAATTTCTGGTACGATATCTATGGGAACCCATAGAACTCTTGCAAACATCTAAAACGAATGTGCGGGGCGCTACAACGAGAACCACATGATGAAAGAAAACACCCTCAATCCGTGAAGCCCCTGCAACGCTTGGAAACAAATTTGCGCGGCGCTGTGGCGGGAACAATATTTTGAAAACGAGTCGCCCTCAATCCGCGAAACCCCTGCAACGTTTTAGAACGAATGTGCGCGGCGCAAAGGCGAGAACCACATGTTGAAAACGACCTGTCATGAATCCGCGAAACTCCAATACAATTTGAAACGAATGCGCGCGGTGCTACAACGAGAACCACATGATCAAACGTTACCCTCAATCCGTGAAACCCCTGCAACTCTTGAGAACAAATTTGCGCGGCGCTACGGCGAGAACAACATGTTGAAAACGAGTCGCCCTCAATCCGTGAAACCCTTGCAACATTTTAGAACGAATGTGCGCGGCGCAAAGGCGAGAACCACATGTTGAAAACTACCTGTCCTGAATCCGCGAAGCTCCAGCAAATTTTGAAACGAATGCGCGCGGCGCTAAAGCGAGAGCCACATTTTGAAGCGACCCGCTATCAATATGTGAAACTGTTGTAAGTTTCCAAGTTTGAACTCACTCATACATGGTAAGAAAGTCTCATGCGAAACGCCCGACCCGCCATTCCGACTGGCCTCGTGGACAATAAAATGAATGGAGGAGGCAGGCGGGCCCGCGGTAGCCGCTGCCACTTCTGATCCATCCCCGCGACACCCCGCGGAGCCTAAAGTTGGCATTCCCGATGTATCTGACCATCGCGCCCCATAGCAAGCGCACCGACGAGATCCGACCAGACCGATGACGAAAATGGGCAGCGAGAAACAAGAGCGGCCGCGGAGCCAGGAGAAACAGGAGAGCACGGGCAGGGAGGGACGAGCGACGCAGGACGAGGATGGATCACCAGAGTTTGATCTGATTTGTCCCCCCCCCCCGCGCCGCTCCGCCCCACCCCTCTCCGCCGCCCGCCTCCCCCCGACTCCCTACAAGCGTAAGTGCGGAGATCAGGCGCACCAGATCGGACGAAGGACGAGGTGACAGGACTCCTCCTCCTCCTCCTCGTCCTCCTCCTCCTCCTTCTCACCTCGCCCTTTACTCGTAGTCTTCCCTCCTCGAACACACCCAGACGGCCACTTTGCAAAAAACGGTTTAGTTCCGGGGCCGGGGGCGGCAATCAATATCCAAAGAAGATGTGTGGTGACCGCAATTTCTGAGCCGATCTAGCTTAGGCCAAGTGGGCCGCTCCTGTAAGGCCCGACGAATTGAACTACCCGTGACAATGACTGCCCGGGCACTGCGGGGCTCAATTCCCAACGGCCCGCCCGGAACCACCTTGTCAGCTCCCTGAGAAATTCGATCCGGGCCGCTGGAAGCCAAATTGGGAATGGACACGTCCTTCCCCCTCACGTTCCTGAGGGTTCTGATGGACACGATACCTTGCATCGCATTCTGCAGACGAGCTGCTGTAAATTGATGATACCCCTCTTGGGGCCCTCCAAGACAACCTGGGATGGCCGCAAGAAAATCCTAAGAGGGCCACAAGATGGCTCCAAAACGGCCTAAGGGGGCCAAGATGGCCCCAGGAGGGCCCCAAGAGGGCGACCGACTGATGTTACAACGGGCCCCACTGTTGTAGCATCCGTCGGGGACCCTCTTTGGAGTATTCCTGGGACCCTTCTAGCCCCCTTTGGGCAATCTTGGAACCATCTCGAGCCCTCTTGGGGCCTTCTTGGGGCCTTCCCAGGCCGTCTTGTAAATTACCAGGAAGGCCCTCAACGGATGCTACAACGGACCTCTCTGTTTTAGCATCCGTCCTGGGCCCTTTTGGGGCCCTCTGGGGATCCTTTTGCCCCCCCGGGCCGTCTTGTAGCCATCTTGGGGCCCTCCCATGCCGTCTTGGAGGGCAACTTAAAACCCCCCCGACGCTTGCTACAACGGACCCCCTCTGTTGTAGCATAGCTCGGGATGGAAAATCGACGGGAAGCGGCCCATGGACTGGGCCTCGGCGGCGGGAACAACGGGCAGCCGATGCCTCGCGAAAACGGGCCACGTACAGACCAGCACTTAGCGGCGGGGGCGCAGTGCACGTCGGGTGCGGGCGTCGCCGCTTTCTCTCTGCACCCTGCCCCGCTCGCTAACGGCGCAACTGCACGTGCTCCGTTTTGCGCAGATGTCACAGGCGAAACCAGCACGTACAGATGTACACTTAACGGCTGGCTACATGTACATCTGATGTTTCGGACGGGGCGAGCACGTACAGACCAGTACTTAGCGGCAAAGACGGGAAACAGGTCGGGTGCGTCACCGCGCCCCAGGAGGAGCTAGAAAACTACGTACAAGACGAGAGACGTAGACTTCGCCTAGGCCCAGAGCGTCCCACTGCATCCCACGATGCGCCCCTCGGTCGCCCCTCGGGCGCCGAAGAAAAGATATACCGGAGAAGACCCACACCAGTTGTTCGAGCGAAGAGTGTAAAGACATCGCAATGACGCGGGGGTGTCCAAGCCGACCCAAAATCCATGGCAGGCAAATGTTTCGTTCGCATTGGATATCGTCGAACCGATGACGACGATGATTACGACGACAACCGCAACGATGACGACGTGGGGGGTCCGTTTGGAAATGGCAACGGAACTCCTGCCTGTGGTTGAGAAAAGAGTCGTCTGCGCATGTGGGACATTGTCGCGTCAGCCTGCCTATTGCTGACACGGTTTGCATTGCGGGTGCAGCTTGGCTGCAACAGTATTTGCATGCACACCACTGTGTAAATTGCGTGGCGCGCCTTATTTCAATTGTAATCGTCGCCTTCGTCTTCTGCTACTGCTCCCCCGAAGCCCCTCTGCGCCGTTCGCCTATTCGGGCTCCATGACGTTCGCTATCCCCGTCCGCTGCGTGGCCCTGCCCCTTCCCCTTACCCTCCAGTGCCCAGCTCCTAACTCCCCGTGCGCCTCCCTATTGCCCCTCGCGCGTTGCGCGGCGGCGACCGCCCCCCTCCCCGGCAGCTGCAAGGCTCGTCTCCTCCTCTCTTCCATTCGCGAGGCAGCGGCCTTGATTCCAGACCGACTTTGATTAGCGGCATCGAGACCGTAGCAAACCCGACAAGTGCGATCGCCCGCCTCGAACGGCGGGCAAAAGAGAACAAACACTGACAGCCCAATCTTAATTTTGATGTTTGGGGGACCCGCGCAGAAAGCTACTCCAACTGCCCAAAACCTACGTCCCTCAACTCCGGCCCTCGCCACCCCCTGCCTCCCCGCCGCCGCCCGCCTGGTCCTCCTGCAGCTCGGCCGCGAGGGTCTTCCTGGTCAGCTCTGCGATGCTCTGCCTCGTCCGCCGTGGGACCGGCTTCAGGACCTCCCGGTGGTGGGCAGAAATCCCTCAGTAAAGCACCCGTTAGCAGAAACGCCTTCAGCGGGCGCAGGCATGGACAGGAATGCGGCCGCAAAGCCCTCTCGAGAACCGAGGAAGAAAATTCGCTGATCGAACTGGCAGGGTGGGGCTCTGTCAGCCTGAAAGCCTCGCTGACCTTGGAGGCGGCTGGGGTATCTGAGTTCGATAGGCCCCGAAGAACTCGGTCAAGAAGAAGGGACGGGCAAATCCGCTCAAAATCCATTCTGGGACCCTTCTTCCATCTGGTGCTCTTTTTCACCCCGCATTCGTTTTTGACTGTCAACGGTCTCGAAAACGGCCCCCAGGGGCTAAAAGGGCAAACCACATTCCGAAACAAAACCCTCGAACCACCTCAGACCCCAGGGGCGGCGCCGGAGGCGCTGCCAGGAGGCCCAAACGCCGAGCCAACAAATTCGCGCAGAGCTTTGATAGGATACACGCGCGTATGTAGGTATCTGTACACACAAAATAATACATATGCAAACATACATAAACATATACATGCACACGTACATACATACATACAGACATACAGTAATGCATGAATGCGTGCATTTATACATACACATGTGTTTAGAGAGTGTCCCTTTTTGTCCCGATGCAAGCAGACTCAATAAAATGGGCAAGTTAAACAGTTGCTTGCTGTCGAACAAAACCCAGCGCTGCTCAAGCAGCCGCCTCTAAACCCCTGTTAGCAAAGGGCAACACTTGCCAACAGAGGTGAGGAGAGAAGGAGGTCAGGGAGGGACAGCCGTCTTCAATTTTTTGGGTTCGGGCCCAAAAAAGCAACGGAACGGAGACACTCGAGATCACATTCACCAGCACGCAGGGCCATGTGTTTAGAGAGTGCCCTTTTTGGTTCAAATGCAAGCAGACTCAGTGACACGGGAAAGTTAAGCAGCTGTTTACTGTCGAACAAAACCCAGCGCTGCTCAAGCATCCGCCTCCATGCCCAGGCCCATTGTCATAAATGAACCGGGGGGAGGGAGGGTAATATCTTAAAACCACCAGGGGGACGTGCGTCGGCCAACCCATTCTTAACAGTAGAAGGGGCCGCCTCGGGCGACGCCCCCTCCAAGAGCAGGCGGACCAACCTACGCCCCCCCACAGAACAACAGAACAGAAACCCAGGGGCGACAGTTTAAGCACCACGAATTACGAGTGGCAGAGTAGATGAGCAACCTTATAACATAACCGAATTTGATACGCTGATGCCTTTGAATGGAATGTGCCATGAACATATTTCCCTGCCACTTCCGTCTGAAGCTGCTTTGTGTAGGAACATATACCATGGCCCCAGCACCGATCCGAGCCCAACGGATCCAACACATAATTGGCATACAGCAGACGGGTTCTCTTCCGATAACAAGACCCGAAAGCACAATGGTCCCAGTCAGCGGTGTTGTACTTCTGCATCAGAGAACGAAAACGTGGGTGGAACCACCACATGGACCCTGGAGGGTTCTCGATAATGACGGGGGCGCTGAGGGCAGCAAGACGGAGGAACAGACTGGCGGCCCAGTTGGCCTGGAAATTGCCCAACTCTACCTTGTGCTGATCTTTTGTCAAACATCCCCGGCAGCCCCAAGACACAATCACGATACCTGATTGGCCCCGGCCACCCGCCCGGGCGAGGATTGCGCCCCGCGCGGGACCAGGACGTGCATGCAAGGCCTATCCAGACGAATCTGAGCCCGCGCCCAGCGAGCCTAAGCAAGAGCTGAAAAACGCCCGGGTGGGCAGCGTCTTCTAAGGTGGAGTCGGCACACTCGCGCGATCGCATTGCCAGCCCCGCACGAACGCAGGCGGCTGAAATCCTGCGGGTGCATGCCATCAACTCAACACCGATTTGATCGGCAAGCTTTGTCACTCAGGGGCGCTGCAGCAGACCTCCGCGAGGGCCCCATTCTCCTTGCGGCTCGATGGCCGCTGCAGCGCCCGCCGCGAGGCGCGCGCCCGACCGGCGAACGGGTCCTCGAGCCTCGCCCACTGAACCTCTCCGCGCGCCCTGGCGGCCGGTGACAGCGCCGCGAGAAGCTGCTGGACCATGCCGGGTTTGGCGTAGCGCTTGACGCTGCTGTCTTAAGCCCCAGTGGCCCCTCGACTTCACCTCGGCGAGGGCGCGGCGAGAACGCAGCGCGTCCTCGCTCGCCCCGCCGCGGCGCAGCCGGCACAAGCACGCGCCCTGGAGGCCCTGCGCCACGGTGACCTCGCGGAACAGCACGGCCCGCGGCCATGGCGCCGCCCGTCGCGGTGAAGAGTGGGGCATGACCTGGGCGGCTGCGGGCATGACGTGCAAGTGGAGGGCCCAGCCACTGCGGGTTGTCGAGGGGAACCACCTCGTCGGACGTGCCCGTCTTGGTCGGCTGCCGCGGCCGAGCTCCCCCCCCCCCTCAGTGGTGCCAGGGGGTCCTCTTCGGTCGGCGCCAGGAGGGGGGGCCGCGCCGCCGTGCCCCCCCCGGCCAGCGCGGGCCGGAGGAGGCCCCTCACCAGCACCCTCCTCCTGCAGCGCACCCGGGCGGATGCGCACACTGAACGTCGCCATCACCTGAAGCGCCGCGCCCCGCTCCGCCAACGAGAGCAGTCCCGAGATCTCCGAGCCGGCAACTTCCAGAGGGACTGGCGCCCTCGACCTCGGCGGCAGTTTCTTTGCGTGCCCTTTGAGTACCCGCTGAGCACGAGGAAGCGTCCTTGGCTCAGTCGCTTGACGGACGCCGCCAGATAGTCGGCGTCGGCTTTCGCGCAGCCCGCGTCCAGGAACGTGTCCAGCATCGACGGGACCTGCAGCTCGAGCTCCTCAAGGTCCTCGGCCGGCCCCCCCACGAACTCGAGGAAAGCTTCGTAGTACTTCTGGTAGGAGAGCCTGACCCCAGGCCCGACGGCGGCCCGCTCGCTAGCTGACGGACTGGTGGCTGTTGCCGGAGAGATCTGCTTGGCTGCGAGGGCCGCCAGCAGCCGAAGGCGAATTGGCCTCGGCCGGGCGCAGCGGCCGGGCGTCGCAGCGGCACTGGCGCCGCCGCCGGCCGCCGCTTCGGCGCCGCCGACACCGCGGGGCGCCCCGCCGGCCTCTTCCGCACGGTGCGCCGGGCCGGCTTGACCGTCGGGGCGGGCGCGGGCCTGTCCTCCGGGCAGGGCGAAGTCCTTCCAGCCACGCTGAGAGGGCCTATAGCAGAGGGCCCGGGGGGCGGCCGGGCTGCGCGCCGCTCACAGATCCTGCTGGGCGGGTCTGCGGGATTCTTTTCCGATGCAATCCAGCGAAAACGAGCCAACATGTAACTTGCGATGGACAGGGGAGCGACGCGCCGGCATATCTGGAGGAGACCGTGCGAGGTGGCCGCCCCCCCCGACAGCCCCGAAATTGTCCAACAAGTACAATCGTCTAGAACAGTGTCGACTCGGATCCCTGGCATCACGACGCATGGCCCACGCCCCAGCACGACCCTCTTTGACACCGATGTGCTCCGAGAACTTGAAAGGCGCAGCATATACAACACGAAAGCGAGCCTCAGGGATCTCCGGAGGAACTTCAGGGGGCCCAACAGCGTGCTTCCATCCTCGCTCAGACGGATTCTCCCAAGCAGTGTGCGGCAAAGTGATTTCATCCATGCCGTCGAGGGCTCTAGCGCGGGGCGCGCGCCACCGCGCCCCGAGGAAGCCAGGCCTCAATGACCCCAATTCTGGACGAGGAGGCGTCGGCAGCCGCGATCTCGCAAGCCCGCGGCAGAGAAAGAGGCGACTGGAGGTGGATATAGAGGACCGCCACCAATCAACACTCGCATCGACCACTCCTCCAAAGCACCCGGGTTCGTCGTAAGAAGACCTCAAAAACTTGCACGCAGCGCGCATGGCGGAGAAACCGGGGCGGCAGAAGAGACAAGCGGCAACGCGGTGCCCCAGAATAACCTCGAGCTGGCGGCCGCCCACATAGGGACCGGTGGCAAGCCAAAACAGCTTCTTGAGGGCACGACGGGTGCAAGGGTCGGCGCCTCCGACATCCGCTCCCAGGGCGACGCCCTCGGACGACACCTCGTTAATGTCATCGTGGCGAACTCCTCGGCCTCGAACTGAGCGACGATGCGATCCCGCGTTTCCAGAGCGGGCCCAGGCCCCAAACCGAACATTTTTATATTGTCAAAATACAGGACCTCGATCGAGGGCCCCCGGCGACCGGCAGACGGGGCCGCGATCCAGTCGCGACCGTTGCCGATGGGGCGCCGGCCCTCCGGGCAACTTCGAGGTGAAGACGTTGAACAAACCAAAACGCCCACGACCAACCCATAGGCAACATCTGCGTAGCGGGGTAGACGATGTCGCCCGCGCCGTCAAAATCCTTCAGTGACATATCTGCGCGGAGAGCCTCGGCCCGGCTGATCTTCGGGGGGCAGAAGTACTGACATAGATCCCCGATGTCGCCACACTGGTAGACATCGCACTTGATATCGGCACATGCACTGTACAACTGCCTGCCCTCTGGGACTTCAAGCGAGCGGAGGCTCTCCGCCGCAGATACTTCGGTGAAGGGATAGCGTTTAAAGCACTGCTTTGCCTCGACATTTAGCGCAAGCCGACTCCGATCAATGTTTTTGGAAACGAAAAAGGGGGTGACAGAAGCTTTTTTGTTGCGGCGGCGGCAATGACATTGCAGCTCGCGAGCTGCCCCAAAAACTTCACATACTGGGGCCCAAGACAGCGCCCATGTAGGGTCGGATCGGACCCCCCTCGCGCCGAGCCTGGCGGATTTCGGGCTCGGCTAAGAGACATTCAAACTGAGACAGAGCGCGCGCTGCGTCAGGGTCGAGAACGCCCCGGAGGCAGACGGGCTGTCGCCCTGCGGGAGGCACAGAGAGAGCCGCGGCGCAGTGCGAAACTGCCGCGGTCAGCAAGCCCTGGTAATCAAGGCGGGATCCCAGAAATCTCACCGGCAGCTTCACGGGGACTCATCTTAAATAAATCAGGAGCATCTTGTCGGGCAGAGCAAGCGGTGCGGAGCAGCCTCCGCCGTGCCTGTCTCTGCGCCTCGGCGGGCGCGCTAACCGCCGAGCGCTCGCAACTGCGCAGTGCATTGAGGCCCGTCAGCGAGTCGTTCGC
>CAUYUJ010019237.1:719226-771726 GCA_963575745.1 Prorocentrum cordatum | reverse complement strand
GAGCAGCGCCGCCCGCGCCGTCGTCGCCGTCGTCGTCGTCGTCGGCGGCGTCGCCGCCGTCGTTCAGGGTCGGCGGCACTGGTGTAAGCCCTTCCAATAAAATCCAAGCCGAAATCCAAATCCGAACCCAACTCAGCCCCATCTACAAGGAAGATGTCGTCGTCGTCGTCGTCGCATCGCCGCCGTCGTCGCCTCGCCGTCGTCGGCGTTGTGGTCTACTCGGGATCCCGCCCCTCTTATGTCTCCGTCTGTCCTGCCAATCCTTGTCGAACACATGCAGCATGTCCTCCGTCAATTCGCAAGCCTTCCTCAACTTGTTGAAGTTGCGAATGATAGCATCGTCGAAATCCACCTCGGCCTTCCTCTTGCAGGCCATGGCGTGCCTGCCAGAGCGCACGGGTGGGGGGCGACCGCCCTTTCCCCCCCCGTCTCTCTCAAATTAGGGGGTCATTCGTTGTTCCCTCCCCCCAGCCCCCCTACCGCCTTCCTTCCTCGACCCTCCGCCCTCTCGCCTCCCTCCTCCCTCACTCCCCGTGCCCCCTCCATCCACCCTTCCTCCTACCTCCTATCATCCCTCCCTCCAGGTGTTTATTCCCTCTTCCCCTCTTCAGTTTCATGCCTCCTGTCTCCTCCTTCTCCCCTCCATTAGTGCTCCTCCCCCCCAGATCAGCTCTCGCACGCCTCAGCCCAAAATGCCTTGAGGGTTGTTGCAATGATATTGCATTAAGGGTTGTTGCCGCGGGGGTTGTTGCAATGATCAGCTCCACAAGCTGAAATTGCCTCAAGGGTTGTTGCACTGATGTGGCAACATTGCTTGATCATTGTAAAACCTCCACATCAAGCGGTGCTGATGTTGCTGGTGGTGATGCTGATGATGATGACGTGGGTGATGACGGTGACGATGGTGCTTACGATGCTGATGATTATGGTGATGATGATGACGATGCAATTGTCACAAAGCGGCGAAAACAGAATTCGCGTTGACAAGGGGCAGAAGTCGGGACCGCTCAAATATCGATATCTCCCAATTCGTTTTATGTGAAACCGCTGCCATATTCGCAACTGACAAATTCAATGACTCGTCTAAGAAAGTACTAAAAAATCGGGGATTGCCCTGTTTTGATATCTTCTGAGTTATGTGGACGAACATGTGTGCCTTCGGCAGATGATCGCACACGTCTTCCATCAGGTGCAAGTGCCGCAAACACAGGAAAAGCAGCTGGCGGCATTTATCCCACCCAACGCGGATACCAGAAGAACGAAGGATCGACATGTAGCCCAACAGGGCCTCACCAGCAGCGCCGAGGACATCTCTGCCAGGAAACTCAATGCTCTGCGAACGGACGCAGAAATCAACGGCCCAGCGAAGAAGAACACCCGTTTCCGCCGCCTTGGTCTTAAGCTCATTGCGCCCCGCTTTTGAACCGAACACCATTGACGGCGTCAACTGGCCAATTTGATAACTGAGTGGGATTTGTTGCTGGCCAGCCCACATCTTATAGTCGGACAGCGCTCGCTTCAGAGTCTCTGCCCGTATCGCGTCGATTGGTGCGGGGGGTATGCCGAACGCGTTGTTGTCGCACATCCGAACCAGCACCTCCAGCACAAAGGTTCCAAACACACCCAAATACAGCGTGTGGAGGGTGTCTAAATGTAAAACGTCTTTTGGTGAGGTCCCCAACCTTGCACAAAACAACGGGTTGCGGCGGAGCACCCAAGACGCGATCCGACCTCGATCGTCAACGCGGGGCCTCCAGAACACGCAATCGAATGGTATTGTTTTACTTTCGAAGTCCCCTGTGTTTTGCAGACCTTCTGATGGGTCGAGCCTATCTCCTGCCCTCAGTCAAGGCAGGGATGTCCGCCCCGAGAATTCTCCCCAACGGCTTCTTATTACGGGCAAAGTGCAACCGGCCTGTCTCGAGGATCGAAATCCGCACGTCTTCCGAAATAACCTTTACATGTATTTCATGCGAACTGCACTCAGCATCGTAAGTGTTCCTCCTATTGCCCCAATGCGAATCCTCCAACGAAATGTTCGAAAAGTCGTACATCGTTCGGGTCGTGCAAGCGCATAAGAAACATGGTGCGAAAGTGCAAGCCCACGTTGGAAAGCCCATCGTACTACTGAGTTCACACCAGTCCGCTTTGATCTGCACCAATAGATATCTGGCACTCATGGGGCAGCCCACTAAGTCCCCAGTCGGCGACCCCTCTGGCCACGGTGATCCGTCCCACCGCTTATCGGGCCGAATGCCTGTCGTCGCTGCCTGGGGGGGGGGGCCGATATGGGCGGACATGCGCATGTAAGCAATTAGAAGACTTACTCCCCTATACTCCCTCTCCCTCTCCTCGTAATCCCCCCCCTCGCCCATCCTTCTCCCCCACCCCATATCCTTCCTTTTCCCTCCTCCCTCCCCCTCCTCCAT
Organism: Prorocentrum cordatum; assembly: GCA_963575745.1. Taxonomy (NCBI): domain Eukaryota; class Dinophyceae; order Prorocentrales; family Prorocentraceae; genus Prorocentrum; species Prorocentrum cordatum. The sequence goes on along the minus strand of CAUYUJ010019237.1, from coordinate 769,297 downwards.
TCCTCCTCCCCCGTCGCATCATCGCTTAGCTTGCGCCTGCCCGCCCCTCGGAACCCTGCGGGCCTCCATTGACCAGCGTATATAATTAAATATATTCCAATGCGAATCCCACCCACGACATCCGCAATGGCACGCCTCCCTCTTACTTAGCACGCCGATGACGTGCCTAGAGCTAGTGCACAAGTTGTAGCACGTCACGGCGACCAACGAATCGGCCCGACCTGGGCCAATTGACCGCGTATACTTGATGCCGTCAAGATATATAGCTACAGGGGACACTGGGCGTGGATCGTCGGGTATGTTGTAGAACGCATGGTTGTAGAACGTGTCTGACCACTCTGTGTTTTGTGGCATGCTCTCAATTTCTTTGCCGCCCAAACGAAGCTTTGCCAATTCTGCCTCCAAACATTCATGAGGGGCTGCCATGGGGATTTTTTTTTGGTATCTCGACGGCCTTGCCTGCACACAGGCAAATCAACATAATGGTATTCAGGCGCCGACGATTGCTCTGGCAAAACATCCCGTAAATGTTTGGCATGCTTCCCAGTTTGCCTATCTGGGGGGAATTGCATGCGCTCCAGCAGATCACCCCTGGCCCCAGCTTGGACACTATAAAAACATATCAAACATAACGCTTTGGCGTCGAGGCGGCCTGTACAGTAAAGGGTCAACAAGTGCGCTTCGAGATCCTCCGAGCCGCGACAACTCGAGCTCGATGGGGCCTCTTGGCCCCACTCCTCGTCATTCTCCCAACTGAATGAGCGCACGGGCGAAGATCGTTGCGAACCTTTCCTGGCTCGCTTCGGCATACCACTAGAGCCACTAGAGCCCCAAGGCTACGGACCCGAGCGGTCGGGGTACATCATGCAGTGAGTTGCCCCTGTGGGTTATTCGGGTAAGCTATTTCACCTCAGACTCCGATGTGGACGGGCGGGGGACCGATGTTTGTGTCGAAGTAACGTGTTTCCCTCCCCCTCGTATGCCCCCCTCCCGACCCCAGTATAGTCCTCGATCTGCCTCAGTACTGTCAGAGAGCCCACGGGCGGTGCGTGGGCAGGCGCGGGTAACTTTCAGGCAAGTGCGTATCATGTGCGGGCAAGTGCGGGTAACTTTCGGGTAACTTTCGGGTAAGTGCGGGTAACTTTCAAGGCACGTGCATATCGCGCGCGGGCAAGTGCGAGTAACTTTCGGGTAACTTTCGGGTAATTTTCGGGTAAGTTTCAGGGCACGCGATATCATGTGCGGGCAAGTGCGGGTAACTTTCGGGTAACTTTCGGGTAAGTTTCGGGTAAGTGCGGGTAACTTTCAGGGCACGCGATATCATGTGCGGGTAACGTTCGGGTAACTTTCGGGTAATTTTCGGGTAATTTTCGGGCAAGTGCGGGTAACTTTCAGGCAAGTGCATATCATGCGCGGGCAAGTGCGGGTAACTTTCGAGTAACTATCGGGTAAGTTTCGGGTAAGTGCGGGTAACTTTGGAAACACGTGCAAATAGTGTGCGGGTAATTTTCGGGCCACAGTGCGGGTGACTTGGGGTCTATATGGGGTCGGGAGGTCTATAGACTTGGGGTTGCCCGATTACATTCGACTCAAGACTATCGGCCCTGCCATCCGTCCCTCCCCGCGGTCCTCGGCGCCCACGGCGGGGTGCGCGCCGAAGATCTGGTCTTCTCGCAGCCGTCGCGCGCGCCGACGGTCCCGAGCCAAGGGCTCAGCGATGATGGGCGAGGGCCCGAGGCGGTGAGCTGAGAGCTCACTGAATGAATAGGCTAGGGGAGGAGCTCGAGGAGGACGAAGGGCGGGAGAAAGGGAAGACGAGGAGGACGAGAAGGGGAATGAAGGGGAGGAGGAGGAGGAGGAGGAGGAGGAGGAGGAGGAGGAGGAGGAGTAGGCCTGGAGGGAGGGCGGGGCGACGGGGATAACCACAACGGACGGTCACGGGCAGTCGGACTGCAAGGGCGGAGTGACGTCTGCTCTTCAAGTTGGGCCCCATCCTCTTCTTTCATTGCGATCCTACTGATTCTGCTGCTCCGCCTTCTCCCCCCTGCCACCTCGCACCCCCTCCGCCCGTCCTCCCGCCCTTCTCGACCTCCGTATCGACCGTCCTATCGAACAAAATCGACGCTGCGAGAGGTTCCATTGCCGCTCCTGCCTGCTTGCAAGCGCCACGAGTAAGTCGCCGAGGCCAAATCAAAAGTTACATGGAGCTACCCGGTTTTTACCCGGTTTTTACCCGGTTTTTACCCGCGTGATGTTGTGAGGATGTCTCGGGCGAGAGCCAAACTTACCCTGACTTACCCGGTTTTTGCTCGGTTTTTACCCGGTTTTTACCCTGCTATTTCGTGGGCAAGCCGAAACGTACCGATGTACATGTTATGTTCCGCTATACCGATACATGTGTCAAAGAAGTCGTTCTGAACGCAATGCTTCCCATGCAGTCGACGTTTCGGCGCGGCACCGAAGCTCTCCGATCGTTATTTTCTCTCTGAGCTCCCCAAGCACAGCATCACACGCGGCCTTCTCGGCTGCGCCACGAGTGCACCGACGGCCCCGCACGGGGCAAAAGTCTAGACTTGCTGGCGTCGCCTGCTGCGTGCGCCCCTGCCGTCCCACATCGCCCTCTCTCTTCTCACATCCCCCCGTTCCCGTGCTTGCTGCCGCCGCCCTTGCCGCTCCTTATCGTCGTGATTGTGCGCTTCCTCCTCCTCCGCTTCCTCTTCCTCCTCATCTTCCTCCTCCATGTGCCCGTCGTGCTCCCGATGCACCCTCCCCCCTCGCTCGCCCGCGCCCTGGCATTCGTGCCATGACTGCCGTCCACGCCCGCTCGACCGCCAGCCGTTGGAGGCCGCGACGTTTTTTAGAGGGGAGCGAGCGGGGGGGGGGGGGACCAACGGGCATTGGCACGAATTTGGGAGGTGGGTAGGGAGGACGCGGAGGAGGACGGGGAGGATCACCACGAAAGCGAGCTCCGACCCGTCGTCGTCACCGTCATCAGTGTGATCGTGATGGCCATCAACACCACTATCACCACTGCGTTGTGCAACCTAACCGCGATCAGTATCGTCACGATCGTCGCCGCTAGCATCGCCATCATAATCGTCGTCGTCGATATCATCGGCGACATCGTCATCATTGTAGTTGTTGTCGTCATCACAGTTTTATCGACGGTATCGTCATTAGACTCACCGTCCCTGGTCACCATGATTATCGTAGATTGCCGTCTTCCTAGTCATAACTAGCATCGTCATTATCCTGCTTCCTGCAGCCATGCAGACATCCCTGCCTCTGCGGGGTCAGGCGGGTGCTAGCCTCACCCCGTGGGACACGCCTCGCCGTGGGGATCGATCACTTACTCCTGCGACGGCTGGTCGTCGGCCTCGATGTCCATGATGCGCTTGCAGGTGGACTCCACGTCGTCGATGCACTTCTGGACCCCGTCGACCACGGCCATCGACGCGTGCACGTCGTCGAGGAACACGTCGCTGAGCGGCTTGTTCCAGTCCGCAAGCGCCTTCATCTCCTCGTTCTCACCGATCTTGCGCTCCAGCCTGTCCACGCTGCGGTTCAACTTCCCCAGGAACCTGTCCTCGTTGGCCCAGCGGAGGGTCGTGTCCGCAGGGTCCTGGATAGACTTCATCAGCTTGTTGGCCCTGGACATCACAGCCGCGGCCTCCATCACGGCCGCCTTAGCCTTGGCCTCAACGGTCTTCCAAGTCACTGCCTTGGCCTTGGCTTTCGCTTTCCCCTTCGCCTTGGGCTTTGCCCCACTGCCCTTGGAGCCCTTGCCGCCTCCCTTCTTGCCTGGGGAACCACCCTTCGACGCCGCGGCTCCGCTGGTGGCCTTGGCGACGGGCGGCGGCGTCGGGACCTCAGGGCGAGCCTTAGCCTCTGGAGTGACGTGCGACGTCGAGGCCGCGGGCGTGCTCCTGATGGCATCGTTCGCCTCGATCCTCGAGCTGCGGGCGATGCTCGCGTGCTCCACCGTTTCAGACTGGTCCGCCCTCTTGAACTCCAACCTCAACGACTCCTCGTTGATCCTCACGTACTTCGGGCCCTTCTTGATGAGGTACATGCAGCGGTTGACCGCCCCCTGCACCGCCGCGTTCGTCGGCTCGCCGCCGCCCCCGCCCATCTCCTGGGTGATCATGCCCTCGAACGTGTACCAGCGGCTCACGTTCGTGTCCTTCTTGATGCGCTCGGTGATCTTGGCCCGCTTCTCCTGGTACTCCTGGTACTGCTTCTCTGCCCACTCCCTCACGCGCTTCTTCTTGCCGTGCGGGTCGAGCGCCAAGTACTTGTCGTGCTCCTCCGCGCAGCTGCGGCGAAAGAGCGCATATCGCCTCCCCACTGCGGACTGGCTGCCGATGTTGAAACCTGCAGCCGCCGCCGCTTCCAGATTCTCGTCCTTGGTCTCATTCAGCTCCCGCAGCTCCTCCTCGTTCAGGCCGGCCGCGGCCGCGTCGTCGTCGGTGTCATGCGACACCTGCTCGCGCATGATGTCGGACTGCTTGAAAGCGTTCATCAGCAGCACCTCGAAGTCGCGACCCTACAGCGGCGTTGTCATTTGTATACACGTGCGCCGTCCTGCACCCTGCGCCCACTGATGTCTCGAGCATTCGCCATCCGCCGATGCAGCGCCGACGTCGCAGTTCGCCCACGCCACGCCACATTATACGCGGGGAGGTGCGAATCAGATATGAGGGAGGAGGGGGATATCCAGACAGGGAAGTCGGATGAGGAGGGGGAGGAGTACAAGGACGAGGATGGGGTGGGAGGGTCGGGCGAGGGGAAGGTGAGGAGGCGGGAATGGGGGAAGACGGGGGCACGGAGGAGAGGGATTCCAGAGGGCTCGGGGGATGAGGAGGAGGGGGAGCAAAGCCCTACCCCCGTGCACCCCGCAAACGCTGTCCTGCGTGACGACGATCGGCCTGGCGCCCATCGGCTTCCCGTCGGCGCCCAGCGCCTGGCCAGCGGGCGCCAGAAGGGGGGGCTCACGCGGAGAAACAACAGTAGATACCATCGGCGACGACGACGACGACGACGACGACGACGACGACGACGACGAGGACGAGGACGAGGACGAGGACGAGGACGACGACGACGACGACGACGAGCATGTATACAACATGCATTCGTGCCTCTACGTATGCGTGTACGCATGAGGATGATGCCGTGGGGCGCTGAACACGATAAAGCAATGATAGCTGTTATGATGACGTCCTGAATTTTGCATGCATGCATGTTTGCAGTCGAATGTGCGCTCATCTATGCACGTAGGGATGTTCACGCACGAGTGCACGAGAGCATATCACTCCACGTATCAGTGTTTTCAGCATGAGCCTGTAGTGTCCGAGAGTGGTGTCCCCCGAAGGCTGCACGAGCGTCTGCAATTCCCTATATCAATTGACTGAGCTCGCGACTGGAAGCGCCTGCAGCAGCTGACAGGGCCAGGTTGGCCTTCGGCTGAATTGCACTCTCCCTACACCCTCCCTCGCTACCTCTATTTTGTCCCCCCTCTTCCCTCGCTCCCTCTCGATCCCCCTCCTCTCCGCCTCGTCATCCTCCTCCTCCAGTTGCTCCTCCATCCGTGCATCAGCCCTGCCCTGTTCGGGGCTCGTGGCGCAGTGGGGCAATCAGTCTGACACGCCAGCGCCGCTCGATTCGGACATCGGGGACAGACACGGCCGCTCGAGCGGCTGCGCAAGCTTGGCCTTCTTAGGAGGCGTCTGAAGAGGCGCCCGCTCACTCTCAGGAGTCGGCTCTCGCTCTGCAGCTGGCGTCGCCGTGGGAGTGGCCGTCGCCGTGGGAGTGGCCGTCGCCGTGGGAGTGGGCGTCGCCGTGGGAGTGGCCGCCGAAGGCTTTTTCATCACCGCCGCTGGTCTCTTCATGCCAGCTCCGACCGACTCCAAGTGCTTCGTCTTGAGCTCCTTGCAGCCGTCCTGGTCGAGTTCCCCCGACGCCAGCCTGCGCGCAATGTCAGATGCCCATTTCAGAGCAACGGCCTGCTGGTTCATGCCCTCCGTCTCAGCGAAATGGACGATGTTCAGCTGGAAGGCTGCCCAGCCGTTCTCCTTGACGACTACGAGGCGCTGCGGAGGTTTGCCCTTCGCGTCGTTGGTGCGGATCATGGCCTCGACCTTCTCGTCATTCTTGTTCGTGCCGACCCAGCCCTGCCTGTCAGGCGCGCGCCTGGTCCCAGGCTTCTTCGGCCCCCTGCACTCCTTACCAGCAGCAGGCACCTCCTGATCAGCAGCAGGAGGCTGTTCCTGGCTGGCCGCCTTCCACTTCGCAACCGTCATCTGGGCGACGGGCACGCGAACCTCGCATTCAGCTCTGGAGCCCTTGAAGACTGCAATCATGGCGTCCGTGGGTCTCGCGTTCTTCGGCAGCTCCATGGAGCACGCGTACTCGGGGTGAGAACTCTTCTTCCTTTTGCCACGCTGGGTTCTGAACGCCTGCATCGCCTCCGCGTCGAAGCCGTAGTCGTACTCAGGCATGTCATCAGTGGCCTCGACCTCGGCGATGGGCCTCTTCACCTGGATGGCGGCGGCAGCGGCGGAGGCAGGCCTGATGTTGACCTTCGCGTCGGGTTTGCTGGGCGCGGCCTTGGACTTCGCCATCTTGCCCTTCTCGTCTCCGCAAGAGTCGTCAACTACTTCGTCTCCAGCACGGGGTACCTCCTCCTCGGCGCCCTCCTCCTCGAGGTCGTAGTCCTCGTCGTCCTCGGCCTCATCCTCCTCGCCCTCCTCCTCCTCCTCGGCGCCCTCGCGAGTGGGCAAGTGGAGGTCGAGCTTCGCGAACCACTTCGGCTGCGGCTGCCTGAGGATGCACTGGCTCGCGTGGCGGCAGAGGCCCTTGATCCTCTTCGTCATCTCGAGCAGCCACGAATCAGATTCGCACTTGCTCTTGAAGAACAGCTTGCTGTGGGCCTTGCACTCCTGCAGCGCCGTCTTCAACACTGGATTCTTGAAGCTGAGCTGCGGCTTCACCTGCTCTCGAGATCCTCCTCCTCCTCCGCCTCCTCCTTCTCTTCTGCTCCTCCTCCTCCTCCGCCTCCTCGTCCTCCTCCTCCTTCTCCTCCGCCTCCTCCTCCTCCCCCTTCTCCTCCTCCTCCGCCTCCCCCCCTGACCTTCCCGCCGGTGCTCATTATCCTCCTCATCCCCTCCTCCTCGTCCTCTTCTGCCCTCGTGTCGGGGGACTCCTCCCGCTCATCGTCGACGTCGTCGTCGTTGACCTTCATCAGCGCTCTGATCAGCTCAACGTTGGACTCGACCTGGGCCCGATCGATGCCTCCATCGTAGTTGTACTTCAGGAAGTTCGTGCACGTGACAAAAGGGGCCAGCGCGACGCCCAGGGGCGTCTCTGGGTCCGTGGGCGGGCCAGGCGAACTCATCTCGATCCAACGGCGGCTACTGAAGCGGGGGGAGAGCGGAAGTTGGAGATGGAGGGCGATGCAGTGCAATGACCCCCTTGTCAGCGGATCTGGAGGGGGACTAGGAGGTGGAGGGTCAGGCGTTGCCCGAAAGTTGCCCGCACGTGCCCGAAAGTTACCCGAAAGTTACCCGCAGAATGCCCGCCTCGAGTGTCTGGGCGGCGCGCGCGGGTGCGCGCGGGTAACTTTCGGGTAACTTTCGAGCACGTGCGGGTAATTGTCGGAGAAGTGCCGATCATGCGAGGGCAACTTTCGGGTAACTTTCGGGCAAGTGCGGGTAACTTTCGGGCAAGTGCGGGACGTGCGCGGGCAAGTTCGGGTAATTGTCGGGTAATTTTCGGGTGACTTTCGGGCGAGGGTAACTTTCACGGCAAGTGCAGATCATGTGCGGGCAAGTGCGGGGCAGGCAGGCAGGCGCCTCGAGCTCGGAGCCCAGGAGCTTCGCGAAGTCGACCTCGTCCTCCACCATCTTCTTGGCCTGGCGCAGAAAAGGGGGAAGGTGTCTCCTCCTCTCCCTCCACCCCCACCTCCCCTATCCTCGTCCTCGTCATTCGAACTGTATCTTATCGCAGCACCCCTTCCTATTCGCAAATTCGTCAACCGTTCCCCAATGCTTGCTAATATACGTCCGTCATCAGTATTCTTATCCTCGTCTCCTCGTCCTATACCGTAATTTCGGGTCTCCTGCTAACTCCCCTTACCCTCATGTTCGACCCTCCTCTCCCTATCCCTTCCCACATCCCCCCTGTCCTCCTCCCCCCTCCTCCTCCTCCCCCATCCTCCTCCTCCCTCATTTTAGCCATATCTCTCTCTCTCTCTCTCTCTCGTTATCTCTCTCTCTCTCTCTCTCTCTCTCTCTCTCTCTCTCTCTCTCTCTCTCTCTCTTCATTTCTCTCTCTCTCTCTCTCTCTCTCTCTCTCTCTCTCTCTCTCTATATATATATATCCCTCCTCCTCCTCCTCCTCCTCCTCCTCCTCGTCCTCGTCTCGTCCTCGTCCTCTCGTCCTCCTCCTCGTCCTCGTCCTCGTCCTCGCCCTCGCCCTCGTCCTCGTCCTCGTCCTCGTATTCGTCCTCGTCGTCCTCCTTCTCCCCTCCTCCCCCCTCCTCCTCCTGTTCCTCCTCCCTTTCCTCTCCTCCTCCTCCTCCTCCTCCTCCTCCTCCTCCTCCTCCTCCTCCTCTCCTCCCCCCCCCCCCCCCCCTCCCTGGCGCCTGCGTCGCCGCTCCTGTCCCCGCCGCCGCGTCGGCGCCGTGGCCGTGGGCAGCGACAGCAGGCACCGTCTCGGCCTCCGAGATCGGCGGGCCGTCGCGCACCTCGGGCGCCTGGGCTGGGAACGGCCCGAAGGGCCCGCGCGGAAACTCGAGGTCGATCGGCCCGTCTGAATCTTACGACCGAGGGCGATGCAAAGATCTTGCTACTTCCCTTATGAGGGAAAGAGGCAAGATCTCTGGATCTCCCGTCCTCGCCCGCCGCGAACACGCTCTCCCAATCCGAACCCGCTGGAAACGTCGATTGCGTAGGCTTCGGCAGTCTCGATTGGCTCCTCGAGCCGCGTTCGAGGAGCCAATCGAGATTGCCGAAGCCTACGCAATCGAACTCGTCAATTTCCGTCTCCACGTCGGAATAGTTTTGGAGGAATATTCGCAGAACGCTACCGAATTTCGATCGATGGCGGATCGTTCGATGGGTAAGCCGACGTGCCCCGATATCCCTTGGATCCGTTTCCCCCCTCATCCTCCGTTTAGTCATCCTCGTTATCCTCACCTTCGCCCTCGTCGTTGTCGTCGCCAAATCGCCATCCTCCCTCTCCCCTCCCCCTCCTCCTGCTGCCCCTCCTCCTCCTCCTCCTCCTCCTCCTCCTCCTTCTCCTCCTCCTCCTCCTCCTCCTCCTCCTCCTCCTCATCCTCCTCCTCATCCTCATCGTGCCCGTCCGTTCCTATCCACCGTTGAACCCGTTCGAACCTCTGGCGAACCCATGTGCCCGTCGCGCTGCGCGTCGGACGGCGGCATGGAGTCGGGCAAGGCCATGACCTCGTCAGCTTGAGCAGCACCCCCGCGCTCGTCAGCTTGAGCAGCACCCCCAGCGCGCTGGTCAGCTTGAGCAGCACCCCCAGCACGCTCGTCAGCTTGAGCAGCACCCCCATGCTTGTCGTCAGCTTGAGCAGCACCCCCATGAAGTTCGTCAGCTTGAGCAGCACCCCCATGCTGGTCGTCAGCGTCTTGAGCAGCACCCACATGCTGGTCGTCAGCGTCAGCTTGAGCAGCACCCCCATGCTCAGCGTCAGCTTGAGCAGCACCCCCCCGCAGCTGGCTGAGCGGGGCGTCGTCACTGCTGTCGCCCACGTGGATCGGCGTCGGAGCCATCTGGGGAATGGTGCAACACAATGTTCATATCAACGCATCCGTCTCTTAATCTTCCTCATCCTCCTCCTCTTCCTCCACTCCTCCTCCCTCTCCCCCCTCCTCCGCCTCCTCCTCCTCCTCCTTTTCCTCCGTCGTATGTGTCGTCTTTGTCGTCTTCGTCCTTGTCGTCGTCGTCGTCGTATTCGGCGTCGTCGTCGTCGTCGTCGTCGTCGTCCTCTTCGTCGTCGTCGTCGTGGTCGTTTTCGCCGTCGTCAGCCTGCTCTTCGGTGCGCGGGATCTTGCGCGACTGCAGCTGCTCGGTGGCCGCCGCGCCCTCCTGGGAGGGGGGCGGCTGGGGGGAGTCCCTCCCCCCTCCGACGGAGGGTCCCGAGGGGTGGTCGATCGAGAGAATTGAGTTGGATTAAAAATAAAGAATTACATACTCGATCCTGCATCATGCCCCCAGCGCGCTTCAGCATGGCCGCGCGCAGCGCCATCTCACCCGTGCTTGGGCGAGCCACGCGTCTCTCAAAGGCTTCAGCCCAGCAAGCTTGCGGCGAGCGCGGGCAGAGGAAGGCACAGGAAGAAGAATACTAAGAAGAAGAGAGAGGGAGGGCGGGCCTTCACCTCCACGCCACGGGCCACGGACAACGGGGGCACGCGGCTGAAATGGTGATGATCCTATCGCTCTGCCATGCACAGGGATACTCCTCCTTCTCCCCCCTCCTCCTCCTCCTCCTCCTCCTCCTCCTCCTCCTCCTCCTCGATCCTCCTCCTCTTCCTCCTCCTCCTCCTCCTCCTCCTCCTCCTCCTGCCACGCGTCCGCATGAATATTTTCAGTTTCAGTTTGTGATTTGAAATTTTTTCCGGGTGTTCTCCTGTGTTTTGAAAAAAAAACAGCCCGACTGAAACGATTCAGTTTTTCAGAAAACAAAGACCTCTGGGATGGGCGCGACGCCCACGCCTGGGGCTGCGCCATGCCTCTCGGCTGGCGCCCGACCCGAACGCGAGAGGCTCCCTCGCTGAGCAACGCCGTCAGCTCCGGGCCCGCCGGCAGGACGGCGAACCGGTAGAGCCTCGCGCCGGCAAGCCCGCTCGGCACTCCGCCCGGGGTCGGCGAGAACCCGACGCCAGAGTGGTCGAATTTAGCCGAGTCGAGCTGTTCGATGCAGACGTCCCCGTCGGGGGTGAGTACTACGTACTCGGCGCCCTCGACCCACCCCATGATGAGGCGCTCGTGCCAGAGGTCCTCATCGTACCCGACGGAGGCGCAGGACCCTGGCGGGAGCAAGGCCATGGCGCTGCCCGCGCGGGCGCGGGCCTCAGCCCACCGTCAGCACCCCTGCCCCGCGCACGTCGCGCGCGCGGGGGCCTGGCTGCAATGGCGGGCCGCCTGGTGGCGGCAAGCTGGCGGGCTCGTCCACGAGCGGCAGCGGCGGGCTCGGCGCCACGTCCCGCGCAACTGGGCCCCATCGACGTGCGCGGCCAGCAGCTCCGGGCGCAGAGCCCAAGGAGCGCGGTGGCGGCCGCCCCGGCCGCGAAGCCGCCCAGGCCCACGGGCCAGAGCGGCGGGCAACTGGACACCGCGGGGCACACCGGGCAGAGGTGTGCCGGACCACACCGGTCGAACTGCTTCTCGAGCAGCTTCAAGGGCGCGCTGTCCGAGGTGAAGTGGCAGCCGCACTCGCACTGACACGGCCGCGTCATGCCTCCCAGCCAACTGCCCAGTGCGCTGGCGGATGCAAGCTGGGCGAGGCTGGCCATCACAACCGTCTTCAAATTTTAGGGCTCGGGCCCCAAAAAACAATGGAACGGAGACACTCGAGTACACATTCACCAGCACGCAGGGCCATGATGTGTGCATACACATACACCTACATCTACACATACACACATACGCATATGCACACGCAGACGCAGACGCATACACATACGCATACGCACACGCATACACATACATTCACGCATACATACACATGTACATACGCATGTGCATGACCAAATACATGTACATATACATATGTATATATAGTATAGATTCATCTCTCTCTCTATATATATGTGAATTCACGCATGCATATACGCGTACATATCAATCGGCACATGCATACACACATGCACATAAACATACACACAACACCATACACGCATCTGCAAACATACGTGCATGCATACGTACGTACACACATTCATATGCACATGCATCCACGCATATACATGCATCCATACATACATACAGACATACGTACATACATATATACACGCATACATACATGCATACACCTATGCATACATACATACACACATAAATACATACACACATTCATACATACATACATACATACATACATGCATACACACATACATACATACATACATACATACATACATACATACATACATGCATGCATACATACATACAAACAAACAAACATACATACATACATACGTACACACCTGCATATATGCACACATACATACATGCATGCATACATGCATACACACATATGTGCATATGCGGACATACGTGTGTGCATACGTGTATGTATGTTATATATATGCGCGTATATAAATATATTTCTTTATCGATCGCTGACCTCGTCCTCCAACTCGTCCGCATCGGGCTCGTCCGACTGCGACTCCGCGGTGCTGAAGCGGATGCTCTGCGTCCGGCGGTCGGCCAGCAGCTGGCCCGGCAAGGGTACTGGGAGCCGCTGCCTGGTTTCTTAGGAGGACAACGAGGAGGACCAGGAGGCATAATCCTGCATTCCGACAGTACGGCTTCCGCCCAATCATAGACACTCAAACGGCATAAGCATAAACTGTCGGAACTCTGCGTGGACGTCTTGGATCGGCGTTGGGCCACTTGGCGGCATCCGCAGCGGAAATCCGCGCGGAGCTCCAACAATGTATGTTCATGCAAGACTGCATGCTTCGAAGAATGTGGGCAACATCAAAGAGTCTGTGCTCACGAGTACCGGGAGCCTCCTCTTTCTCCATTCATCACTTTGCTGTCATGTTCAACCCTCGACCTTCCCCTGCCCCCATACGCTTATCCAACACGTGTTCAATTAACCCGTGCCGTAACCCGATACCTTCACCCTCAACTCACATTGAATTTACCGTTGCAATGAACATTCGCCCATTTGTCTCCTCACCGCCTACCACAATACCCGTACCCATATCATGACCCAAACCCTCACCCTTACCATCGCGCTCACCTCTGCTCCCCAAATCAGGCCGTGACCTGCGCTGGGGCGCCCAGCTCTGAACTTTCGCGTCTCCGCGATGACGCCGCGTCGGAACGCAAGCCGGACGACGTGCCTGGCCAGACCCATTGGGAGGAGGAGGAGGCGGGTGAGGAGGACGAGGACGTGGGGGGAGGAAAATGATGAGCATGACCAGAGCTCCAACCCCGTGTGATACATGACTGTGTGAGTGTCGTGCACGAGCCCCCCCGAAATGTGCACCCGCTGCCCAGAAGGAGGCCTCAGGAGGATACCGTCCAAGCGAATTGAAACAGGAAATGTTAAGCCAATAATTTTTAGCCGCCATGGAGGCGAAGCCCTGGCACCAAGTAGAGCGAGATAATGCTGAGTAGCAAACGTGGCCCAAACACTGGCAGCTGGGGGCCGAACGATAACATGTTCAAATTTGCGACGGCGGAATCTAGATCCCTAGAACAGCCTCTTCAGCTCGAATGGCCTCGAGGTAGAAGGATGCGCATGCGAACTGCGAAATCTGTATTTTCGTTTTGCTGTATGCGTGCACGCACATTCTCGGGGTGACGAGCCAAGCTCCCTCTCTCCGACGCGACATCATCAGCTATAACACCACTGTGAAGTAAGAGCCTGGACTCTTTGCGTTGGATAACTCATGAAGCATTTAACACCGCCTGCTAGCTTGACGCCACATTACAGAAATAAGTTCCAGGGGGGCAATATTAACGTGTCAGACAGCAATCAAACAAACCGCCCACCCCAGACTCGTTTTCAAAATTTCGTTCTCGCGTTCGCGCCGCACAGGATCGCTATGACACTTTGCGCGAATTGTACGGATTGAAGGCGGCTCGGTTTCAAAACGCAATTTTCGCCTTAGTGCCTCGCGCGTTCGCATTCTTGAACACAACTGTACGGGCTTCAAGGATTGAGGGCGGATCGGTTTCAACATCTAGCTCTCGCCTCAGCGCCGCGCGCATTCGTTTTGCAAGAGTGCACGGATTTCTCTGATTGAAGGCGGCTCGGTTTCAAAATCTAGCTCTCGCCTCAGCGCTGCACACTTTTCTTAATGTGCAAGAACCGCACGGGTTGAGGGCGGCTCGCTTTCAAAATCTAGCCATCGCCTCAGCGCCGAGCGCATTATATACACACACATACATACATACATATATACACACATATACATGTGTATATACGTGGGCACGAGCTCCACGGACTGAAGGCGGCTCGTTTTCAACATCTAGCTCTCGCCTTAGCGCCGCGCGCATTCGCTCGAAAAGTGGGCACGAGTTGTACGGATTCAGGGCTGCTCGGTTTCAGAATTTCGCTCTAGCCTTCGCGCCGCGCCAAAAAAACACGTGCTTCACGGATTCAGGGCGGCTCGGTCCCAAAATCTAGCCGTCGCCCTAGCGCCGCGCACATTGGTCTTCTTAAAATGTGAACGGGTCTCACGGATTGAAGGCGGCCTGGTGTCGAAATCTAGCTCTCGCCTCAGCGCCGCGCGCATGTGCTATTCAAATGTGCACGAGCTTCACGGATCGAAGGCGGCTCGGTTTCAAAATCTAGCTCTGGCCCTGGCGCCGCGCGCGCTGGTTTTAAAACGCGCGCGAGCTTCGCGGATTGAGGACGGCTCGGATTCAAAACCTAGCTTTCGCCATAGCGCCGCGCACAATTTTTATTTTACCAGCAGCGTGCACGAGCTTCGCGGATTGAGGGCGGCTCGCTTTCAAAATCTGACTCACCCCTTAGCGCCGCGCGCGAAAATGTGCGCGGGTTTAACGGATTGATAGCGGCTCGTCTTCAACACCTAATTCTCGCCTTAGCGCCGCGCACACTCGCTATGAAAATGTGCGCGAGTTGCGCGGATTGAGGGCGGCTCGATCTCAAAATCTAACTGACGCCATGGCGCTGCGCACATTCGCTATGAACATTTGCACGCGTTGCGCGGGCTGAGGGCGGCGGGATCTCAAAATCTAGCTCTTGTCCCGGTGCCGCGCGCACTGCATTTGTCCACTTGCGCCGTACTGAAATCACTTTGCTGCCAGGTACCCCATGAAATTGGTGCGCAGACTAGCTGGCAGCCTGCGCCCCTTGTCACTCCAAGCGGCCAGTCACCCTGCATCTGCGAAGCGTGCAAGCGTACCTGGGAATCGTCCCTGGCATGGCCTGGCGTTTGGTAGCACAACCTACTCGCGCGGCACGTCCGTGGCGTCTGCCTCCAGAAAGACCACCTCCCAAGTATGCTGCCTGCGTGGCCACGCGAAGCGTGTGCCCTCTGCTCGCTAGCTGACTCACGATGTGGCGCGAGTTCGCCACGCGCGCAAAGGACCGCGCTCTTGGGGGAAATCCTGGGGCCAGCCCTCTCCATGGACTCACATGTGTCGAGAAGGCATGCTACCATCTGCTTCCGAACTGGCTTGTAAGATGCGCGACATCTTCGACTCAGATCATCCGCCCAAGCCCGATGACACAGCGTTGACGTGTGCGGACGTGATGTTCTGCATGATGTGAAATGTAGCGCAGTTCTCGAATGTCGCGCCCCCTCTGGGGCCCTGAAGCCAGCCTGGCCGTACGACCTGTTCCGTCGGAGCGTGCGGACATTCATGCACGGTTGCAGCTCCAATCCTAAAACCTCGGTGGGGTAATACAATCGAATAGCTGCTCTTCCCATCCGATACCACCCCACGGTGTCATAGAATGTGGCTGCGTCCAGCATGCGGTGGGCCACCGACGCTCCGAGCCGCACGGCGAGCTCCTCGTCGACGGCCCGAAGAAAAACTTCGCGCAGTGCGGCATTACCGCGGACTGCTGCGTCCCAATGCGCCTCGCACTGGTCCGTCCAGGATCGGCCGTGGCCTTCTTGGACCTGACCACAGGCACCCATTGTGAGACAAGAAGCCGATGACCAAGGCGCCCGTGCCCTTCTTGGGTAGGAGCGTGCCCTGTGTGAGCATGGCCTGATGCGGCCATACGTGGTGCTCCTCACAGAGCGTAAGGATGCCCGCCAACTCCGCTACGGCACTATCTGTAAGTCGGGCGTGTTCCCTTACAAAGGGATTTTGTGCGAAAAATAAAAGATGCCCTAACAGTACTCCCAAATGGTTAAAATAGTATTAAAAGAACCGTCCCCATACTATGTCTTGACTGCTTTTGAATATTCCCCCTGTAGAGGGACACACCCGACTTAACACTATCTGGTAATCTGTCGTATTCCGTGCTGCTGACCTGATCGACGCCCTGCGCTGCGTTCGGCTTGATGCCTCGCAACGCTCGCCCCGGGCCCTCGGCCTTGATGGGCGGCAGGGCCTCCCCGCTGACTCGATTCATGATGTCCTCGAAGAGCTCCTGGAGCTGACAAGAATCGCCAGGGGCAGACGCCCACGTGGCCTGGCACTTCGTACTCTTGGCGTCTTGGGCACCTTTGGGATGTATCAAGGGGCGGTCGCATATTTCCAGCGCGTCGCTACCCATGGTGGACTTGAGATCTCGCGGGTCCCTGGGGGGGCTGCGAAGTGCGCAACCGTTGCCACTTTCGTGGGCTCCTGGGAGGCCCTGCGGAGTGGGTGGACACGGGGATCCACTTGAGACCTCGCGGCTCCCTGGGAGGCTGCGAAGTGTGCAACTGTTGCCACTTTCGTGGGCTCCTGGGAAGTCCTGCGGAGTGGGGGGACACAAGGATCCAGTTGAGACCTCTCGGCTCCCTGGGAGGCTGCAAGAGCGCAACTGTCGCCACTGTCGTGGGCTCCTGGGAGGTCTCGCGGAAAGGGGGGACACGAGGATCCAGTTGAGACTTTTCGGCTCCCTTGGGGGGTTCGATGTGCACAACTGACGCCATTTTCGTGGGTTTCTGGGAAGTCCCTTGGGCTGGGGACACGGGGATCCAGTTGAGACCTCGCGGCTGGGGGCTGCGAAGTGCGCAACTGTCGCTACTTTCGTGGGCTCTGGGATGCTCCTACACAGTTTAGGGATTTCAACACTTTGGTTTGTAGTGAGCGGTCCTGTGTGTAGTCGCCACATGTTTCCAAAGGGTTGAGTACGTCCCTAAGTAATACAATACCCATCTTCATCCGCGGAACGCGGTGCGATCCTCCGACCCCATCCACTCGGATCCCGTCTGGACAGAACAAGTCAGAGTCGAATCGACACGTAATATCGGCGATCGAAATAAATCGGATCGGCGGAAATCGGCAGCATCGGAGACATCGAATCGGCGGAGGTCTGCTGGCTAATAGGCCACCATTGAAACCCTGAATCGACATCGGCATTCAAAGTCGAGTCGCTCGGAATCGGAATCGATCGAATTCAAGCCGAGTCGGAGGAGTCGAGATGAGCCCTGTCTGGGAGGCCTGGAAGCGTGGCCTCATGTGCAAAGCAATAGGGGACCACATGCGAACCCCACCCCTACCCCCCACGATTTCTGAGGGGGAGGGTGGGGTTCACTTCGTTCGGGAGCTCCAGAGCGAAGTGAACCCCACCCTACCCCTCAGAAATCGCGGGGGGTTGGGGTAGGGTTCGCATGTGGCCCCTGGAGCAAGCCGCAGAGCGAGGGGGAGCCGCGCGCGCCCACCCTCGGAAACCTGCGGACGGCGCGGGGCAGCTCGGGGTACTCCTGCAGAGTCGCCGCGCCGGCGCGGGGTGGGGTGGGGGGCGGCGGCGGTCTCATCAGGAACACGAGTCAATATGTGCCAATCCCTAGGATAAGCAAAGATGTGCCAATCTCCAGTTGCTCTAGCTCTTCGAGTGCGCAAGCCTGCGGTGCAATTCGCACGTGGTGGGGCCCAAGCACTCCTTCGGCGCACGGACCGGGGGTACCCCTGCGGCCAAGAGCGCCCCGACACAACACTTCTGGGCTGCTACGTGCAGGAAGAGGACAGGATCAGTCAGCATCGAATCGAGAAATCAGATCGAATCGAACTGTGCATCGGGTTGGGCTGCATCGGCACGAAATCGAGATCGGATCGGAGCGCCAGGATGCATGACAGTGCCATGCACGCATCGGGCCGCATCGGATCGCGGGGAAATCGACCTCGGATCGGTTCGAGTCGAACTCGAACGTCGAATCGGATCGATCGGACCGAAATGGATCCTGGATGGGTGGGGGGAGAGGGAACATCAGAGTGCAGGTAAGAGAGGGTCAAGTGCACGAGGGTCAAGTGAGGGGCGCAGTCATCTGGAAAGCAAGGTTCGCGAGGTTGTGCAGTACTCTCGAACTTGTGGGGAATGTGCGGAACCTTTGAGACGTGCCAGAAAGATGGTTCTCCTCAGCGGGAGGATCGGGTGCGCCGAAGGCGGGACCAGGAAGAGCATCGTGGCCCGAGGCATGTGCGATGACGAAGGGAGGGGCAAGGGATGTGTTCAAAGAAGAAGACGCCCCTTCGGCAGGAGATGAGGGATCTCTGGCAAGAGACAAGCGAGGAGACGAAGACTCGAGCTTGCGGGACTGGAACATGGGGGCCGTCAGAAACATGATAGGACAAGTCAGACTATGCGTAAAGATCACCAAGCATTGGAGGAAGCTGGGATGTCTGAGCTGGTTGACCCCGAGAAAATCGGTCGAGAGGGTGGGGATGAAGGCGAATCCGCTCAAAATCGGTCCCTGGACCCCTCGCGGGTTCCACCTGGTGCAATTTTTCACACGGGCCTGAAAACACCCCCAGAGACCGAAGAGGGCAAAAACCCATCGAACCTGGAACCTCGAACCTCATCCCCGTTCCTGCTGGCCGGAACCAGTGCTGGGCCACTTCAGACCCCAAACATGCCCCAAACCCAGCAGCCCCCTCGGACGTGCCCCGCAGCCTCCCCGATGGGCGAGTGCGCAGCTCCGCGCGGACACGACGTATCAAATTGGCGCCCTGGCGCTGCTGGTTCAATGGAGTCGAGCACGCGCGGGGAGGGAATGTGCCGGTGCCGGTCACTCGGGGGCGTGCGCGGCAAAATCACGGAGAGAAGCAGGGCAAAGCCGCCCAAAGCGATGCAAAGAAATGCAAAGCCACGCAAAACAAGGCAACGCAATGCGGATCAAACCAGGACTGTGCGAGGCAACGCGGAGCGAAACAAGCCAACGCAACGCACTGCAGTGCAGTGCAGTGCAGCACACGAGGATGCAGAGCAGTGCGAAGCAGTGCGAAGAAGTGCACGAGGATGCAGAGCAGTGCGACACGAACCCTGGACCCCACCAGAGGAACCCTTGGAAATCCATGAGTTCCTCCGACGGGTTCTGGAAGCTCCTCGACATCCCAGGACATTCCATACCGAAATACATGAAAACCCAAAGGAACTCTGTGACGAACCCGCGGGAAAATTGCGGAAAGGGGTCCATGGGGATCTTTAGGGAGCGCGGTGCAGAAGCCCCAGGAACCCTAGCAGGGTGGGCGTCGCTCGCACCTGGACTAGAAAGCGCGGACATAAAGCATCTCCCTCACATGGCGCTACTGGGCGCTAGTGGGCGGTGTTCGCCGATATACATTCAATACAAGACGGGTAGAAATTAATGCGTTTTACTACCTAACCTCGAACCTCTGTGCACAGAGCGGGCCAACGCCCCGTGGGCAGAGCCTGCCGTAGGCTCGCGTCGCCACGACTCGCGCTTTTGCTTCCGACGCCGCGTGGACTGCCCAGCCTGGATGGATGTGGTCACCCAGCTTCGCGCGTCGCGCCCTGCGGTGCGCGACGCGCGGCCATCCTCACGCCCCGGCGAGACCGTCCTGAAGAACGGCAGCCGTCCGGCCGTGGCCGCGAGGCGCGATCATCTTCGCATTCCCGGGGGGGACGCATCAGCTGAACATGCCTCTCTGACAGCGTGTGCAGATGGCCGCCGCTCGGGGGCGTGCGACCTTCTGATGCTTCTCGCATATATTCAGGAAGTCCCCCCTGTCTAGCAGCAACACCTCCACATAGCTCATGGACATCGCGGTGAATGGAGACAGGAGTGTGCTGTCAGACAAGATGAAGTCCTCTCCCACAGAACAGCTACGCATTGGAAGAACGAGAGCAACATTGCTCCGTCGTCATCACAACTTGAAAACTAACTCGATGCGATATCAACTGAAACCCAGCAAGGCAACAACTACGAAATGCATTGCTGTAACCCACATGTGATTCCAGACCTACTGCTTGAAGTTCAGGGTTCAGGTGCCACATTTGGATACTATCGGCACTGGGCGAGTGCGCTGGTTCGAATAACGCACGTCTAGCCCGACGAGTATTCGCAATACCCTATATGCATGGCGTCGTTGATTATCACCACATCACATGGGCACGCACACACGCACACGCACACGGGCACACACGCGCCCCCCCATCCCTAACACACAACACAGACACAACACACAAACACACACACACACACGCACACACACACACACACACACGTACGCACCAACGCACACACAGTCAGTCAGTCAAGCCAGGCGCCTGACAACGGCGCATCGGCAAGGAATCGACAGGAGCACGATTGGCCATGGATTCCACGAAAACATATTGGCAGGAAGTGCGAAAAGTGTTGCAGACCCACACTAGATGGAGGCCGGCCCGGTGCACGCACAGAATTCGCAACGTTACCTGCATGCTTGCCAGATGCAAGCGTTGGGGGTGGGAAGAGAGGGAGGGGCGCCGAAGGGGGGAGGGAGTGGGAATCACACAACGGTGCGAAACTGCATGCTTGGATCAAACACCACACCAAACACACGAGAATTTGACTCAGACAGCACGGGTGCGTCAGCGGCGTCTTCGACGATCACCCCGTTACGGCAGAAGTTCCGGACAGAAAGAATGGAGGATTTTGTCTCGAAGTGCTGCCCACCAAAACCTTTCAATCTCACAATACCGCCATGCAAACTTTGTACACGGCTTCCCTTTGAGATATGGCCTTTCGAGCTCAATATGATCACCGACCCCTCGTGCCCTTCATTCTGGTCTGGGGTGCAATCAACCATATTTGTGCTTAGAGCCGCCGGCGCAACATCCGAAGTGTTTGCCTGTATGTCAGACGCATCGCTCGTTGTACTCCCGGACGGCGTCTGCAAAGGTACCGAAGCCATTCCAGAGCAAACTTGCACGCCCATGTTGAACGCATCAATCATGTCCGTTTGCGTTGCTCGACCATTGCACCACGAGCGCCAGCTTTGAGGAGCACCTGAGTTTGGGATGCATGTGAAGCGCAATTTCCCCTCAAACTTTTTATCTGCACTGGCACAGCCTTGTCTGAAATGTATGATTGAGTTTGGGAAGTGCGGGGAACGTAATTATCTATCCTCCAAGATGGTTGTCTGAACTGCCGCGTCTTTTGTCTGAAATATCGTAAACTGCTGCTTCAGCAAAGATCCTTTCCGAGAATGTGATTCACAAGCGGCCTCCCTGTCAAAGAAATCTGGCTCGTTCTTCGGCGATGTCTCGGCACCTGGTTCTTCGCGCCCCTTGCAATGTTCATCGACTTCGTCGATGTTTATGGCCACCAGCGCATCGACGCATTGAAACACATGCTAACTAGTGCGGAACAGAAGCAATTCCATAATGCGCACTCTCTTCTCGATCTCTACCACAAAGTGTTGGTGTCTTTCCCAAGGCGTTGCACAACATTGTCTGGATCATGCTTCGCTCGAGGAGCACTGCGTGCATCTATAGAACCCAATCGGCGGACAACTTCAACAAATTGACTCATTGCCACAATTTGAAATTCTACTGTAGCTGCATGCCGCCGCCGGTTGCGCACTGGCCACGACGACTCTTTCCCGAGTGTCCAAACCTGGTGGGCAGAGGAGCAACGACCGATGCCCATCCTTTGGCAGATAAGCTGTAAGCTGTGAGCGCGGTGCTAAAAAGTACGCTACGCAGACTAAGCTCAATGCCTTGAAAGCCTTGAGCCAGCTGTGGATTTGAGCCAAACCATACCCCAAGAATACGCCTGGCGTCGAAGACGAAACAACAGCTGATTATGCAACAGTCAAAGAAGGAGAGAGGAAGGCGGCCGCGGAAGAAACAAGGCGCGGCGCTCACACGCCCGGCGACACGCGCGATCAGGCCCCCCCGAGCGCACCACCGTGGCTCCAACCCGCACCTGACGATTCCAGCAACATCTCGAAGCGCGAGCTCCGTCTGCATCGCTGGCGCTTATTGTGGAACTGGGGGCGCGCGACGCCAGAGTTCAGCCGCGAGGCCTCCTGCCCACCAGGGCCATGAAAAAAACGCTCGACGCGACGAGCCCGCTGGTTGGTAGCGACGAGTGGCGCTTGCTGGCTTTAGGAAAACATTCAAGACGATGGCGTCGAGCTCGATCTTCTGGTGCCCAGCGCAGCACGTCGTTGATAGACCGCCGCGTCTAGCCACGCTTCCAATCGTTATGCCTGCGCTCGTCTCTGCATGTGTCACTGCCCGTGAAACGCTGGCCGCGCGAGATGCAGAACTACTTGCTGTGTCGCGCTAGGCCCAACCTTTGCGTGGTCTTCCTGCAGACGATGCACCCCCGGGATGCGCGCTGCCGGCGGCGCCGAGGCGCCGTGGCCCATGTGCTGCAAGGCGGGCAGCGGCGAGACGAGCAGCACGCGAGTGGCCTTGCGATGGTCTGAGAAAAGATGGCTTGAAGGCGTGCCCGCGCGAGGCCAGGTCGGGCAAGCTGCGCCCCCTTCTTGGGGCGGCGCTTCAGCCAAAGGAGCAGAGAGGGAACGACATGATGATGATGATGATGATGATGGTGATGATGTGGATGGATCGGGGCCATCTGCCGTCTTCTTGCGCAAGCGGCGAAGGGCGGCCGCGAGCTCGAGACGACCGCTGGCGAAGTACAGACTCGGTGAACCATGTTACTCTTTGCCCCCAAGTTGGGCGGGGGGGCCCTGGGGAGAACTTGAGCAAAAGTGTTGTGGCCACGGGTGTTCCACACATTCCGACGAGTCGCTGTGCGTGGACGGATCGGGGCCATCTCCCTTCTTTCTGTGCAAACGGCGAAGGGTGGCCACGAGCTCGAGGCGACCGCCGGTGAAGCGCAGACTCGGCACCTCGCGCCGCGCTAGTCCCGACCCATGGCCACAGCAGAAAAAAAACATTGGCCAAAAACTTTCCTACTTCTGGCGGCAAGGGACAGCTGACGAGCGGCGGCCGCTATCATGGCCATCATCAACGCCGTCGGTTCATCGGCGCCGCGGGGCCTCATCCTGGGCCTCTCGTGGAGTCTGCGACCAGGGTGCCGGGGGCAGCGGTGGCCCTGGTCCCGCCTTAGAGCGCCTCTACCAGGCCTCGGTGGCACTTGCGGGCCCATGATTCTGACGCTTCACCGTTCGGGAAGGGGCTCGTGCATCACGGACGTCTCCCTTGAGCTAGCTTCAGAGGTCGGCTGAGTTGCTGAGAAGTGGAGGTATCACCAGGGGCCCAGCGTGTTCGCCAGGTCCCATGCCTTCGACGCTGCGGGCCCCCATCGCGATGCCGCTGATACTCGTCGTCACGCCGCGCCACCGCTGTCTACGCCATCATCGTCGACGGGCTGCCCGGGCTTCCTGGAGGTCCCTGAGTCCGTCTACGGGTTCGAGGGCTGGAAGACAATTCACTCGAGTCGGCGCACCCGCGCTGGGTGTGATATCTTGCAGTACGAGGCCGAGGCCCTGGGGTTCAGTGTCCACCGCGCGCCCAGGACCCTGGGAGCTCATCACCATCGCACCGTCTGAATCGTTTACAACTTGGCTCTAGCCCTCTCCATCGGGAAGGGGAGCTCCGGCAGCCCTCGCCTCGTGCTCGCCTTGAGGCGCGCCGCGGGCGCGTCACTGGCGCGCGGTTTTCGCGCGCCGGTGCGCTGGGTGCCCTCTGAGAGGAATGTTTCCGGCAAGCCGTCGAGGGAGGGGTTCTTCGTCGGCCCGAGTTTCGAGGGCGTCTCCTCGCGCCAGGTCGCGCGTCGGCCTGGGCCCCCCAAGCGAGGTGATCAACGCGGCGAGGGAGCGGGCGGTCCACCCCGGGCCCACCAGCCTCCTGCGACGGGGCCTGTCAGCGCTGGAGGGCGCCGCGGTCTCGGCGACGATGGGCAGGAACTACCCCGCCCACGCCCAGAAGCTGCTGAGCTGGTGCCCGTGGGCCGCGAGGCTCGGCGGGGGCAGCGCTGCGCTGGGCATCGCCCCAGTGGCGTTTTCCGCCCACCGCTTCCGCGACGCCTGCGCCAGCGCGACGGGCCCCATGACGGCGGCTGCGCTCAAGCACCGCCCCCTTCGACGCTGGCGGAGAGCAGGCCGCCGGCCGCTCGGGCCCCCCAGGTTTGGGCCAAGCCCGCGCCCCCGCAGACGCGCGCGCCGCTGGCGCGCGCCACCGCGCTCGCAACCGCGGGCGCGCGGCTGGCCCAGGGGCGCATCGGGGAAGCCAGCCTGTGGAGCTCCCCCCCGACCATGTGCGCCAGGCCTTCAAGAGCTCCCGAATCCCGCTCCAGCTCGACGGGGAGCAGACCTCCCTGTGCTCGCTGCACCTCGGGAGAGCGCGCGACGACCTCCTCGCGGGTCGTCGGGCGCGGAAGGAGGTGAACTACCGAGGCCGATGGAGGACGGAGCAGTCGTTGAACAGGTGTGCCAAGCGCGCTCGGACGCAGCAACGGCTGGGCCAGCTCTCGCCCGCGCTCATGGACGCCGGGGACAAGGCCGCGAAGCATTTCCTCGGCTGGGCGGAGGGGCAGGCGCGGACGGGCATCCTCGCACTCCCGCTGCCGCCGCCCCCCCCCGCGACCACGGCGACTCCACCAAGGGCGGCGCCCGCGCTGACCACGTGCAATGCCCGACCAGCACGCCGAGGGCACCCGAGGAGGCACGCCCACGTCGAAGAAATCCAAGAACAGCTTGGCGAGCGCGGGCGAGCCGCTCAGGACGCGCACGAATAAGCCCAGACAGCCCGTCGAACTGTAAACCTGCGAAGGCCCCCTCGCTGACGGCAGGCGAAAAGTCCAGGGCGGGCAGGCCGCGAGCAGTGCGAAGGTCGGCGACGGCGCGGGCGCGGCGCGGGGCGCGGCTATCTCTGGGCTCTTCGACACAACGCAGAAAGCATCGACATGACCTGCGCGTCCTGGAAACCAACGCCGGAGAGAGCTCTCGTTAGGGCACTCTGACAGAAGTGAAGGGCCCAGCTCCACCCCATGGGGACCACAGTGACCAAGGGCTGAACGAAATCGTTGAGACCGATGGGGGCTTCATTGATGGATTTGAAACCGACGCATGCATTGGGGGTCGCGGGCAGCGAGATCAGAAGCCCCATCCCTGCAGGCAAAGGTAAGTGATAAAACGCGCACTGGATGTCGCCCTGGGCGAACGCAAAACTGTCGCGGCAGTCGACGCTGGCCCGCGCGCTGGGCGCGGGGAGCCTCGTGGCTGGCGGCGCCGCGAAACTGCAGTTGGCCAGCCGCGTGTCGAAAAACGAGCCTGAGCATGCGGCTCGACTTCTCCTCAAAAAAACAAACCAGTTGAACGGCATTACCCCGGTGCGACCCTGCCTAGGAGTTGGGGCATTTAGGAAAGCAACATCTACATCTGCACCGATGCTAAACTATGCTGTGCTATGCTGCGCCATGTGCCTGCTATGCTAGGCTATGCTATGCTAGACCAACAAGCAACATCTACATCTACACCGATGCTAGGCGACGGTAGGATTTGCGTTGCTTGCGCTTTGCATGTGTTGTTGCTGCTGGTGTGTTGCCTTTGGTTTGCTGCTATGCTATGCTATGCCATGCTATGATGCGCTACGCTATGATATGCTATGCGTTGCTGTGCTATGCTTTGCTATGCTTTGCTATGCTGCGCTATGTTACGCCATGCTATGTTAGGGTGCGCTCGGCTGCGCTGTGTTATGTTAGCATGTGCTATGCTATGAAATGCTGCGCTGTGCTATGATATGCCGTGATATGATGTGATATGACATAATATGCTATGAAACGCTGCACGATGCTATGATACCCTTGGTTATCATATGATATGAAATGCTGCGCTATGATATGCTATAATTGCTATGCTACGCTATGCTATGCTATGGTCTGCTACGATATGATGTGCTATGCTATGCTGCGCTGTGCTATGCCAAACAATGCTATGTTATGCTATGCTATGCTAGGATGCACTATGCTGTGCGATGAAATACTATGCTGGCCTATGCTATGCTATGCTATGCTATGATGTGCTATGCTATGATATGCGTGGCTATGCTATGCTATGCTATGATGTGCGAATGCTGCGCTGCGCCATGCTGCGCTGCGCTGAGCTACGGCAAGCTAGGCTATGCTGAGCTGAGCTAGGCTAAGCTAGGCTAGGCTAAGCTAAGCTAAGCCAAGCCACGCTAAGCTAAGCTAAGCCAAGATGAGATAAGCTAAGCTAAGCTAAGCTATGGTAAGCTAAGCTAAGCTAAGCTAAGCTGAGCTAAGCTAGGCTAGGCGAGGCAACGCTAAGCGAAGCTAAAGCTAATATGAGATAAGCTAAGCTAAGCTAAGCTAAGCTAAGTTAAGCTAAGCTAAGCTAAGCTAAGCTGGGTGAACCCACGGGGCGCAACTGGGGGGGCCGCGGGGCGGATGCTGGGGGGGCCGCCCGGGGCGGCGTGCACTGCCGGGCCCCTTTGAGAAAGAATGTGAGAACTCTCTAGGCAGAGCCTAGGTAGGGAAAGAGGCCTGTGGGCTGGCGGCATGCCGTGACATCGCGTCGCGGGCCTCCAGCTGCTTCGCAAACTGGGCGCGCGACTTCGGCCGATGGCGAAGCTCAGGATCCACGCGGGGGCGCAAAGCCCCCAGAGACTCACGAAGCTCCGCCGCGACCGACTCAAGAATCCAGCATACTCTGCCTCCACCCCTGCAGCGCGATGGAGTCGGCCTCGGCGACGCCGTCGGCGGTGGAGACTGCCTTCGTCGACTCGGGCCCAGCCGCAAGAGGCTTGGTGCGGGGGCGCGCTCGGCCGCTGTCGCCAGCGCAGCCAGGTGCCTGGGCGAGCATCTCTACGAGGGATGCTTCGCAGGCGCTGCCCCTCTCCGAGTAGGCGGCGGGCAGCTCAAACTCGCGGTGCTGGTCCGCAAGGTACTTCGCAGAGGCTGCCTGCGCCGCGGGCGTGTGCGCGCTGCCCCTGTGCTTGCGCAGCTTGTCCTCGCCGCAGTGGGGCCAGCCGAGAGCGGTCAACCCCTCGTTGCGCCGCCCCCTCCAACCCGCGCCTTTGGTGGCACGCGAAAGAGCAACTCGTCCAAGGGGCTGGTGACGTCGCCCATCCAGTGGAAGAAGGGGCAAGGGAAAAACGCTGCGCTGGCGAAGGTCGCCGCGCCTGGGCGACTCTAGACCAGGCGGGCCCTGAGGGGCCCCGGGCGTATCTGACCAGGCTCTCGAGCAGGAGCGGCGTGCTCGGGGGGCCCGCCCAGGCCCGCGTCCTCGGGGCACGACATGGGGCCCGCAAGGCTCGCTCCTCGCGAGCCCTGCGTCGTTCATTCGCAACTGCTGCCTCGTTCTCCATCTGATATGCTACCCAATCCACCGAGGCAGGACTGATGCACAGGTTGCCCATCGCCCCGCCCGTGCCGAGGGAGTGCCCGACCTCCGAGGCGAAATCGGTCGGGTTGGCCTCCTTGGCCGGCGCCTTCGCCGTGGGCGATGGCTGCATCTTCCGCGCGCGCCCCTCGAAGACCCGCCCCTCGACCAGCTGGAGCTGGCGAGCCAGGTACTCGAAAGAGGCGAGCTCGCAGATCACGACCTGGTGGTGGCACAGCGCGGTCTCGATCACACGGCGCATCGTCTCGTGGAGCTTGACGTTCTCGCCATGCTCGCCGAGCTGCATCAGCCATCGGGCGTGCCAGGCCAGTGATCCGCCAGCCATGCACTGCACATGAATCCGAGCACCCAGAGCAAGGTCCTGGGCCCTTTCACGGGCCAGTCAGCGCGGCCCGTCTCGGTCTGGACCTTGAGCGCACCGCCGAAGCTCAAGTCGCGCAGGCCCCGCCCGTCGAGGACGAGGGCTATCACACGGGGGTCGCCGACCGCTGCCGCCGCCGCGGGAGGGGGGGGGCAGGGCCCGCCGGCGCCTGCGGGTCAGCCGCGGCTGCCGCGGGCGCAGGGGCTCCGCCCCCGAGCGCGGCGGCCAGTGCGCCAAAGCCGCCGCCGGCTGGCGGCGCGGCTGCGGCGGGCGGCGCGGCCAGCGCGGGCAGCGCGGCGGGCGGGGGAGCTGGCGCCAGCGGGTCGGGCAAGGCCAAGGCCCCTGCCGCCGCGCCCAGGACGTTGGTCGCGCTGAGCTCACAGGTTGAAGAGCGAGATAGGAAGGGGCCCACGCCCCTGTGCGACTCCCCTTCGAAGAGCTGCCCAAACATCTGCCGCTCGAGGGAGTTGCCGAAACTGATGCAAGTGGTCGGCGGGAGCTCCAGGCAGCCGTTCGCCTTGGCCCACGAGGAGGTGCACCGAACGGAGGTCTCCGCCTGCGACGCCGCTCTCGGGATAGTCGCCGCCATCGGGCGTCAATCTGTAGCCAGGCAAGAGGGTCAACCCCTCGTGGTAGATGGCAGGGTCACCGATAATGTATCGCACAAGGTGGAGCTGATCAGGAAGAAGAATCGCCATGATGACTCTCACCGGCGGAAGCTACGAGCATGGGCGGCCGCTGTTGCCGCAAGTTCGAGGGTGGTGATGGGCTCTTCCGATGCGGACGGGCTCGACTTACGTCGCACCAGAAACACTTTGGTGGCCGAGGTCGGCGTCTAGTTGAAATAGAGACCGCCGAGAACACACCGTAGGGAAAGGCTAACAGCACCAGCACGACTCGACCAGGCGCTCCGTCGACCATTCCACGGGCGAGATCGGCGTGATCTGGCCCTCGCCGCTGGGGCAGTGGCACTCCAAGGCGGGGCAGTGGAGCGCGGGCGAGCACACAATCTGGGCACGGGGTCGAACTCCCACGCGCTATAATGGCAGTAGTGACCGCATTGCAAAGGTCGTGGGCGAGGCGTTCGAGCAGGGCCTGCACACCCTCAAGAACTTCAGCAAAAGTGTTGCGGCCACGGATAGTCCACAAATGCCGACAAGTCGCTGTATGATGATGACGATGATGAGGAAGAGGAGGAGGAGGAGGAGGAGGAGGAGGAGGAGGAGGAGGGCGAGAAAAGATGAGGAGGAGGACGCGGAATAATACGCCCCTGGGAAACAAAGCGTGTCCCGATGCCGCTGCCCCCGGGACCTCTGCCAAGGTGCGTTCCGACGTGAACCCCGAGACGAATCCGGCCGTGGTGACGAGGGGCCTCCCAGGAGGCCCGAAACGACAAGAAAGAGACGAGGCCAGCCGTGTCGAAAAGCAAAGCAGACGGCACACACATGAGCTTGTGGATCCTCGCAGAGCGCGCGCCAGGGATTGGGGCCCATCCCAGAAATCCGCGCGGCGCTCCAACAATCTGTGCTTATATGCTTCTTCGAAGTATCGGCACATGTCGCTTCCTCCAATTCGAAGCCCAAATCTTGTGACGGCCATGCGGTCAAACGCCGCGCGGTCCGTCACCGCACGGTTTGGGAACCTCGGACTCGCCACGATCCGATGGCAACTAATGGGAACCTTCCATACCATCTTGCTGGCTCTTGCGAATCGGCGCTATAAGCGCCAAATCGATGCTGAATCGACGCTCATCGGCGCTAAATCGGCGCTACCCGATCGATTCCCAAACGCTAATCGGCGCTAGTGCGCTCTCAGGACGGAATTGCGAGGTTCTACAAGGCTCCCATGACTTGCTACCAACCCCACTGGCTCACAATGCGGTGTAGTCACCACACACTGCTTGGCGGCCCCCGAGTAGCCCCCTACTCATCCCCAGCGCGGGGCCGCCCCCGTCCTCGCCCCAGACCGCGCCCTGGCGCACGACCAGCTGGCGATCCCAGACCGCCGCAGCGCCCGCCTTCCTGTGGGCCTCGCCGACGCGCAGGCGCAAGTGCTCGCGCATGCAGATCCCGGTGCTGCGCGGGTGAGGAAACGGGGTGGAGGAGGAAGAGGAGGATAATGAGGATAATCGGAAGATGCGGAACAGGATGAGCAGCAGAATAAACAGCTCGGGGGGGCGCGGGTCTTTTCACCAACGGTGAACCTGTCCGTCTCCACCCACCTCGCGCCCTGGCTTGCAGGGCGCCGTCCCGCGGATGTGCGGTCGCACCGACACGTTCTGGCCTACTTTGCAAATTGGCTTTTCGCCGTCTCGATGACCAAGGGCCTATGAAGCCTCAAGGCGGCTGCAATGTCGCCAACTAGAGCCCCGAGAGGAGTTCACTGCTGCCCTACAGCGGCTCCAGAAGCACTCATGAAGGCCTCAGTAGTTAATGCTCCGAAAGGGCTCCAATAGACGATAGCTTGGGCGCCTGCTAATTCGTGCCGCCCCCTTTTCGATGACCTCCAATATGGCCCTATGAGGGCACGAAATGTTTCCAAGAGGGCCTAAGGGAGTCCCAGGAAGACCCCAACGGATACCAAGAGGACGCCAATAGAGTTGCGCGGTGGCTCCAAGAGGCCTCAACATGTTTATACAAATTCACCCATGTCGGCCTCTCTGTTTCGCATTATGTCCTAATCTGCCTCGGCGCGCCTTGCCTCTAGCCCGACCAACGCCTGACCGCTTCTTGCACCCTGTCGACAACTGACTTATAAAGGTTCGCGATACATATATATATATATATATATATATATATATATATATATATAAAAATGTATGTCCTATGTATATGTATATATACACATGTATATCGGAGGTTGGGGGTGAGATCGCAATGGAACGGAGATCTCCAACCGGGAATTCGTCTCGTTTCGTTCGCGTCGTGCGTGCGGGCGAGGCGAAGCTGCGTGGGCGCGCGAGAAGAATGAACCCGCCGCTGCTAGGGCGAAATCAAGACAAATGATTCTCCTCCGCCGTCCGTCCGGCGGTGGCTTGAGCGGTGTCCCGCGGTGTCCCATGGTGCCGCATTTGCTAGGGCGAAGTCAAGACAACTGTTTCTCCTTCGCCGTCCGTCCGGCGGTGGCTTGAGCGGTGTCCCCTGGTTTCCCGTGGTGTCCGCCGTTGCTAGGGCGAAATCAACACAAATGATTATCCCCCGCACGAACGTCCGTCCGTCCGTCCGGAGGTGGCGCGCGGTGTCCCGCGGTGTCCCGTGGTGTCCGTCGTTGCTAGGGCGAAGTCGTCACAAATGGTTATCATCGCAAGATAATAAGACTAGAATGCTTCTCACTCTGCACAGACAGAAATGGTTTGAGCCAAAGCGTACATCAGTCAGAAATGCAAACGTAAGCAGACAACACAGACAATACAAAAAGCACTGCGTAGTCAGGACGAGAGGGCGCTAAATGATTCCACAGTGGGGCTCTGTTGGGGGCCTCTTCGGCGGTCTTGGGGCGGTCTTGGGGCCCACGTCGTCGGCCGTCGTGGAGCGTTGGAAGGTTGGAAACGCGAGACACCGAACGACATAGGAAAAACCATTGGAAATGAAGGACTTGGGCCTCTTCGGGCTCTCTCGGGACGCCTCTCTCTCAGAGGTCTTTTGAGGCCTCTTGGAAGTCTCTTGGGCTGTGCATTTGCGGTCTGGAGCCCGTCTTGGGCCACGTTGGGGCTATCATGGGCTGTCTTGGAGGGGCTTGTCGAAGTCCCCGGGGGCTTCTGGGAGCGTCTTGGAGGTCTCTGGGGCACTCTGGGGGATCCACGACCCCTCCGGGGTGCTCTGGGAGCGGTTTCGGAGGCCCCGGTCCCCCCATGCGCGCTCGAGGCCCCGGCCCCAGACGCCCGGGCCTCTTGCGCGGGTGTATACATATATATATATATATATATATATATGTGTGTGGCGCCTCTTCAACAGCTTGCCTGGGCATCGTTTCTGGTTGGGGTGGCCGCGATACGCAAAACGTGACTTAAACATTTACCCTCCGCTACTGCCCAACAGACGCCCCCAAGACAGCCCAAACAGGAAAGTCACCAAGAAGAACAAAGCGCCCCCAACACAAACCCGCGGGGCCAGAGGCACAACTGTGCTAACCGACCAACGACCCGCCTGCGCCGCGACCCACCTGCGACTCAACAACGACCCATCCGAACCGTCAGCCGCCCGCGTGGCGACCCACCCGCGACACTATGCCAACTGAATCGGCATCTCTGGCGGGCCGACCGACCGACACTTTTTTCGAAAACAAGACCGGCGCCTGCTGCGGCCCATTTTGTGTTGGCTATGGAAAAAACACCATTTTGCGCCCCAGCCCTGGCACCCCGCACTCTTATCCGCATGCGCGGGACTGGGAGCTGCGTGCTATCCGCCACCGTGCCCTGTGCACGTTGAGGAGGAAGAGTGCCAGGTGTTGCCTGACAGGGTTTCTGTAGTCCCACCAGCCCTTTGGGCGTGAGTGGTTTAGAGAGCCCGCTCTGTTCTCAACCCCCCTTCTTCCCCTTCGGGGAGGGGTTTACCCCTCCCCCTACCCCCTCCCCCTGGGCCTGGAGAGGTCCCTCCGCGGGTCGTTGGGGGGGTCATTTTCGACTCCTGGGAGGGCTTAAAAACGACACCCCTCACGAGGATTCTGGCCCCGACGGGGGGAGGGAGAAAAAACCCTCTCCTCTTCTTTGAAGCCCAAATCATTGATTTTACGTTGGTTTTGGCCCCATGTTGGCCTTCTGAGGGGGCAGCGCTCATTACAGCTCCCCTCTTCTTTCAAGCCAAAATGATTTATTTTACAAAGGTTTTGTGCTCATTTTGCCCTTCTGAGGGGGCAGCGCTCATTAAAGCTCCCCTCTTCTTTGGTCGATTCCCTCCAAGATGGCCCCAAGAAGCGCCCAGGAGGCACCAAGAGGCCCCAAGATGGCCCCAAAAGGCCCCCAGGAGGCCCCCAAGATGCCCCCAAGAGGCCCCCAAGATGCCCCCAAGAGGCCCCCAAGAGGCCCCAAGAGGCTCCCCCGAGGCACCCAAGACGCTCCTGAAGCCCCTGGGGCCGCCAAGAGGCCCCCAAGACGCCCCAAACGGCCTCCAAGAGGTTCCCAAGAGGCCCGAAGAGGCTCCCCCAAGGCACCCAAGACGCTCCTAGAAGCCCCTGGGCTCCCCAAGAGGCCCCCAAGACACCCCAAAAGGGGACGAGGTGCCCGAACGCCTCACGCCACGAGGAGCCCGAACGACTCACACAAGGACGAGGGGCCCGAACGACTCACACCACGAAGAGCCCGAACGACTCACACCAGAAGGAGGGGCCCGAACGACTCACACCAGGACGAGGCGCCCGAACGACTCACACCACGAGGAGCCCGAACGACTCACACCACGACGAGGGCCCCGAACGACTCACACCACGAGGAGCCCGAACGAGTCACACCAGGAGGAGGGGCCCGAACGACTCACACCAGGACGCCCGAACGACTCACACCACGAACAACTCACACCAGAAGCCCGAACGACTCACACCACGAAGAGCCCGGACTCACACCAGAAGGGCCCGAACGACTCACACCAGGACGAGAAACCCCAAACGACTCAAACCACGAGGAGCGCTTTCTCTCCCTCCTCCTCCGCCTCGTCCTTCTCCCGCTCCCCCCACAAGGAGGATGTACAAGGAGGCGGGAGGAAGGAGGAACAGGGGATATATGCGGGGCCAAGCGGACACACGCCTAAAAAACACGACTGTCGGCATGCTTCGCAAGAGTTGCTGTTGTGAGATGGGCTGGTGGGGATACGCGAAGCGTAAAGAATTTTCTACGCCCCCCCCCCCCCCCAAACGTCAGGCACCCTCGTGTGCACCACCCCCGCTCATGGGGCTCCCTGGGCGGCCAAGGCGCCACCCTAACGCTCTCTCTAAGGCGTCCAAAACGCCCAAGATGGCCTCCAAGATGGACCTGGCAGGCCACCGAGGCCGCCCAGATAGTCCACGCGGCCTCCGTGACGGCTTCAGATGGCCTCGAAACGGCCCAAGGGGCATCAAAGCTAGCCCAGGAGGGCTCCATTCGAGCCTCCGGCAAAGCCCGAAAAGACCCAAATCATTCGATGGTGTTTGAAGGATTAACATTCTCGCCGTTTCGAGCTTTCGTCGGCTCAAGACAGCCCAAGAAGCCTCCAAGATGGCCTCAAGAAGGACCATGAGGGCACCAAGAGGGCCCCACGACGGCCCAGGAGGGTGCAAATATGGCCCAAGAGCGGGCCAAGAGGACCCCAAGTCGACCCAAGAAGGTGCTTAGACGGCACTCAAGGTCGCCAAGAGAGCCCCACGACGACCCAGAGAGCCCTCCAAGATGGACCCTGAAAGCGCCCAGGCGGCCCAAGAGCGCCCTCAGACGACCCAGGGAGCACCGAAGAGCCTCCGAGGCGCCTCCAAGGCGCTACCAAGAGGCACCCAAAAACCCCTCAAAAGGTCCCCAGAACCTTCAAAAGCCAGAAAAAGAAACACGTGATTACATCCCGTGCCACCTCGAATAGTCGGCACCTAACGTGCTTGACTGGCACAGTGGCTGGACTTACCGCAGGCAGTTGGCTATCAGGCACTGGGGCCCAACAGGAGGATGAACAAACACATGGGTGGATTTAGTGTGGTGGTTGGGAGCGGGCTGAATTTGTATGTTGCGTTTGTTCTGCTGATCTGCTTGGTCGACAGTTTCGGGTCGTTGGGAGAGCCAAGCTGCGGAACAAAAACTAGCAAATTGCACAATGAGCTTAAAGGACGCGCGATTCACATACCTGCAAGCTGGAGGGCGCACAATGTGAAGCTTTTCGCGCGCCAGCCACCCGCGAGATCCAGCGCGCAGAGCACGCAAACACTCTTGCTACAACCACCCGTGCCGGACAACTCCCCAGACATTCCCGTGGGGATGCAGACTGCCCCTGCACACTCCATCTGAACAACCCTCCCCGAAATCTTGCTTACATGCAGTACAATACCTTCCTCCAGCGACAGCTCCTTACGATCGCGGTGGACTGTTGTATACGGTTGGCGGGCTCGCATAAGTGCGAGCACGGCAGTGAAGGACTTAACCAAATGCATGGCCCTGCTCCCAGTGGACTGCAAGTGGTGCGGGGTCAGACTCACGATTGGTTGGCATACGCGCGATGTCGAGTGCTGGCTTGATTGGGGGAGTGGCGTCAATGAGATTGTGGGCTCGATGGCAACCTGGTGCTGGCCTCAGGCCTCGCCGGTTGGTAAATTCACACTGCGAAGGAGGGGAATGAAAAGGAGGAGAAGGAATAGCAGGAGGAAGGAAGAGATACGCCCACCAGCGCACCAGAGAAGTGGGGGATGGGGAGGGGGTGTCGAGGCTGCGGGTACCTTTGATGGGGAGAGAGAGGGACCTGGTTCTACCCCCCTCACCCATCACAATCGCCAATGGAAGCTCCTCTTTGGGAGGGGCACACGAAACTTACAGAACCTTCTAGAACCCGATTCTAGATACCTTTGCGAGCCCCTAAAACTAGACATAAACAACACCTGGATTCCTAGATTTCAAATTTCTTACCTCCAGTTTCCACCCTCCTCATCTTCCTACCTACCCTCCCTCGTCTGCCTCTTCGGAAGTGTTCCTTATCTATCCACCCTCACTCTTGCCGTCCTGTTCCCTGCATCCTTTCTGCTGGGAAGTGTGTGTGTGTGTCTGTGTGTGCGCGTGTATGTGTGTGTACACTTCGTTGTGCATCCGCATCCCGCGTTTTTCTGCAGGTGATTACCCCCATCCAATCCACCCATCTGCTACGCAAGGTGGATATTAGCCTGAACGAGACCCGGCTTAGCGTATCGCGCGGTGTCGTCACCTCGCCGCTGGAGGCAAAGGTACGTGCACTCCGACCCTCCACCGTCGCTGGCGTAACCATCGCCGCCTCGGTTGCGTGCGTTCTGCCGCTGGGCGCCGCACACTCGCGTTTCTCCTGTGGGTCCCGTGCCCTCTGCACCGCATGCCCTCTGTTCGATCTGGGCCTCCCCCTTCCCCCACGCCGTCCTTCAACGTAATTCGGATCCCCCACAAAAGGCAGAATACAGCCCATATGATTGCTTACTGTTTAAATCACCTCACGACTGTGGTGTCAGCGCCACCAGCAAACATTCAGTGGAGGGCTCCTGTTGTTCGTACATCTTCACAAGTAGAATCAATTGCCCCGACAATGCCTCTGCTAGATTTTCCACTGCTGGCTGCCAACAACTGGCACAAGGTGTATGTACGGTTCTGCCCGCTGTCTAACGTCCCACATAACCTCTCACGGTGATCGTCGGAGTCGATCGCAGCCCGTCACCAAGCGAGACCGCATCCCTCCCTCACGCCTGCCATGCAGCGTTCGGCTGCAAGCCCAGGGGGAAAGAAAAAGCGGGCAGGCCATCTCTCAAGGCGGCGGGGCTTCTGAGAGGCCCTGTCGCCTTCTAAGCAATTGTCTTGTGTCCTCTGGGAAGGCCTAGAAAAACTCCCCAGAAGGCCCGAGGCCTTCCGAGCCTTCTGAGAAAGCCCGCCCCTTCTGCATTCCTCCTGTGGGCTCGCCGCCGAAGTGTGCTCCCTTGGCCAATGCCGATCACTGCTGGATGGGAGGGATGCAGCCAACACGCAACGCTACTCTTGCAAGGCGTCGGGGCGCCTGGAATGAAAGCCTTGGGCCTGGGGATGTCGACCACGCGCCCCGCCGAAAACCCTCCCAAGATGCAATATGTTCATGGTGCACTCTCTCATTCTGCATCGATCAATCCGCCACCGTGCCGTTGTGGCACGAAGTGGTATGTTTCAAGGTCCTGTGAAGCCTTTGCCTATCCCCTGAGCCTCAGTCCTCACTCCTGAAGAACTTCGAGGGGCCCCGACCCCAATGTCTCCAATGCGTCGCGTCGGATTAGCGGAAATCCGCTCCGCGAATTGGCCTCAAACCATGCGCGCCGACTCCCAGAATGCCCCGCGTCGGATTAGCGGAACGCCGCTCCGCTTGTTGCCCTTGAAGCATGCGCACCGATTCCCGGCCGCGTCGGATCAGCGGAACACCGCTCCGCCAATTGGCCTCACAACGTTCGAGTCGCGGAGTGCTCCGCATCGGATTGACGAAACGCCGCCCCGCTAATTGGCCTCAAAACATCCGCGCTGATTCCTGGGGTGCTCCGAGTCGGATTATAGCGGAGCGCCGCTTTGCTCATTCGCTTCGGGACATGCGATTCGCGCAATGCTCCACGTATGACTAGCGGAGCACCGTTCTGTCAATTGACCTCAAAATATGCGCGCCGAACCGGCGATTCCTGGAATACTCCGCGTCAGATGCGCGGGACGCCGCTCCGCTAAGTAGCCTCAAAGCATGCGAGTCGACATTGCTTGCATCACACCGCATAGCCTTCTCGCCCCCAAATCCACGTCATCGTTGTCCTCTCCTCCTCCTCACTGTCCTCCCCATCCTGTTCCTCCTCATCTTATTCCTCCTCCTCCCTCTTCGACCGACGTGCCTCACGCGGTACCACTTCGGCACCATTTCAAGCAAATATCTTCAGCCCCTCAAGCCAGGCACCAGAGATCCACGCCCGCCCCTCGTAGTACACATGAAAGACGGGCGCCCTCCATGAACCCGCGAAAGGCTTTCCAAAGAAACGCGCCGGGCATCCAACACTCCTATGCCCCACGACCAAGGCACGGTGGCGGGATTGGCCGAATGCAAATAGATGCGGTATTCCCGACCTTCAAACTCTCCTGACATCACAACCGAAAATGGTTGACGGCACATCCAACCGGCATGACTCCGTACGAGCGCCTACTGCAAACACTCCGAAGGCAATTTTCCTAATTCATGCTCAGCACATCAAGTTGAATTGAACGAGCAGCCTCAAGATGTATAGTGTGAACGGCTTGCCAAAATACTCCTCCGACGCGTACATGCGAAAATCTAAAGACAAGGAGATGTCCAACACAAACTTGGGCACTTTCCAGAAGAGCACCTGACAAGAAGCCCGAGCGGCAACAGTGACCACGCAATCGTGTGCATTCCAACCTTGTATCTCCCTCCCAGACCGCTGCGCTGGCAAACTGTCCACCTTCCCCTGATTCCCTAGGGTAGCAGCCAGCACGGATCACTGTGAGGACAACAGCTTGCTCAACTACCTTTCACGGCGCAAGATGACAAGAAATGCGGCACCGCGCTTGCAGCGGGATGGGGGAGTGCCTCCAGTCTTGGTGGATTGTTTTTGCCCTCCAGAGCGCACGTCCACTACCCCGTGCGAGCCCCAAGAGCCAATCAATTACAACCCCCCATTCACGGCCATGCCCTAACACCCTTCCGCTTCTCAAGGGATCGTTGGTGGCTCGCTTCACAAGGCTGAGGGCAAAGGCGCCCCGTCCAGGGAGCAAGCAGATACTGCAGGATGGCGATTCAGAAAGAAACACTTGGGGGGGACGACAAACACATAATTTCAGCCGCAGGGCAATACTTTGGAGAAGACAGCGGAATAGTCCCAATGAGAATCACACCGACGGGCATGAGCAGGCCGGGAACCTAACTTATACAATATCGCGCAAAGCGCTGCCCCGTGACGCATCCCTTGGAATTGCTCAGTAGTCATCCGACGTTACAGATACCACTGCCGCCCCGACCCCTTCCGGGATGCGTTCAAACTGGGATTCCGACGCTAATCTGGCGGTGGTGACGAGGGCCCCCCGAAAGGCCGCAAACTGCGATGACTGGGGACGGGCAAGCATCCGTTCTCTAAACGGTTTTCCCTCACTGATGGGGTGGGCCCTCGTCGAGACTCCAAATCGAGGCCCATGGCCAGGACAAGTACCTTCACAAGGCGGGAGATCGCTGCAGACTCTCTGCGGCTGTGTCCTCGCCCCCCTGGCCAGCCGCAAGGTCCCTGAGCCCGATGGCAGGCCTCGTCAGAAGCTCCACGGAATTCAAGAAACCGCCACTTGCAGGCGACCAATAGCATTACAGAGCCCATACTTGCTGAATCCAGTCTCGGGCGAAAGTTGAACGGGTGGGCGGCAAACGTGGGGGCACTGCGGTGTGCAGGGCAGAGGCCCCCAAGGAGGAGGCCATGAAGGGCTCCATGAAATATGCCTGAGAGGTTCGGGGGCGAGGACGGAGGACGAGGAGCAGCGTGAGGCAGAAACAACGCGCCACCACTGCCATCTCCTGGCTCGGCCGCAAGGCACGCACATCCACCGGCCACCTTGTGTGGCCACCAAGCTGCGGGGCTCAGGCTTGCTGCTCCCTGCGCTCGTTCCAGCTTCAAGCCTCCCATGGAATAGTTTTACAATCAACTTCTCACGAGGGAGGGGGTCCAAAAGAACCATGTTACCTCCCCTGGGGGGGGGTCAAGATTTCCGTGGAACCTTGGGAGATGTGATCGTCCGTAAATCACACCAAATTCGCATCCCCGAAGCCACGATCCCTGGTAAATTGCCAATCGCTTGCGTCCCCGAGGTCTCGATCCACAGTAAATGATGCAACGCTCCCGTTCGCGAGGCCACGATCCAAATTACGCCACAGTTGCGTCCTCGAAGCCATCATCCATTATACATCAAGTGTTATTCGCGTCCTCGGAACCACGCCACAAACCATCGAATTACACAATATTTGCGTTACCGAGGCGGCGGACCCCGTAGATTACCCAACATTCGCGTCCCCGAGATCACGGCCCTTCGATGTTCGCGTCGCCGAGGCAACGATTCTCTGCAAATGATGCAACCGTCGCGTACAATATTCCTCCTAAGTTACGCCATGCTTGCGCCCTCGAAGCCAGAATCCCCCGAAGATTACTCAACGCTTGCGTCCCCGAGCCCACGGCCCCTTCGTAACTTATGCAATGATCGCGTCGCCGAGGTCACGATTGCGTCTACATGATGCACGACTCGCGTCCCCGAAGCCATGATCCCTCGTGAATTGCAATATGGTCGCGTCCCCGAAGCTACGATGCCCGCGTCAATTATAAAAAACGAGTGCGCAACCACGCCTCTGGCACGAAGTGGAATGCCCCAAGGCTCAGCACTGAGAGGGCTGTGTTGCTGCTGAACCCAATAACTGCAAAAAATTCAAGGCCTGGTCCATGTGTTTCCCGGGCTTTCCCTGCATTCGCGGGAATCGCCCGAGTCGGCCTGCCCCGCCCAGGAGGGCCGCAAAACGAGCCCAAATGGCTCCACAAGGCCCCCAGCATGGTGAAAGAGGGCCCCAAGTCTCGGGCAGCGCCACTGGGCCACGATGGCCACGCCAAGCTCCCAACCCCCGGAAGCGGCTGGGAACTTGAGCCAAAAGGTCTCCAAGACGCGACAAGAGGCCTCCAAGAGGCCCCAGGAGGGCCCCAAGAGGCAAAAATCATGTTCGTCCTACCGTACTTGAAAAATGTTGGCGTTTTCGCTTGCTCGGCTGTCCCGCGCTCCAAGACGGCCCCCAAGACCACCCCAAGGCAGCCCAAGAGGCATCCAAAAGGGCCCTAAGACGGCCCAAGGGCGCCTCAAAACCGTCCAGGAGGCGCCCAAGACGGCCAAAGAGGGCCCCAAGACGGCCTCAAAAGGGGCCCAAGAGAGGGAACACGAACCGAAAATCCGAGCCTTCCGCCCCAGGAGGCCCCCAGGAGGCCCCAGGAGGCGCCCACGAGCCCACAGGAGGCCCCAAGAGGCACCCAAGAAACCCACAAGAGGCCCCAGCCCCAAAACGGCCCCAAAGAGGCGTCAAAGCTGCCTCCAAGAGGCCCCCGAGAGGCCCCCCACGAGATCCCAACGAACATCCAATATGTTTTATACCCACAAGCCAGGCACGGCCGAAGGTCATTCGATATTTGCGCCACCGAAGCCACGATTCCCAGCAGAATGTTAGTATTCGCGTCCTCGAGGCCACGATCCTTTTTGTCTATTAAGCTGCATTCGCGTCCCCGACACCACGCCCCATCATCAAGTACGCGACGTTCGCGCCCCGAAGCTGCGACTGCCAACAAGTTCGCAATGCGAACCGTCAGGATTCGAGAGATGTTGTTCAGAGTTGCTGCAAAAACCGTAACGTACGATATTGGCCCTCGCGTGAAGTTCCGACATTGCTTCACGAAGGAACCCTTGCATCCCAACTTAGCTTTGGCATGCCCCATTCTAGGGGAGAGGGGACCGGCAACACTGGGCGAAACCCTTACGGATAACGGAAGCCGCTTGGCTTGATGAAGCGCAAGATTCTGTCAGCCGGGTTCGGCGACACTGCGTCCCCCTGCTGGAAAGGTGCACGTTTTCTTCACCTTGCGCCTTCTTTCACCTGGCTGGGCGACCGAACGATCTGGGGTTGGCCTGGTCCTGGCAGTTTTTTTTTCTGGAAAACAGATATGGTGACACATTCTATGTTGGAGGTCCGCGCGGATGTCTTGGATCGGTGCTGGGCGCCCCTCCCTGGCGCGCGAAGCGCGCCATGGGCGGTGCTGGAGTCGCCGCCTGGGGGCCCAAACGCTGGTCCAAAAAAATCCGTGCAGACCGTCGGCAATTTATGTATATGCCATGTTTCTTCCTCGATGCTTTCCACATGTGATTTTGGGAAACCATGTGCTAATATATTTTTCCCCCGCAAACAAAACCACAACCCACTGACAGCATAACATATCCGGTTCCCTCACGGGGGCTATAAAAGACCCACAAAACAAGGAATGCGCAGTGTTGGCCGGCCGGGCAAAGGTCACCACATTCCAGGGAGAGCAAGGAGGACAGGGAAGGGAAGGGCGGGGAAGGCGGGAGGAGGAGAAGGGGGAGGAAGGCAGGCAAGTCCCTCAAAACACTAGGAGCAGCGCTCAGGCCAACCTGACATAGGCGAGCCGTTGCGCGCACCTGGAGACATGCGAGACTGGCAGAAATGCATACTCATGAATCCGAGCCCAAGCTCCATGAATGACCACGTAAACTTAAAAGCTCGCCCAGGACTAAAAAGGCAAGGCGGCCCCACCGCTAAGGCAGAGCCAAGGCAAGCTAACTTGCAGCCAAAGTATCAAATCTATGTGGGACCCGACGACCCGACCGAGGCTAGGA
Organism: Prorocentrum cordatum; assembly: GCA_963575745.1. Classification (NCBI taxonomy): domain Eukaryota; class Dinophyceae; order Prorocentrales; family Prorocentraceae; genus Prorocentrum; species Prorocentrum cordatum. The sequence continues at coordinate 727,424 of CAUYUJ010019237.1, read as the reverse complement.
GCGGACCAGTGGAGGCTCCGAGAGACCCCAGAAACCGGGCGGACCTGAGGAGGCCTGGCCACTGGGCACTGGGGGAGGCCGAAAACCTCTCATGCACGAATTCAGCAGGCGAGGAAGGAGGAGGAGGAGGAGGAGGAGGAGGAGGAGGAGGAGGAGGAGGGAGGAAAGAGACGCGAAGGGAAAGAGCTCCAGACGAATACCGGATAGAGCGTGCTACATCGCGCGGGCCCCCAGCACAAGCGCACGCACCGATTCCGTGACATTCACAAAGGCCCCACAGGGCGGGAACTTGCAACTACTGATCCTGCGCGGCTTGGCGCGGATGAGGAACATGCAAAAGCCAAAAATAAGACTCCAGGCCAAAAAATGGGGTTCCGCCCCCCCCCCCCCCCAGGATCTTCAGGGGGGTTTGGAAAACAACATTTGCACCACGAGCTCCACGTGATCTAACCGTTAAGCTAACCTACTCATGCGGCAGCCCGGCCTCCCATCACTCATTCACCCGCCCCGCGCCTGTCCGCCGCTGGCAGCGCCGCGCCAGCCGCGGGCTGCTGCTCCTGGAGTTGCCGGAGGACCTCGGCGAACACCCGCTGGATGTCGAGGTTGGCCCTCGCCGTGTGGCTGACACCGGCGTGGGCCGTGTAGCCGACTGCGGGCATCAATGCCGTGCGAGCCACTTCCTGAGGAGGGGCTCCGGCATGCCACAGCATCGCCCGCGTGGCGCGGGCCTCCGGGTGCCCTGGATCCGCCAAACCCAGCTTGTCCACCCCGAAACGCCAGAGATGCCAGAAGCGAGCGTAGTGACGGACGTCATCATCGCCACCAGCGCAGCCGAAGAGGCAACGCCCTCCGCGCGGGCCCCAAAGCGGCGCCTAGTACACCAGCCGTTGAGCCAGGTGTGAAGTACGGCCGCTCGAACTCGCGGCGCCGTGCTTTTTCGGCAGCCGCTGTATGACCAGTCGGCGCCGCTGGGCCCAGCGGCCCGGCAGGGGGCTCGGGTCGTGCCATCTTCGGACTTTGCCGCTCAGCTGGGCGAAGCCCACTCGAAGCCAACGCCTACGCCGCAGGAGGGCTGCCGCCGATGACTGGAGTCGCCGGCGGGCACGCCGCCAGCTCGCCAGAAATATTGGCCGCGGGCCGCGCCCCGCCCCCTGCTCCATGACGCTGGACTCCGTGATGCCCTGCCGGGCCAGGCTTGCTATCGCGGCCTGGAGCTTCTGCACAGGGCCAGACGTGAACCATGCGCGCCATCTCCACTCTACGTCCCAAGGCGAGGCCGCGGCGCGGAAGCGAGCTCTCTCGAGGCGGCCCCGCCGCTCATCCAGCCGGAAGCGGCGCCGGTAGCCCCCCCCAGCGAGAGCCGCCCGAAGTTGGGCCGCGGGGCCAGCGGTGGTGAGCGATGCCATCTGGCATGGCATCGTGAATTCATCCCGCAACTGCTGGGCCACGCCAGGGGGCAACCACTTGTACGGCCCAGGGAAGAGAGATTGAATCGCCCACTGCTCCAGCCGTGACCAGTCGGGAGACTCCCCGTGCAACTGCGCCACATACTGTAGTTTGGATATCGCAAGGACGTTGTACGCTAACGTCGTCAGGTGCATCCCGTGGGTGCGACCAGCCCAATTGCACACCGCCTCCTTGTAGTTCCGCACGGGGGCGCCCCATCCATTCTCCGCCCCCGCCAAGCCGACCTCGAACCCCAGGTGCGCGCCGGAATGGGCCCTGCCGCCAGGCGTCTGCTGCGGCGCCGGGCTGCCACGTCCAAAAGGGCATCACCGTCTTTGCGAGATTCAGGTGCAGCCCAGACGCCGCGGCGAGGAGCGCGAAGAGGCGGTTCAGCGGCGGCCGCGCCCGGGGTCCGCTGGCTCCCACAAGAGCGAGGACATCGGCGAATGCGCAGCGCTCGCGGCGGCCTTCGACAGTGTCCAACTGGCGGTTGAATGGCTCCGTCATGAGCACAAAGAGCAAGGGGCTGAGATGGCCAGCCCTGCCGAATGCCCGCCGTGATCGTGAAGCCCTCCCACCATTGCCCCGCCATCGCCAAGCAGCAGCGCCGCCCTGCATACAGCGCGCGGATAGCAGCGCGGACGCCCTGAGGTAACCCCAGCTTCTCCAGCACATGGTGAAGGCAATCGTGCTCTATGCTGGGGAACGCCGCCCGCATGTCGAAGAGTAAGGCATACGGTTGGTCGTCCTCGCGGCCTGCATGGCCGCCTCGAAGTCAATGACGGTGGCAAAACATGGAGCGGCCGCGAAGGAAACCCCACTGATTCGGTCCCACAAGCTGCTCAATCGCTGGCTCAATGGCGTTCCGCAAAGCACTGGCCAGCACAAGCCGTTCGAGGTGTCCACCAGCATGAGTGGCCGCGTGTCCGCTGGGCAGAAGAAGGCGCCTGCAGCAGGGTCGTGCCCCGTGGGCTTTTTCGGCAGCAGCGCTAGCAAACTCCCGTTGAAGTCGCAGGGCCCGAACCGGTTATCCCCCGAGCCGTACTCGCGCATCGTCTCATCGGACCCTTCAGCCATCATCGTTTTCATGGTGCCCGTGAGCACTTCCACGCCAAGCTCCCCGATGCCCCGCCAGAAGCTGTACGGGATGCCATCTGGCCCTGGAGCCGTTGCACCAGCTGCCTTACGCGCCCGCCGCACGTGCGCCGCCGCCACCTCGCTCTCGGGCATCACCTCCGACACGGCTACTGAAACGGCTACAGAGGGAAACGGGTCCTGGACTCTGGGGCCTTCCCCCAGGACCAATTCTTCGTCAGGCTCTTTCTTGACGGTCCTGGGGCCCGCGAAGTGCTCCGAAAAAACACAATTCGCGAAACACCTCAAGACCCGTTTCCCCCAAGACCAATTTCCTGCATGGCGACCTGTAGCCAATGATCCGAGATATGTCATGAAGAACATCCTGGAAACCTCGCGCGGCAAATTGAATTCCACCTTACGTCGGATCCGCGTCGCAATCACGTCGGATTCACGCCAAATTCACGCCAGCCTTAACCCGGAACAGCGCTGCCCCAACGTCGTCCCATATCTGGCGGGACGGGCGTGTGGACCAGATCGTTCGGTGCATAAAATTAGTCTGCGCGGATATATCTTGGATCTGCGCTGGACACCCTCCCTGGCGCGCTGAGCGCGTCGTGGGTTTCGAGGGGCGGATCCCCAACTGGGGTGATGGGAGGGTGGGGCTGAGATGCCATGGCCCGCTGGGGGAGGGGATCGGTTGCACGATACCGACTCCAGGACTTTGCTCATGGAATGCGCAACTCCAGACTCGCTCAAGGGCAACGATATGGGGAGATTGTCTCAGGGAGGATCAACGACCCAGAATCGGCGACAATCACCGACAGATTGGCGATAGGCCCCTGATGGCGAATCCGCATGCTCCTGGGCAGAAAAGGCCATCGGGGCCCTATCGGCAACTAATTCGTGATTGGGGGTCGATGCATTCCCCCCCGTAAGCCTATGGTTGCCCTTGACTCGGGCTTCGGTTTTCGGGCCCTTGCTCGGGCCTCAGGCGGCCGTTTGGGACGATTCGGGCACCCAACGAACGCTCTCGGCGAGTCGCCGCCGCTGGAACGCATCCCGAGGTTAGACTCGAACCATCCCCCCTAACGCACGCCTGCCACCCAGTCCGCGAGACCAGCCTCGTGATACGAACGTTCGCGCAATCTGACTGCTTTCGAAACCAACGTGGACTCATGCACGCGCACGTCCTTCTTCCACTTCGGAGCCATACAGCGCGCCAGCCGGGCGAGTGCCGAAAAGGATGCGCGCGGCGCAGCAGCGCCCGCGGCCCTCGGGGCGTGGCGCCGGCGGCGGGCCCCGCGCCTCGCGGTTCTTGACCGCCTCGGCAATGTGGGGAGGCTCGCCAGTCGGTCGTCGGTGATGGTCGGTCGTCGGTCGTCGGTCGGCGGGTGGGTCGGTCGTCGGATGGAGGCGGCCGGGGGGGTCTGAACTGAATGGGCCCCGAGGCAATCGGCCAAGATAAAGGGATAGGGCAAATCTGGTCAGAATCGGTCCCCAGACTTCTCCCGGGGTCCATCTGGTGCAATTATTCACTCCAGATCCGATCTTGACGGTCCTGGGGCCCGAATACGGTCCTCGGAATTAGAAAAACCAGAACCTCGAACCTCAAACCTAGCTCCCCCTTCCTGCTTGACATAACCAGTGCTGGGCAACCTCAGGACGGAAGGGGGAGGCTCGCCGGTCGGTCGGTCGCTCGTCTGTCGTCGTCGGTCGGCAAGTCGGTCGGTCGGTCGTCCGCGTCGACCTCCAAGATTCGAAGCCCCAACCAATATCAAAATACGGCTGCGCGTTCCTGGACCGTGTGGGCTGCGTAGTAACGTCGTGATCATCTGGAGGCAGCGTCAGCGCGAATACGACTTTGGCTGCTTCTGGGACGGCGGCTGCTCATCCTCCTCCTGCCACGTATCCTCCTCCAGCAACATCACCTCCTCCTCCTCCTCTTTTACCATGGGAAAGGTCCTTATTTGTATTCACCGTTGGCGGCACCCTGGGGCCCTCTACGGGCCCCAAGGACCATCAACAAATTATGCGATTGAAGTTTCCCACATAAGGATGTTGAGGGCTCAGCGAGAAGTACGGGCCACAACAGTACCAACAAACAAGCAAGGCTGATGGCAGTCGGGTAAAATGGCAGAGGAAGGCGATGAGCGAAAACAGAAAAGAGGAAGACGACGGCTGTTCAGGATGCATTCCCCCCTTTTCGACTCCTGCCTTCCAGTTTGAAAGGGGTTCAGATGGATCGCCCTGTCACACAACTGGTTCACTTGGGAAGGGCTTGCTGATTCTCCGACGGCTTGCATTAATCATTGGGGGGAAGCCTCCCCTGGGTCTGGAGAGGTACCCCGCGAGCGGTCCGAGGGGCCCGAAGACGGTGACCTGATAAATCGTGTGGTGCTTGAATGTCATGCCGCGATCTAGCGTGGCCTCCCTGGAGGGGATGGAGGAGCACGAACCCTGTTAGATCGTATGCTGCGCGAATGCTCTGCCGCGGTCTGGCGGGCCCCCCTTGAGGAATGGGATGGGGAACGACACCCTGGGGCCCTCTTCGGGCCCCAAGGACAATGAAAAAACTGCGCACTATAAAAAACTGTTCCTGGGGAAAGCCCCGGAATCTGGAGGACAGAGATCTGTGCACATGCGCCTACCCAAGGGCCTGATCAAGGTCGGTGCATGCGCATAGTTCTCTTCGCCCGAGGGTCTGGGACCAAGTCCCCTCAGGACCCCTCTCCTTCATGGCCACTACTCGAAAACGCTAGCTCGGAACAGGTCCCTGGATCACTCGGGTGAAGAGCTCCCCAGATCTGCAGCAGGAGGCGCGGTCTGGGGTCCCACCTTCGGAGCTGAACCCACATCGGAGGACACAAACTGTACAAAATTCAGCTCGGGAGCCAGGACGCTCGCGCACCACAAAACTGTACTGCCTCTGTGCCGTCGGGGAGACGGGGTCGACGCACGAGGCGGGCGGCAGTCGGCGCATCCACTTCGACACGCGGCGACGGAGGCCGATGCAGCCATGGGGCCCGCTCGGCGGACTTTGTTGGCCACATGTGAAGGGGCCCCAGGACACACAAATAAATACACACATAAATAAAAAGATTCCCCATATTTTCCCATATTTTCTGGGTTCTTGTCTTCCCCCCCACTTCCCATATTTTCCCATATTTTCTGGGAATCGCCGATTAATTGTGTCTGTGTGTTTTTTCCCCTCCTGATGCACGAGCAGTCTCCCGCTGGGCTGAGGGGAGATCCTCCGAGTAAGGACGGGCGGCTCGAGCTGTCCTTGGGGAGCGCCCCGAGCCGCGAAGGCTGCTGCTTCCATCCCTCAGCTACCCTATTTTCGCTCGCTCGCTGCCAGTCGCACCGATGTCCTTCTTCTCCTTCTGCTCTTCCTCCTCCTCCTCCTTCTCCTCCTTCTACTCATCCTCTCCCTCCTCCTCCTCCGCCTCCTCCTCCTCCTCAACCTCCTCCTCAACCTTCTCCTCCTCGTCCTCCTCCTCTTCCTGGCGCGAGTTCGCAGACAGGAGCTGTGAACGTCAGGACGGCCGCTCGGGCCAGCCCCGGGCGCGCCCCGTGCGGTCCACAAGATTGCCGGGGCGCCCCGTGACGGCGCAAAAGCATCGTCACAGATGGCTAGCACGGAGGCAACAGGCAAAAGCGAAGACGGTCCCACGGCGGCCCCAGACGAGAGCCCAATACCCTCACGTGCTCGACCATGGACCCCTTGCTCCTCATCGCTCCTGGGAAATCTTCGGCGGCGTTCGGACGGTCTTCCTCGGTCTCCAACCATGTTAAGCGTCTTCTGGCGGTCTTTGGCGCGAGAGCTGGATGGCTGCGGTTAACAGATGGTCAATGGCCGAACACATGAAGATCCCACACCACAACCACAAGACGCCTCCAATCGTCCCAAGCTGTCCGAAGAGGGCCCGAGGATCGGAAGAGGCCCTCAAGAGGCAATTGCCGCAATACTGGAGCCGTGCAGTGCTGTAGCACTGACACTGTTTCTTCGCAAGCGCAGCTGTGAGCATGCGCTGTAGCGCGATTAGATGAACGACGCGATCCTAATTCTTTATATAAGCATATATATATGTGTGTAAATAGCTACACAATGCCTACGTCTGAACTATGCATATGAATCCCGCCCCTATCCGGCAACATAGGTCCAACATACGTGTTCCCATATCGAGTGGGGGACAATATTGAGGACGGGCGCGTAATATCAGAACAACGATGGGTGGACCATCAAAACCATTGTCGAGAAGGGGGGTAAATGGCGATCTTGGGTTCAAGACGGCATTGAAGATGGGCTGCGCCGCTCGACGACACGGCGAACAGCACGAGAGACATGATGTGATGGCTCCCGCCGCCTCTTTGATGAGGTCTTGGATCCCAGCCTCTTTCAAGAACCCCTGGAGGAAACCGATCTTCTCGAGCCACACCGCGTGAGTCATCATGGCGACCTGCCGCGAAACTTCCGAATAATGGTAAACTCATTTTCTATAGAATCGCATGTACGTGTGCCCTCTGATCATGCTTTCCGTGTGGAAAGCGTCGGGCAAGCGTGTTCTAGAACGCCAGGCGAAACGCTTAGTCCTCAAGACTTCAGATCATAGTAGCAGGGAGGTGGGCTTTGTGTACTCCCCCTCCACCACCACCCCGCCACGACACAATCCATGCAATCGCCTCCACGTTGCAGAAATGCTGCAACCGCAGCCACCAGACTAGGGACAACGATACATCCCATTCTGGACTCAACCAATAAAGAGGAAGAGGAGGATGAGGAGGAGGAGGAGGAGGAGGAGGGAAGGACAGCAAAGAGAGGATACGGAGCAAACAACTGTGATTGCTAAGGAGAGCCATGAGGGAAGCAGGACGGGGACAAGACGGAACGAACCAAGGCCAAATAAATGCAGCCAGCGCGGGCGATTAGCACCAGGCAGCTGCAGTCGGGCGAACTCATGGCGAAAGGGCTCCCGAACTCCAGAGGCACGCAATCGTGCCTAACCTTTAGACATGTCGCGCCAATCCATCTACTGGCGACTACCGGGCCCGCAAAACAACGCGGCACCTAACGTATCCCGAAGCCGAGGCTGCTCCTGGCCTTCTGAAGCGACCGCGCACCCCGCCAATTCGGTGTGGAGTGACAGCTGCGCGGCCGCTGCGCGGCTGCGTCCAAACCGAGCGCAAATCTACTCAGCCTCACTAGTGCCCACTCACTCTCTCATACCTCATACCCCTCAGAACGAATAGAAATAACAACAACAAATCCGCCGACCCTGTCGGCGTGTGGAAGAGGCTTCTCCGTCTGCTCCCTCTTCGTCGTCGTCGATGCTCCTTTTTCTTTCCCCACAGCGTCGTTGCTTCTACCCCTCTCCCAAGGCCTCATCCTTCTGAGGCGCGCCAGTCCAAGGCGAGATTGAAGAGTGTCGTACTTGAGTCGAAGGGAAGCCCCTTCCCTTTGATCCCTTCCCGGGGAAGGGGGGGGGTCCTGGGGTAGCTCCCGGGGGGGGTCCCGGGTTTATACGCCGCCCTCCTGGGGAATCCCGGAGCCCACAAAGGCCCCAAGACCGGCCAAGAGTGCCCCAAGAGGCCCCCAAGATGATCCAAGAGGGCCCCGAATCGCCGAATGATCTGTCCAAGACGCCTTGACGGCCTCCAGACGGCCCAAGAGGCCT